>CM012460.1:14532213-14842213 GCA_003999625.1 Oryzias javanicus | reverse complement strand
TGAAGATACTGAAATTGATGAAGCTGATGGCTGAAATTAATTAAATATTAAAAAATATTAGTTAAATGCCTAAAAAAATAAAAAAAAATAAAATAAAAATAAAAAAGCGCTTAGGTTAGTCAAAGCAGCTAGCATGTAGTTGAAAAAAATAGCTAAACTTTAAAATATCCTAAAAAACTGAAAAAAGCCTAAATTGGCCAAAACAGCTAGCATGTAGCTGAAATACTAACTAAACTAAACATAGCCTAAAAAAAACCTTGTAAATGTCAAAATAGTCCAAACTGCCAGCAGAATTTCTTTTAAAATTTAAAACCATAACTTTTCTACATTATGAATAATAAAAAGGCAGGAATATTATTCCAGAATAAAGTTAGAAATGAGCTCAAGATAACACCGGCCCATCAATAATAACAAAATAAAATGATCTGGAGGGCCGGATATAATCGCCCAAGGGGCCGGATTCGGCCCCCGGGCCTCAACTTTGACACGTGTTTTAAATCCTTAAGTTCTTAAGTTTTTGAATTCTATTGTATTCTATTCTATTCTTACCGGTCTGCGATGTCTCCAAACATCACAGCTCCGATCAGCACCCCCACCATGAACGTGGGCTGGCACAGCTTGGCCAGCCACTCCCTGTCACACACCAGGTCCCAGTCCGTCACGATGCTCTGCTGCACCTCTGTGTGGTCAAAGACAAAGCCCCCGCCGCAGCCGCGCACGCTTCTGTTCCCGCCAAAGTCATAGGTGAAGTCTTTGGGGTCGATCCGCAGGGCGCTCTGGCACCGGCTGAGCTCCCACTGCTGCCCCGAGGAGGTCCTCACCACCAAGGGCCCTCTCCCTGAGAAGACAGGCAGGACCTCCCCCAGCCCAGAGCCTGTCCAGTTTCCATACAGAACATCTGTGATGTTCTCAGGAGCTCCACACACAAAGTTTGGAGTCTCCACGAGGAAAACGGAGGCCAGGTAGTGAATCCCACAGGCGATGGCTTGGAAGACTGCTGCAAAGTACAGACACGCCTGAAACCTGAAAGGTACATTTCATCAAAATTATCCACTTTTTGGACACAAATCTCATAAATTAAACACTTTTTAAAGCATAAAGTAAACATTTTGACTTCCAGACATTAAAACCACACATTCAAATTGTGGAGAATTATAATTAAATTGGACAAAAATGTAACAATGTGTTTATTTTTAAAATCATATTCAAACAATTAATAGCTTTAAACGTTACATTAGAAAAAACACTTTTTTCTCAGTTTGTGTTAACATGTAACAGTGCAAACAAGATTGGCTGCTTTTCCGACTAATTCAACGCAATAAAAACAGAAAAAAACAAGACTTTGCACAAAGAGAAAAAGCGAAAACAAACGAGGAAATGACAGTTGAAAGTCCAGAGAAAAGTTCGCCTGATCTTCTCACCTCTGGAAGTGTCCGAGCTCGTCGAAAATTCTCTCCACGCTCATTTTTTCGGACGGCTCCTTGTGCGCCTCTCCCCGGCGGACAGCTGATCCATGCGCGCTCCGGCTCCAAATGATGATGACGCGCGGCCCTGCCAGGTTACGCACGAGCGCGGGCGCGCACGAGCGCGAGCACGAGCGGAACGTCCAACAATAGTAAGTCAGAGGGGGGGAGAAAAGTTCTGGAATTTTTGTCTCAGAAGTAGGGAGTTCAAAGTTACATTTACCTGAGTAACTTTTAAAAAATATGTATTTTTCTTTCATTTTGACTATTCATTTATCTTGGATTCCTAAAGTCTCAACTTTCAATTTATTCTTTTACTTTAATATATTCTTTTATTTTATGCTACTTTATTACAGCAAAAAGAATCATAATAGGTGTGTAATAACTAGAGGCAATTATTGACATCATGGATTATTGAATTATGACAGCATATTCTGCTTTTACGTCAATTTATGAATTAATTTCTTAAATAAATTTGGTATATCTAAACATTTTTAGTCTCTTTTTCCCTTATTTTTTTATATGACACACATAAACTTTCTGATTGATTAACCTTCAATTTATTTTTTAAATCCCCAAATATTCTGTATCAATATGTTGATCAATTTGTGTTTTCGTGCAACAACTTGAGTGTAAATTATGCTTAAATAAACATTTTATTTGTTCTGTTTAATTAGAAGGCCTGCACGATGTACAAAGAGGAAAAAAAATTTAAAACACAATAAAGTTTCAATTTGGAAAAAAAAAAAGAATAAATGAAATCAATCAAAATAAAATCGCATCCATTTTATTATATGTTGTTATGATTTTAATAAAGTCACACAACATTTTTTGGAAACAATTTAGGGCTTTAATTGTGTACATTTTTGGCTAAATGTCCTATAATTAATAGACATGCATCAATAATAATAATACAGTTATTATTACTGTTGTACTACTGAAGTATAGATTTACTGGGAGTTTTTTCACAACTTAAATTTCAAAGATTTTTCTTTCTTTTTTTTTTTTTTTTTTGTTTTTTTTGTTTTTTAAATATTAACAAAATTTTGAAGATGTCCTGCAGCAAAAATGACCTTCTTGACTTTATGGAGACTCAAGTCAAGAGCTGTAAATATGATTCATAATATAAATATAATGATAATAATAAACTAAATATAGATTACCTTTTCGGACATTTTCTTTTCTTTTCCCAAAATTGGTCTGTGAGATCCTTCATGTTCTAAAACCAGGCTATTTAGTTCTCTCTAGTATCAAAAATTATATTTTTCTGCCTTAGAATGCCAAACAATTGGGAAAAAAAGTTGTAGATTTGAAAAGTGCTGCAGCTTTTAGTGTTTCTGACTCCATAAACTCCCATGCAGAACTCAGCTAAAAGTGTAATATTTCATCTGGTTAAATCCAATAACAAACGTTTAATTCTCCACACAGTAAAGCCTTTGATTTTATGTTCTGTCATTACAACTCTAAATAATGATTAATATGTTCAGTATGAGGCTGTTTACTCACTTGAACTAGCTGCAGCTGGAGGCAGCAGGATTACTGAGACTACAGCAGTCTCTCTTGTCGGCCACATTGTCTCCCTCTCGTTGAAATATAAAGAAAATGTGGTTCCTTCTGCTTACGTCTGAGTTTAGATCACTTTTAAATCAAGTTTTTCGTTTATTTATATTCATGAATCCCTCCTTATTTTTAAAAAATCTGACATATCAAGCCATAAATAGATATTTTGTCTTTTACTTTGATACATTTTGAGAAAAATGCAAGAAACAAGCTAAAAAATGCTCAGCTGTCTGACTCAAATTGACTGTATCTTATCTAAAAGCTAAAAAATATCTACAAAACCTGTCAGGCCAGAGTCCTGTGGGGAGTTTGTTTGTGCTTTTTGAGCTCTCCCAAGAGTTTTCCAAATAAACAGAAGAGATTTCATGGGTTAATTCTGTCTTAAGGGGGTTAATAATTGCTTCTCAGTCTCTTATGTGATGGCAGATTATTAAAGACAACAAGGAAGAACCAATAAAGGTAAATTAATTAATATTTATTTAAGAAATAGATTAAAATTGCTTAAAAACAACATTAAAGATTGATAACTTTATTTTGGAATCAATAACTCAGGTCTCCATAGAGTAAAACATTTTAATTTTTAGGTCAACAATTTGACACAAAACAGACCAAAACGTCATAATAATCAATATTCTGTAAATCCTGTCTCTGTCCAGCGTTTTACACTTTGTCCATTCACTGTAAAATCTTGGGTCCGATCTGAAGGTAAACAAACTCTAACCTTCACCTCCTCCTGTCACAGCTGGTCGTTTCCCTCCAGACCCCCATTATCCGAGTCAGCACACTCACTTGCCATAAAAAGCCTTCAGCTCTGCCAGGAGTCGAAACCGACTCAGGTCCGGTTCAGTCCAGTTTCAATCCGTGTTATGAAAGCTCAGCAGATAACATGAGCTGCTGAGCGGCTGCATCGACACCGGCTCCAAATGTGGAGTTACTCTGTCATGTCTGGATGGAGATGGAAGCACCATGTGGACCTCGTTTAGACGGTTCTGTTGGATCAAGTTCTCATGAGTTTTGAGGGAGGGGAGGGAAAGAAAAAGAGGAAACAAACGGATTCCACGTGGCAGCAAACTAGTGCCAAATGACAGATCATTGGAACACAAAGAAAACCCCTTTAATATTCTGCAGCCTCTGTGGATAAAAGCTGCTTTTGTTGTTTATTTATTACTGTCGTGTTAAAGTAATGAAATTTATGTTTTTATAATTTAACAATTTAATCATTATAGTCACTATACTTTCATTTGTTGATGAACATGCTGTCCAAAAAGGAAAAAAAAGTTTACAGATAGTGGGTGCAAACATCCTTCTGAACCACTAGGGGGCAGTGTGGATTTTTCTAACATAAATAACTTACTGCATCGGAAATTCTTAAACACAAAAAAACTATAAATTTGACAATCTACATACATTTTGAAGCAAAAACAAACAAGTTAATATGTAGGCAAATATTTTTTGAAATTGTATCAATCAGAATTAATGCTAAAAATGATTTGATTGGCTAAAAACTGTTTTTGTGCAACTATTTAGGGTTCCATTTGTGAGCACATTTCAAAGAAAAAAAATTTGTTTTCAGTTTTAATCACTAACAGTATCACATATCTCCAAAAACTAGAGGATGCATTGGTAATGATTTGTAAGAAAAGGGGAAAAAAAACAGTTCAGCTGCTAATTTTGAAGTTCTTTTCTTCCGTTTTAGCACCGCATAACTTCACAATCCTGCATAGTTTTTATCCGTTACTGTAAAAAAATGCAGCATTAAGTTCATACACCGACAACGTTATCTAACACCTGTTTAGACAATTGTGTAAAGAGTTTGTCTTCTTTTTATATTAAGTTAAATGATTCAAAATGTAGAATTTAAGGTCTCCTATGACCGGAGCTACATCTGCTTTTTTGGATAAACAAAAATTCAAAAGTCAAAAATGTAAACAATCAGTGAAGAAAAAAAACATAAATAAACAAATTATTCCTTCTCATCCACAAACAGCTGAAAGACAATACTTACTACCTTTATAGTTTACCAACGTCCTGCAAAAAACAGATTTTTGACCTTTTAATACCACAAAACATAAACTGAAAGTCAGTCAACCAAAATACATACTTAATCAAAAACCAGATGTTTTGTTTTTGAGCAAATTACAGGATTTTTAGTGCCTTATTATTTGAAAAAAAAAAGGTAATTAGCTCTGATCTCATTTTGGTTTGATGGATTTATGACTTTTAGGATATGATGCACCACAAATGGTCAAGTCAACTGTTTGTTTAATTGTTGCTGACGTCACACTACCTTCCATTCATTTTCCTCAATGAGACGATCCTATAGGGTGTCTTTTATTTTGAAAGCTCAAAATGCATAAACCATTTCCTATTTCAAAATAAAGCTATTTTCACTTTATGATTATGTTAAATGTGAGACAAAGGAAAAAACATTAGTTCATTTATATTTATCATAATAGTAACAATAACATAAAAACAAATATTTTAGGCTGAAGTACGATTTTTTGGGCTCCAACTGCATTATGGTCAGTAAGAAATTGACCCAAATGGATGTTGTAAACCGTTGCCCCATGATCAACTTTTTTTTTTTCCAATTTTTATGGATTTAAGCATTAAAAATACAATACAATTTTATTTTGTCACAAAACCACTAGATGGCAGTGGAGAGCTGTTTGTTAGTCACGTGGAAAACCCTTAAGATGTTAATTTTTGGGGGTTTTGCCCAAAAAAACCACTCTAAGATAGTACTTTTCTTCTTTGTTTATTTCTAATTCTTTAATTACGCAATGTTCAATCTCAAATCATGAAAAAAAGCATGAAATGATCATTTGTCAATGAAGATTTAACAATTTATAGACAAATTGGTCTCTTGTGAGCCAATAAAAACTCTTCAAATCTCTCTGTTTTACTGTTTTCTTATATTTACAGGAGCTTTAACTAGTAAAATTGCTTCAGAATCAGACGATTTGCTCCAAAAACAGACAAGAATCAAAATCAAAGCAGCTTTTAAATCAAAATTTAATAATAACTTTTAAACAAAGTCGCATTGCAACAGAGCAGCTTGAACGTGAGGAATGCTGTGTGGGCTGAGCTGTCATGTTGAATGAGAGAACAGCAGATGAGGCGGCCCATATCTGGACTCACAGGGTAACCTGAGATGTGTTTGAACGGGAGGAGCAAACCCTGAAGAAAGGAGGCCGAGCAACTGTGTGTGTGTGTGTGTCTATGTCATGTGAGTCTGACGGAAAGAACAAGGGAAGCACATTAAAAGGGGCGTGGGGTAAAAGTGGTGGCTGCGAGTGAGAGAGGGAGTTCCCAAAGTTTCGGATGCACACTTATGTGTGCAGCTGGAGAGGTGGCCTTGACTTTTGGAAAAAAGAAAGGAAGAAATGGGTTAAAAGGTTGAAAAAGATCCAGGAGGACAAACATGAGCAGAGGGCGACTCACCCCGGGACTGTTGCTTCGTTTGGGGATCCTGTTCATGTTCGTCTGCTTGTGTATCTACGTTTACCTGGAGGCGGGGTGGAAGGCCTCCCCTCCATCCTTGGATTCGGGAACCCAATATGCCCAAAATTGGGGTCAGTTAAGAATAAAGCTGGCCTCTGCAGAAGAGGAGGAAGAGGAGGAAAGCTGGAAAAGCTCCTACATTCACACTCAGGACAGTGAACCCACTCTGCACAAAAAGGTACGTTTTTTTTAGATAATTTGGAGTACTAAAACCCTTAAAGGGACTTTTCCATTTTCTAACTCAGATCTCCTATAGATTAAACACAAACAGCACAAATGACTTCTCCAGCATCTGCAGGAGCCCATTCACAAACACTCAAGAGTTTGACCCTGTGACCTGCAGAATCGGTGCAGAACTCCACTTCCCTTGTCTCTTTGACCCCCCCCCCGTAAACAATCGACTCCGATCGGATCCTTTCCTCTCTTTTTGCAGCTCAAATCTCCCGCAACCTAAAAGTATAACCCGTGACAAACGAGCGACGAGCTTTTCCAGGCCACACAAATCACTGCAGGCGCATCACACCACAACATGAGGAGAGCACTTGTGCACCATTAATATTACACGAGGCCATATGCTAACTCCCTAACTCCTGAGATGCCCTGGAGGGGTCTGGATCAAAACTCCACGGCATGTGTTGCTGCTATTTAAGCCTTTTTTTTTTTTCTACGTCTCTTCTCTCGCTTTAGGCTCTTGTCTTGACGATCCCTCTTCTGCTCCGTCATGTTACGCAGGCGCCGCTCTCATCTTCTCGCTTGCTTTTCCTTAAAATGTGGACTCCCTCCATCAGCCACATTTCTCCGACTGATCTTTGATTTTCTTCTTTTAGCAGATTTTTAAGATTTACAGATGAAAGAATAGGCTGGAAATTGAGTTAGTAAGCTGTGCATGGAGGATAAAAGAGATAAACTGCTTATTTCTGATGACTTAAGAAGAAAGATTGATCACATGTGAAATATTAGTCAGTTTTACAAATTGATTGTGTTTGAGAACTGGACTGAGTGGGTGTTTTACCCATCGACTATATATGAGAATTGGACTGAGTAAGACTTTTGTCCATTGACTGTAAATGAGAACTGGACTGAGTGGGAATTTTTGTCCACTGACTTTATAGAAGAACTGGATAAAGATGAGAGTTTTACCCATTGACTATATATGAGCACTGGACCAAGTGAGAGTTTTACCAATTGACTAGATTTAAGAACTGGACGGAGTGAGAATTTTGCGCATTTACTGTATATGAGAACTGGACCGAGTGAGTTTTACTCATCGAATGTGTAGGAGACCTGTACTGAGTCAGAGTTTTACTCATTTACTGTACATGTTTTTTTACTCATTTACTGTACATGAGAACTGGACTGTGTCAGAGTTTTGGTCCATTGACTGTAAATGAGAACTGGATAGAGTGAGAGTTTTCCCCATTGACTATATATGAGAATTGGACCTAGTGAGAGTTTTACCTTTTGACTGTAAATGACAACTGAACCAAGTTGGAGTTTTATCCATTGACTGAATATGAGAACTGAACCAATTGAGAGTTTTTCCCATTTACTGTATATGAGAACTGGACTGAGTGAGAGTTTTACCCACTAACTGTATATGTATGAGAACTGGACAGAGAGAAAGTTCTATCCATTGACTGTATATGAGAACTGGACCAAGTAAGAGTTTTTCCCATTTACTGTAAATGAGAACTGGACTGAGTGAGAGTTTTACCCACTAACTGTATATATATGAGAACTGGACAGAGAGAAAGTTCTATCCATTGACTGTATATGAGAACTGGACCAAGTGAGAGTTTTTCCCATTTACTGTATATGAGAACTGGACTGAGTGAGAGTTTTACCCACTAACTGCATATGTATGAGAACTGGACAGAGAGAAAGGTTTATCAATTGACTGTATATGAGAACTGGACTGAATTAGAGTGACATGCCCAATAGAAAATGGCTTCCTTCATGCTCTAATAAATTGGTCTCCGCTATGTTGGAGCCAGACGTCGTGATTAAGTAGTGATTTGTCTGATTTGACTGTTTTCTTGGAACCGCTCTCACCAATCAGGTATGAGCTTGTTGGAAGGCCACACCCCTAACACTAGAAAGCAGGTAATAACTTGAATAACTCATACTAAAAAAAAATATAATGACAAAAACATTTAAGATTAGCAAGAACATGTTATTCTGAAAAATAATCGCTTTTTATTTCTCAATAGACGTCTATGGAATTTTGGCTACTTGGAACCAGCAGGTACTTCCTGTTTGGAAGACCAGGGGGGGCGGGGACACACAATCCAGTTCTCTTATAGAGTCAGTGGTTTCACCCAATTTTAATTTTACTTATATAGCCCAATATCACAAAAAATGTCTAGTTGGGATTAAAAAAATTAAAGATTGTGTTTAAAAATTCTTCAGGTTGAAAGAATAGATTTCTTTTATTATATAATTTCATTTTTTTTTTCTACTAAAACAGACCCAGAGGCAGTCACGCTTAAACACACACTGTTTATTGAGTGAGACTAAATTATGCATCTTCTTTAATCATTTATCTCTCACACTCTTTGCTTCCTGCTGGGAAAAAAAAGAAGACACGGATGAGTTGGTAAATTATGGACAGACATGAAAATGTGTCGGACCAAACAACAACAGCAGGGAGGAGAGGCAGAGACACCGTCAGAAAGAGACAACAGAAGAGAGGCAGACGCAGCATGCATGGATGACTCAGACTCTGAGTTTAACAGTCCAACCCACTGCTTTCTTCAAGTCACAGTAATGCGGGCTCAAAACCCGGCCGACACACTCGTGGGCAATTTAGTTTCTTTTTTAAATCAATAAGAAAAACTGCTGCTGCTGGAGAGAGTCAGTACATCATTGTACTTGAAATGAACTCATATTCTGTTGTTTGGGATTGTTTTATCGTCACATATAAAGGTAAAAATACTATTAAATACAAATTATAGGTAACTTTTTTAAAATATTGATGCATTAATTTACTAACAAATTAAGTGTTAACAGCTACTTAATAAATGTAATTTTTAAAGTATTATTTAGCAGTTAAATAATGTTTATTACTCACTGGTATGTAATGCATTATTAAGCATTAATAAAAGTTTTCCTGTGCAATTGTTTAGGCTTATGGATGCAGCATTTGGCTAGTTAACATACATTAGTTAACTCCAAACTAATTCGTTCAATAATACACTTAGTATAAAAGTAATGCAAAAGAGTGTTCCGCCGCGTATTTGCGGTTTCACGTATTTTCTGATTTTTTTTTCAGTCACATGACTCTTCTGGTTTGTCACAAAAACTCAAGACGTTTGTATGAAATTTTTGCATCCGAAGGAGGTGCTGCGCTGCTGAGGTGTATCTCTGCTCCCAGAGGGGGCGGAAATACACCTCAGCAACCCCCACATCCATGCCCCTGCATGGTGAAATGGCATCAGCTGACTCAGAAGGGGACAAAAGAAATCGTGATATCGGGATAATTATCTTCCGTAATTGGTGTTTATTGTGGATGAAACCAGCCTCTTCTGGAAGAAGCAGGAAGAAAAAAAAAAAATCCCAGATTTTTCAAACTTATTGCAGAAGTGATGAAATGCATTTATATATAAAAAAAAAAACCCAAGATATATATATACATATATATATATATATATATATATATATATGTATATATATATATATATATATAATATAATATATAATATATTATATATATATATATATATATATATATATATATATATATATATAATATATACACACATATGTATACATACGTACATACATACATACATATGTACATATACATATATATATATACATACATATATATAATATATATATATACATATATATATATATTATGTAGTAAGTATATACATACATACATATATACATACATACATATATATATATAATATATATATAACACACATATGTATACATACATACATACATATATGTACATATACATATATATATATGTATGTATGTATATATACTTACATACATATATATATACATATATATATGTATATATATATATATATATATATATATATGTATATATATACTTACATACATATATATATATACATATTATATATATATATTTCATTGATTAAATATAACTATGAAATTAAGTCAAGTAGTTCAATTGAATTCCTGAAAAGGTGTGGGAAGAAGCGAACTGATATGTTCCTACCCCTAGATAGTTACGTCTTTTGTTAGTTTTCCTTAGCTTTTGTAATCCGGTTGTAATGCTTTTTTGTCACCTAAGTAACACGTTAATTGATTTGCAGGAAGTGTTCTGATTTCTCTTATTTTGCGTCCTCTAAAAACCCAATCTTTACGTCAAACATACATTTTTTAAAAACTTCTTGTTTCTGGCTTTAAAGATCTTTAACTTTATCTCTGTTTAATTAGTTTTGTTTAAGTAATTCAGCTGTGGCTGCAATCAATGCGGCAGCTCCTCGTCCTTTAATTAACTCCCAGTCAGTGTGTGAAGCTGCTATCAGACAGAATCTTCTGTGGCTTCCTGTCATGCGTGTGTCAGCTGCTGCCCCTGGTTTCTACTTCCCCTGTTAAATTTAATTTCCCAAACACTCACCACGCCACAAGCATCAGTTTAGTCAAGATTAAACGTTCTAATCAATAATTAGCTCAGTGTTTGGAAACTGACAAAAAAAAGCCGCTTTGTGCCGCCTGCCAGTCAGTGCTGGGCTTTGGCGGAATTTGAAACGCAGTGACCGGGGTCTCGTCCGGGAATACTGAAGGATGACTTAAGAAAGACTGACAGGGAAAGAGAGAGGGACTGTTTGGAAAAGAAAGAGAGGCTGGATTTCTGTAATCCCAGCAGTGTGACCACAGCCAGCTCTCAGGCACCTTTAACCTCCCGCTTGGAACCAGGGAGTCGCATGAAATCAGGAGCCGAGACGTTGACGTTCCTCTCTGCCCCCAAAAGTTCATGTAGATGGGTCCCGTTCATGCCAGGAAAACTGGCACAAATAAGACAGCCTAGCAATTAAAATGTCACTAATGGAATCTGCAGTTCGAGATAAAAATGTGTGCTAAACAAGGAAACCTGAAACTGTAACTGCAGCCTCAAAAGTTTTTGTCATTTTAAAATAAATGTACCAGTTAACTTGAAAATGGAGTTCCACTTTCTTTTTTTTTGTGGCTAAATGACACAGGAGTGAATCTGTGGGAAATGCTGCCAGTTAATTGTGCAGTGGATTAATGGGGTCAAACCAGGGGGCCTGGATGAAACTGCTTCTCCTGCAATCCTTGTTCTACCTCATCCCAGGGGGGGTTTATAGAGTGGAGGTCCGTGCAGGTCAGACGAGTTCTCTAACAGGAAACTCATCCGAGCGTGTCTGTGGATTCCTCTTTGAATGTTGATTAGAAAGAACTTAAAAAAAATCAGCTTTTAAAAATAATAATAAATACTATGTTCAGAAGGGATGAAACGTTTGTGAAGATGGCAGCTTTGTAGTGGTATATTTGAAATATCCGAATTCACCTCATTTAGTGCAAAAGGTTAACATTTTTCTGTCTGCAAGCTAGTTTTGATTTGGCTGCAAGGGAACCCTGGTGCAGCTCAGCTACAGTCTGCATGCAAATGGACTAGACAGGAAGTGAGAAAAACAGACGGAGTGATAAGAAATCTGTTTTTAGGGCAGGGGTCTGCAAGCTTCAACACTTAAAGAGTCATTTGGGTGGAGGTTTTGAGTTTAATTTAAATAAATTATTGGGTTTTTTTGTATAAATAAAGCAAACATGTAGAGAAAATAGCTTTAAAAAAATGAAATAGTTTACAACTTTTGACAGAGCTTTGCATGACTTCCTTTCAAAATAAAAGACATCCTACACCATAGGATCATGTCAACGGAGCAAATGCAGTAGAAAGTGTAAAAGTAATCAATTATTTAAAAAAAAACGGTTTATTTTACTGTTTCTGCTGCATTTTAGCCACAAATTAATAAACAAAAACTACATCAGAGCTAATGAAGTGACCCCTACCACATATTAAAACCGTGAGGCACAATTTAAGTCCTAGAATTTGTTCAAAAATAGAAAGCTGCTTTATAATCCAGTGGATTCAAACTTTAATTAATTTTGTGGGATAAATGAAGCTCAAAATTAAGTCCAAATGTGTCTGTACGACGTTGACAAACTATAATATGGAGAATTACGGCTATCACTGTTAGGATGATTGAATGATTCATACCGTCTTTCAGCTGTTTGTGAATGAGTTGAATCATTTTTTTTCTTATTTTTTCCTTTTATATTACGGTTGACATTTTTGAAAACATTTTTTTAACCAGAGAGCCACAGTGGGATTCTAAAGTAGAACAATAACAAAAAGTTGAGTGTGACAAGTAATTTTTTTCTTTAATTTATACTTTCTTGCTGTAACTACACCACGTTTCACAATATTTGATGAATGAAAGCTTTCCGAATAAAATGAAAACGTGAACGTACAATAAAACTTTTATTCATGACAGTGAATTCAAATTCAACAACATTGGTAAAAGGAACATGTGTGCTTTTTATTACTTTTTATTTAAGTATACGAGTGCATTAAATCTTTCAAAAAGTTCTAAACAAAGTCGACACTCTAAAAAGTGAAACATT
Source organism: Oryzias javanicus (assembly GCA_003999625.1). Lineage (NCBI taxonomy): Eukaryota > Metazoa > Chordata > Actinopteri > Beloniformes > Adrianichthyidae > Oryzias > Oryzias javanicus. Next base: position 14,829,053 of record CM012460.1, on the reverse strand, counting down.
GGATCAATTAGCAAACACCTTCATAATTTGTTACATTTAAAAATAATACTTTTTATCAAATGACATGATTAACCTCCAATTTTAATTTGATAAAAACGTATACATTGAAATGTTACAAAATACAGATTTTTTTTAAATTGATTCAATGTTTTACTTTTTTACAGTGTATGCACTGCAAAAAGACTAAATCCACTTATCAGTTTTACAAGATCTAAAGCGTGTGAACTTTCTGACATCATTTAAACATGATGTACACAATCTACTGTTCTTTTTTTTGCAAAATAACACAAAATAACCAATGGAAATAAAGTAACAGTACACTCTGTAAAAAAGTGAACACCACCAAAGTATATTTTTCCAATCCTAAAGTCTTTCAAAAGCTTATAATCCTGTGCATACAGAGAAAATACAGACTTACTTTAACCATATTTGTATTAAACAACTTAAATTTGGTAAAAACAAATCTTAATCTTCTACTTAAGGCGGTCCATGAAGAGAACATGGGCCGCCTTAATTGGACATTAATTAATGTAAGAACATTTTATTTTTATTATAATTAAATTGCTCAAGGTTAAAAATTAAGCTTCACTTCCTTTGAAAGATTTGAGCTCAAGACTGTAAGTTTTGGTCTGAAGATGGTGAAGGAACGCTTTTCTCCTTCAGAATCTACTGAAATGACGCTGTTTGTGTTAATAAATTAAAAAAATTACTGTAAATCAAAGAACAAAAACACTGGAGCTCCTGTATTAAAGGCTTAATATAAGATCTCCTATATAATACATGATTAAATGTGAAAAATGCTAAAACTTTCTTGCATAAAAAGACGCCACAGTGGATGGTTGTGTGACACGCACAGAGGAGGAGGGGGGGGGCTCTAGTGTCAAACTGTCAAGTCCCGATGGCACAATCCCCCCCCCCCTTTAGACAGAAATCTTTTCTCCGGAACATTCCAGGAAGTTTTCAGCCCACGTCCTCGCTCCCATCAATGCAAGCATTGACCTCAAGAGTCACAGAGTTTTATTTATTCATTTGAGTTCGATTCATTCAAAAACCCGCTTTCAAGCTGCATGAAAGCATGATTAGAAATAAAAAAAAAAGTACAGAAAAATGTCAACTTCTTCAAATCATCCAGGCTGATGTCAGGAAAGCGAGCATCATATGGTGCTCAGCAAGATTCCTCTGCTCTTCCTGACAACATAGATCTCATTTCTGGGATCTTTTCCAGGGAGACGAGCGAATATTTGGATAGACAGACGCACAGATTGCAACTGCGATGAGCAAGACCCTCCATCTGTCTCCCAAGATGCCGGCCAAACATTGATTAAACAAAACAAAAAAAGAACCTTTTCTGTTGTCGTTTTTATTGATATGTCCTAATCGACCTTTTTAGTTAAAAATTAGATATTCAAACTCATATTTGCTGCTTTTAAAACTAATCTAATACGGAATCTGAAGGCCAAATATTGCACATCGATGTACGTTTTCAAGAACTGCATATATATTTAAAATGAATTGATTTATTGTATAAGCAGTGAAGAATAACCACACACTGAAAGCAGAATGAAAAACCAAGGTCTTCTATAGACTGCATTGATCAAACTAGCAGGCAGAAGCTGCTGAGGCGATTAGAAACTGATTCAATTGGCTAAAAACGAACTTTAAAGTCTCCCTCCGATGAAAATCATGGTTTTTTTTTAGTGTGTGGCATTTTTCTTATGAAAGAAAACAAATGTAATAAGAAATCCTTTTGTTTTTTTTGCATTTCTGAGTATTTCTCCCAATCATAATCCAACAGGCGGAGCTATTCAGCTCAGCTTCAAAAGCCACGCCCCCTCAGAGGAGATTTTGGAAACAGAAGCTTCAGATCAGCATAAAAAAATGGGTTTTTAAGACATTTAAGTTTGGTTAAAAGCATGACAATCTTAGTAAAAACACTGCTGGGAACATGTTTTTTTTTTTTTTTTTAAAAAATTGTCATCATTTAACTAAACAAGAACCTCACAGGTTCCTACAAAAGTTACATTGCAAGGGAAGTCGCTTAATTGGGATAAAAAGTGCCACCGTGTTCCTGCAATCTGCCTGCATTATTCAAAAGTTACAGCGAAGTAACACTTGCGCTGAAGTGAAAAGACTCGCCGGATTCTCTGATGAGCCACTTGAACTGATTTGACTCCCCGCCGGCAGCTTGAATAAGCAGCACCGACTCTTGACTTTATTTTGTTCACTGAGGGGAGTATTTGATCAATTCTCCAGAAAAGCATCAGTTCTGAGTGGAGGGAAAGTGGTTCCTCTGTGACAGATAAAATAGAGAGTATTCTGAAATGTTGTGTACTGATAATATTTTACGTTTTGTGCAACATTACCTCTAAAAGTTCATTTTTTATTTTTATTCCACTTCTGCACAAACATTGTCGTCCTCTGTCACTCATCTCAACTGATTTGCAGCATCCTTCATCATCCTCCGACGTCCCATCATGCCTTGCTGGAGATGACTTCCAGATGCTTGTTTACCATCTGCAGATGCGAATCTGCATTTCTCCGTCCGCCCCATCTGATCCCGGGCATCCTACTCTTCTCTTTGCTTTGCTTAAACAAACATTTCACCCTCCGGATCTGCATCTGTCCAAACTTCTGCAGTTTTGTAGGAGCTTTTACAGCAGATGCACCTCTTTTTTTGACTGTGAGCCGGGATAAATCATCCCCACCAGGATGTACCACCTACCAATAAAATACACGTTCTAGATTTTCATAGTTTGATCTTTCTTCTGGGTTAGGACTATAGTTAAAGTTAAAATTACATTTTTATAAAACATCCAAAAGAAATAGATTGCATTTCCCTGGGTGGCTACAAATAGATGGGGGCGGAGTCAATAGAGCGATAGGGACCATTTTCTTTCAAAATAAAGCTACATTGTACAAACATTGAGTAGTTTGACTGTCAAATATATTTTTTTAATATTTATATTATTATTATTTTTTATATTTATATGAATATGTTCTTGTAGCATTTTTCTCAGGATGGAGGACATGTATGAAGAAAATAGAGATCAAAATTGTATTTTTGGTACTTTTTACAGAAGTTATTGTGAATCTAGAGCAGATGAAAAATGCAGTTGAACATCTTTGTTGGCTCTAAACCAGGGGTGGGCAAACTACGGCCCGGGGGCCACATGCGGCCCCTTAAGCTACTTAATCTGGCCCTCCAAATTAAAATACATTGAATCAAAAATCCTAATTATTGTTTTATTTTCATTGTATTTCTGGTTTCTTCTCATGAATGGTGTTGTTTCTCTGGCATTCGTGTGAGTCAGAAGGTGATTTTTCAGATTTCTTTGAGTTCGCATTTTCCTCTGAAGAACATCAACCCATTGGATCACCAAAAAGAGAACAAAAATCAAAATTTAGAAATTAAAATTCCCAAATGTTCTGCTTTAGAGTTAATATATGTTAATTTTAATCCAAATTAAAGCATGTTTTTATCTAAATTCCATATTATTTTTTTAGTTTATGAGGTTCATCACCAAATCACTCCTTCCATCTGCTCCTTGTCCGGCCCTAATGCCAAATTTTAGAACCCTTTCTGGCCCACAATTCAAAAATTTTGCCCACCCCTGCTCTAAACCGTAGGCTACGGCCTGGTAGCTCCAATGTTGCTCGACACTTTTGTTGCACCGGTAAATGTTAGGTTGGGGTTATGAGGGGCTGTAAGCTAGCAGGAGAGCATGTAAACAGATGGATGATGGGAAATAGGGACTCCACTTCAACCATTCTGTATTCAAGGTTGTCTTTTAAAATATTAAATTTCCTAAACTTTCTGACTTCCACAAACTCAAATCTCCATTTTTTAGAGACATTTTTGGAAAATGAGCCGCTCAAAACTCAAAAATGTTGAGATATTTTCCAACCCTCTCCTCCAAAGCATCTGTACGACCCAGCTCTTATGAATAATTTTGACCAACATTCTGTTATGAAGGTTGCATCATTGGGAAAATGCAGAGGAAAAATAAATAAATCATGTTATTGTCATGCCCCAAAAACAAAATCAATCATACATTTATGGCAAGGAGGCTTGACAAAATGACCAAAAGTACAAACAGAAGCACAAAAGATAGAGGCCTTTTAAAAATCCTTGAAGAGTGCGGAAAGTTACCACCAGAAAAGTAGTAAACTTCAAAAAAATAGAGATGGAGAGATATAACTTCTCAATAAGAACAAGCTAGGAGCTTTTTCAAAGGGTTGTGACTGTGTTAGCTGTTGCTTTAGCATATTTATGTTCTGATTGTACCAAACTGGCTGCTAAATGTGAACCTGCACCCTTTGTTTCATGAATCCGAAGCGACTAGCTCAGCCTGCATGTCGACACTTGTTTATATTTTCCAGTTCGCTGGAGCTGCTGGTAGCAGCAGTTGTAAAAAAGCACTGATTGTTGCTCTGATCCACCCCTGTCTCTCCACAGAAACAGTGCGTGTTATCCATAAACTTGTTTATTTATGAGGACTTCTTTTTTTTTTTCTTCTATTTTTGGCAGTCCATTTCCAGCTCCCACCAGCGCCCGCCTCCACCGGTGTGAGAAGTCTTCTCTTGTTTTATCCGGACATCTCACGTTCACACATCCACCCCGCTCTCCCTCTGGGATTAGTCATGCTCGGCTCGACTGCTCACACGTCTCACACACCCGTGCAGCGCCGCACAAACCCAAACACACGTCCGTCCAAACAAACTGAAGCAGTTTTGAAATGCTGTTACATTTATTGATTTTTGTTACATCGCATGAACAATTTATATGCCAGAAAATAGGTCAGTTAATTGACTCAATTTGACAAACATAAAAGTTCTAAAACATGCAAAAGTTTTAGATTATTTTTGACTTTTCTCTTTTACGCCACTAACAAAATTGAAAAACTGACAAATAATTTCTTAAAGGCTTCCATTTTTTATTTTTATTTTATTTTATTTTTTGCTAGTCATTCTGCTCCTTTTTTACGATTCAGTATCAATGATTTTTGCAAATTATAATCTATTAAATAGAATATTAAGCACTGATATAAAGAAGATTTAAAAGTGAAAATGCATAATTTGGAAAAAAAAGAAAAAAATAGCCTCCTGTTAACCCTTTGACTGCTGGTATTACTTCCTAGAGGTAATTAGAGGTAATTTTTTAAACCAATTTTGTCTTGGTTGGGTAGTTAAAGGGTTAAAAAGTTAAAGTAAATGTTCATCCATTAAATACATTCATGACATACTGGTTGAAATATTTTAATTGTCTCTATTTATCTGGAAAATTATAACTTATACAAAATAAAAAAAATGCTTCGTATTTGGGATAATTTACTTTAGAAGATCTGTTTTACACTTTACTATGTTCTAAAGTTATATAAATATTAGTTTCACTAGTTTAATCACTTTAAATATTAAAAGAGATTTATATATGAGTTGTTTTCTGTTTAAATAATGGTTGAAAGTCCCGGTAAAGCAAATCCTGGTTAGTTAATTTTACTAGGAGAATCACTTGCAATGGTAAAAAAATATAAATAAATAAAATAATATATATAATACGTAAAAATGTATTTAAGACTGCAGGAAATTATAAAATTGGCCGTTAATTTTTTTTATTGTTTCACTCCAAATCTTAATAAATCAAGCCCATTGCTTAGAAAAATATAACAAAAATTCCTGTGGGTTAAAAGAAATTTAAAAAAATATATATTTCCACTAAGTTTCAATAAAAATAGGCTGTCAAAACTATGTTTCCTTGGCTAATTGTGTCTCTAATGAAGGCTAAATTAATGTCAGCTAAAACTTTTTTTTACTTGTGTTTCAGTTATTGTCACTATATTTTTCCAACAATTCCACCTTATTTAGACATTTCAGCCATCATGTCAATAAATAAAGCTGAAAACTCTAATGCTGAAGCCTAGATCGGGGTTACATGAGCTGACACGGGATCACGCTTTACACAGCTGAGCTTCAACACTTCAGCTTGATGCTGTTTACTGTTAACATCCTCTCTGAGCTGCACACAACTTACTGTTGCTCGACTGAGCACGAGACTTTCACTAATCTCATCACTGATGATTCACTAACTACTACTGGATGAGCTCGAAATGATGAGATTTATACGTCAAAAATGCTTTTGAACTTGAGGATTAGAATTATGCATTCTGCTAAATGCATCATTTTAAATGAATTAAGAGAGTTTTTTAAATATTGGTCCAGATTTCACCTTTTTCCTAATATAGTTTCAACATTTTTTGCGTCTTTAATGGATACTGAGAACAAAATTTTCAACTTTTTTGGCACTTTTTTGTTTAAATTGAACGAAATTTGAATTCAAACTATTTTGAATAACTTCAAAATTTTGTTTATTTTAGTTTAAACTATAACATTTCTCTGGCTTTTTCCCGGCTTCACTGAAAAATGGAGTCTGACAGCTGAGAAATGCAAGAAAAAAACTAATTTTATCGTAACTAAATTGAGTAATGACAATTGAGGGGCTATAAGGAAGTGAATTAAAGTTATAGCACAGAGTTATGGTATAAGAAAAACAACCCTACATTGATTGTAGAGCTCCTGCCTTCAACTGAAAATGAAGTCTATAGAACAGCCTTGTTATAATTCAATTCACATTGATGTTGTTTAAAGACCTGCTCCAACAAAATCCTGTTTTTTCACATATTTATGTAGCATTTTTCTGGTTGTGGAGGAAATTTATGAAGAAAATTACAATTAAAATTGTGTTTTTGAATATTTCTTAATTCAAATTCGGAGAAAGACAAAAAAAATGTTGTGGGGATAAAGCTTGCGAGCCAGTGAGAGAGCATTCCAACAGATGGATGATGGGAAATGGGGGAAGCTTACTTGACTCCAATAGTTCCACCCACAACTTTTGAGCAAATTTTTGATAAACTACCGCCGCTCTGCAGAAACTATGTCCTAGAAAATGATACAAGTTGTTTAATTTTGGCTAAAATCGTCATAATCATAATTAAAAGACCATTAGGAACAATTCTACAATAGATTAAAAGATGATCGGAGTTTACAAGCAGTTGAGATCAATTCTGATTCTCTTTCCTAAAGTCAAGTTTAGAACTTGTTAATAAGATATTATAGAAATATTCTAAAGCAAATCTACAAAATGTTTGTCTTCATAAATGTATAATAAAGGATATTTGGATGGAACCTTCTCAAAGTTTTAAATATTAAGCCTAAATTTGTACTGGTTGTATCTTCCTGTGGACTAATTCTAATGTTTTTTGTAAGAAGTTGTTGACTACATCTAACTCATCTCATAAACACAAACTGTTTTCCTGCGGTGTGGAAAATAAAACAAAACCTCCAGGATAATTAATGAATGTTTGGTTCCGGGGTTGGTCTAGAGAAATGAGTGTGATAACAGCTAATGCATCATTCCAGTGTCGCCTCTTCCTTTCAAGCAGATTACAGGCCTCAGCTCTAATCATAAACATGCACATTCCAGTAGAAATGAAGCGGGCTGAAGCTGAACTCTCTGCCAACTTCCAGGAATGTGATCTCTGCTGGGCTGCAGCAGCCAGCTGATGGTAACGTCGCATTCTTTCGTAGCCCCCAGAAACAGCTGAACTCTCCATGCTCGCTTCCACTATACCTTTAAGTACATATTAATGAACAGCAACCTTCGTTTTTGCTAAAATTAAAGTGGGAAAATTCTCCACAGAGCACATCGTGACCCAGTTCCATCTGCGCTCAAGCCTACACGCAACTGGGTTACAGTTCTGAAGAATAAGGCTTGTTTTACTGTTTCCTTGGACTTGATGTCTTGAGCGCCCCACTTTTGTGTGTTACTGATCACCTGTGTGTTCAACGACAGGCGCCGCGCTGGCACATAGATCTGCAGCCGTGGGCCGGTCCGACGCCTTCGCTGGAGGATGAAGCTCAAAGGTTCCTCAGTTACATCACAACCCCACAAGTGAGTCTGGCTAACGTCATCGAGGTAACATGATAACGTTGATCCCATCTATCTGAATCACATGAATCAAAGTCAAGGCCCGAGGCGAGGGCCGGATCCGGCCCTCAGGGTAATTCTATCCGGCCCTCCAGATCATTTTATTACATTGTTATTAATGGCCTGATGTTACCTTGCATTTATTTAATTAAATATATATATATTTTTTATGGAGAGTAAAATACTGAACGTCATTTAAATTGACTTATTCTGGAATAATATTCCTGTCTTTTCATTATTCATAATTATGTTCAAAAGTTACGGTTTTAAAGTTTAAAAATTTGGCGTTATGCTAGCTTTTTGGACTGCTTTGGCATTTACACATTTTTAGGCTGTTTTGGAGTTCAGCTAATATTTCAGCTACATGCTAGCTATTATAGATCATTTAGAATTTTTTGTTATGAGCTATTTTGGAGTTTAGCTAAAATTGACATGCTAGCTGTTTTGGCTAATTTAGGCTTTTTCAGTTTTTTAGGCTATTTCGAAGTTTAGCTATTTTTTCAGCTACATGCTAGCTGTTTTGACTAACCTAAGTTTTTTTTAATTATTATTATTCTTTTTTTTATGCTAATTTGGCATTTAGCTAATATTTTTGCAGGCTATAAGTGTCAGCGTTTTCAGCTGTCAGCTTCAGCGTTTTCAGCTGTCAGCTTTTGAATTTTCAGCTATCAGTTTCAGCATTTTCAGCATTTTTAGCTATCAACTTCAGCATTTTTAGCTATCAACTTCAGCTATTTTAGCTATCAATTTCAGCCTCTTCAGCTATCAGCTTCAACATTTTCAGTGGCCAAATTGAGCTAACAGCATTCACACTAGCATTATTGCAGGTAATGCTACATATCACCTTCATAAGTGTGTTAAAAAGTTACAGTTTAAAAGTTTTAAAGATTTTTGTTCTAGTGTTCAATAAATGTTAATTCTGTTCGGCCCACGACATAAGGTGTGTTTTGGATTTTTGAGTTTGACACTCCTGATCTAAACACAACTTTTCATATATTTAGGATTTTACAAGAACATTAATTGCACCATAGTAATTCATGAAAAAAATACTTTGAGTTGAAAGGAATAAGTTCAGAAAGAAAAACGAGCTTGAGAAAAGCTGCAACAGTGAGCTATGTGTTGACAGCAGACGACGGTGAGGAACATAAAGAAATGGGAATAAAGAGCCACTTAGGCCATAAATTATATTTCTACTACATAACAGTCGCCTACCACTAAAAAGCCCACACACATCACTAAGAACATGCTCACACTAGTTCAAACGCACACACAAACTTGTAAAAATCCTTGTAGCGTGTCTAAGTGTTTGTTGACATGTGAGACTTGTATGCCATTAAAGAGGCCAGACACGTGCAGCAAAAAAGGCGTTTATGCTAAAAAAAAATTAAATTTGTACATAGCACAACAAATGAACGGTCTAGCAGTGTATTTGTCATGCAAAAACGCATCTCCCATTTCAATGGAAAATTATGTGATATGTTACAATTTGAAAAAAAAACTCCAAAAAAACCCAAGGAAATTCGGAAAATTGAGCATAACAGAAAAAAAAGAAAACATCAAAGCAGGGGTTATGATATGTGCTGGTACGGTAAGAATTTGTTTTTTTACTTTTTATGAAACCATGTTATTTGTGACTTGATGCTGGGGAACAAGTAGGGATGCGAGATGAGCCAGAGGTGAGGTCCACTCCCGAGAACAGGAGCGCAAACAAGCCAAGTTAAATCTGGGACAACACATGAATTGTACTGCACCAAACTGAAGCATAGAGAACTAAATGAAAAATGAATTATAAAGAATAGTGGAGAGGAGAAGTAGATAAAAATAAAGGACAAAACTCCAGTGCACCATACTTTCCCCAGCTTTGAACTTCTAGCAGCCTGCAATATGGCATATATAGCAGATAGTAATAATAATAGCATCTTAAATAGTATATGAGAGTCTTTGAGTATCAAATACTGTTTATGGGCTGACCACCTCTTCATTTTATTATTTATTTAACATTTACTAAACAACGGGAGGATCAGCCCCTTGAGATGATACGTCTCGTTTTCGAGAGGTTCCTCTTTGAATAAATAGCTTAAATGAAGGCAGAGTAAAGTACATAACAATTAAGGATACAATTAAGGTACCAGTTAAGTATATAACCAACACTAAAAAAAAAAAAACATTCACACACACTCACACGAACACAAAACAGCTCTTGACTTTACATTTCAAAATCACAATGCAGTTACGAAACACATTCCTTCAAAGTACAGAAGTTAAAAAAAATAAAAAATAGACAGAATCAGACAATATTACTAATAAATGGTGGCATCCTTGTCTATAAAACTTTAAGTACAAAGGAGAGAACCCACAACTCAAGGAGTCCTGTGACCCTCAAAGGGATATAACAGGCTAAATTAAATGGATGGGTGTGTCATGGAAGTTAATCTGTGTGAGGATCTAAACCCTCAGATGGAGCACATTAGCAATGAGAAAACCAACAGCAGCATGTTGTCAGTACTAAACAAATGTTTGAATAGATGAACTTTCAGTCTGTACAGTGCTATTCTCCTGTCTGATGGAACAAAAAACTATCACAGGGCTTTTGTTATGTGTCAAATATTCAAGTCTACCTACCAGATTGAAACCAATTCTTTCGATCCGTATTTAACAGAACTAATAGAAAAATAAATGGTGCTGTTGTAAGCTTCTTATTTTTAAATCAAATTTAATTTATATTGTATCTAGCATATGTTTCAATCAAAGTGATTTGATTTAAAACTGTACATCATTTTTTTTATACCCCAACTCTATAGTTTTATAATTTCAAATATGATTTAGTTTTTTTTATTTTTTCCTTAATAGAAAATGTAAAGAAAAACTCCATAAACTTTGAAAAACAGACGCTTTGTAAGTAAGATGAAGCTAAACAATAAATCAGAAAGAGAAAGGGGGTGAAACCAAAGCCCTGTGGAACACCTGGGGAATAACTTGATACTAGAAAATTCCCAAAGACACGTAGGCTTTGACCCAAACATGATCTGTGGTAAAGAGGTTGAGTTAATACCATGCAAATAAACAAAAATAAATATTTATGGATGATTTTTGTCTCAATTGATTTAAATAAAAATGTTTCAAAAGCATCCATCTTTTTTCTCTAACAAGCGTTTTATAATCCGGAAAACGATCTATGTAGAGAACTTAACTTAAATTAATAAAACAAAATTAAAGCTTTGCATATCTGCTTATCAGCTAAAATAATATATTCATAAATCTGTAGCACATGCTCTTCAGCATATCAGGACTTGAATCTCCTTGTTTGCCATCGTAGCTTCATCACCGTGGGGCTTGGCAGAGCTGCTTACACATCAGCCACAGCTGTGCATATTAATGAAACATATGCATATTTACACTAGTTCAGCACTGTAGGCCAAATGCATGTTGGCTAAAGGTCAAATTCAGTGTGCAGGAATTTAAAGTTTTCGGGAAAATTAGGTTGTTCTAATAAAGAGTGGGAATAATAGCTAAGCTATTTTTAATGGGCTTTTGTTTGTTCTGACAGCAGATCAAAAAAATTCTGCTCTTTGCTGTGTGAAAAGCTGCTTTAAGAATGCATGTTTTCTTTTTGCTTAGGTGTCATGTGCCTCATTATCCAGTAAGAGAACTGCCTGGAAAGGATCCTCCAAGGGATGGGCAGTTTGCCTGGATCCCAAATATAGCCTGATCCAAAAGACAAAAAGCAAAAGCTGCCGGGTCTACTCTTTTGGGTGAGTAAAAAATTAACCACAAACATTTGATCATGTCTGGATAGCAAAGCAAAACCATTACTTTCTTCAACCTTAACTCATAGTCATAGACCAAATCCGAATTCTTCCCTTTTCCCAAATGGAGCGTTATGGAAAAATAGTGTCTCCGATTTTGGACGTCGCTATCACTTGATGACATCACCTGTAGTCGTGGATCAGCTAGCTTAAATGTGAAGCTTCCAGTGCTCAAATTTACAAAACAACGGCGGTTGTATAACTTTAAATAGGTCATGCTACAACAAAAAGTCACTACTTACATTTAAATGTAAACATCTGTGCTTTACAGCGCACCCACATGAAACAACTCTCTTCTCCTCCGCGGCACAGCATGACCCAGAACCCCCTCGCGAGGGAGGGGTCTGTATCCCTCTGCTTGAAGGGGAGAATATTAAAAAATATATTTCGGACACTACTTGCTCTTCACAAGCCCCTTCAAACTGAGGGGTAGGGAGAAGGGAAGAATTTGGATCTAACTGTAGTTGGTGCACACATTTATTTTTGGGATGCCTCTCATTGAGACTACATACACACCACACTTGGCAATACGTCCAAGATGCCACTTTCAAAGAAAATTCTATCTAAACATTTTAAGCTCTTATGTTCAAAACTAATGTTCATGCAAGTTTTCACAAACGTTTTTGGGTTGTTCATACAAAATCAGTAGCGGTTTTAGGCACGGGCAGTGCGGGCAGTAGCCCGGGGCGGCAGTTCATTGGGGGCGGCATCTCGGCTTGAACAAAAATTGAACCTCTACGGTGTTTATTATCTGTGTGATGTTAGGATCGGCCTGAAACAAGAGAATTTGCGCCCCCAGGTGGTGTAAGCGCCCCTGATTGTAAGGTGTGTGTTGAAGTAAGGGTGGGGCAATATTGTGAATACCATAAACCTATCACGGCTCATGCGCGCGGAAGACATGTTTATAATGGATTGGCTGACGACACAACTGCAGCAGCAGTACAGCGTTCCAGCCACCGAAGGCATACATTTTATTTTTCACAGCGTCATAAAGATTAAAACAAGTGAGGTAGTGATCAGTCTCTCCCTCATTCTCACTCAGGGTGCAGGAAGAAGTGAAACACATCAGGCCAAAATAACAAATGGAAACAGTGTTAAACGGTCAGACAACAAAACACATAAATGAAAACTCAAACTTAAACCCAATTCTAACCAGACAGGCAAAAGAAATTGTTACCCACAATTCCTTGCGCTGCCAGCTCTGACAGCAAGCCCAACAAGCCCAACTATACACGGTTTTTAGGTTTCGTTTTGATCACGTGGTCAGACAACCTCTGGCGCATTTAAAAATGCTGGTCAAGGTTAGGATTACATCCACCAGGTGATGTTTTAAATGTGGAAAAGACATTTAAACACATCCAGGACCGTGCAGGACCGTGCGTGTTATATGCACGCAAAAACCGTGTTTCTCGTAAATTATGCACGGTATTTCCAAAGTCATGGAATATGTCCGCATTTCACTGAGGGGGGGCTGGCGGGTCTCTACCAATAGGCGTGTTTGAGATCATGCAGGCGGACGCGGCGCTGCGCAGATCGCCTGGATTGCGGTGCATGCTGGTTAGTTTCTGTCACCGACGTCACATTTGCGACGACATGAAGTATCGCGACAAATGGGCGGGTTCAAGGCGCCTTCCTAAGCCAGCGCAGCCAGAAAATAGGTACTGCGCTGGCTGCGAGTCGCCTTGATGACTACAAAACAATGCATTGTGGGAAACTGTGTCCCGAAAGTTTCTGTAGTTTAATGTGAAATAACTGGCGCTAAATGAAGGAAATATGTGTATGTTCTTACTTTTTCTGGAAGGTAGTGAATCGCTGATGAAAAAATATACAAGAATTTAAATAATCTGTGGTTATTTGTGTCATAGTTGTCTTGAAAATGAACTTTAATTATTATTTTATCTATTTATTTGGGACTGTGTACATGTAATGAATCCCCCGACTATTTTTTTTATCTGTTTTACTCTAAGAGATGTAAAAAAAATACTATAAAAGACATAACAGCACAGATCATACTAGGAGGAGTGGCGTATTCAAATTCAGCCGAATGTTGAGGACAACCCCCAACTCCTCGTTCTCGTGCAGTCTCGTCGTCCACCTTCATCTCAGGCGCCTTTCTCCGCCCCCTCCTGCAGCAGCTTAGTCTCGTCAACGATGCAGGCGAGGCGCAAGTCAACTCAAACACGCCTAATTTAAATGGACGTACGGGGGACAAAAGCAGGGGTGTCAATGAGTGCCTGAGGGCACTTGTCATGGATGCGGATACTGAGATCAGGTTTATTTATTTTGAAGATAAAAACATCCGTGCACATCTCGGTTTCTGGGTTTACATCTCCCAGACAGTGAGGTACAGCAGCTGATATTAAAAAAAAGTCAAAGGAACAGTGGGCACAGCAGTGCGTCACTAGTACATGTACTACAGATAATAACAATTATTTGAAATATTTAAATGTTCTTATAGTTTCAATACTGCAATTGATACCAAAAATAATGAAAATTAAAATTTATTTTATTTGAGATTAATTACTTCAAAAATTACGTAGTCCAGCTACAAAAGAAAGAAAAAAAAAGATCAAAATAAAAAGTAGTTTTAAGCTTTATTTTCTTGTCTTTTCCTGTTTTTTTCTGGTTAGTCATTACTTTAACCTTAACATTTTCAATTTTTTTAACCAGTCAACAGGAGATTTTAACTGTTAAAGTGGATTAGTTGTGAGCCTGTGTGCATGAAGTTTATCATTTTGTTTCATCATGTTGGGTTCTATGTTTAGGCAATAGTTCAATAGTATTCATAAATCTGTTGGTAGTTTTTAAGATTAATATTAACTATAAACAACTACTCGATGGTGACAAAACATAATGTAACCAGTCTAAAAATGTGCCAATCATAGGATTGAAGACAGCAACCATTAGCTAATTTTTTCTTTTTCTTTTTTTTTTTTTTTGGGGGGGGGGGGGGGGGGGGGCGTCTGGGGAGGCTCTCGCCCGGGGAGTCATTCAGTGTAGAACCGCCCCTGTACAAAATCAATGGCTATTGAAGACCAGATCAAATTTTAACCAATCTGGGTCTCAAATTTGGAAGTGATGACTTGTGAACCAAGACATAAGCTTGATCACGTCTGTGTTTGTTTTTCCAACGAGTTGAACCATTTTCCTTTTGTGTCTAAACGCAAGACTTTTGTACCAACCTCTTCCAATTGTGAGTGGCGGACATGCACTAGTAAACAGTAGCAAAAGACGAACAAGAAGAAGGCCCTCCTTGCTCCTCTAGTGTGAACACCCCCAGACAAACCAAGCATTGAACGCAAATCAAATGTCCAGTGTCTATGTAGCTTGAGAGTTATGCTGTACAGGTGAAGGTTGAAAACCAACTATCTTTGATGAACTGCCTACCTGGGTTTAGATGGGGAGGCCGTGGTTCAGCGGCAGGGCGGTCAACTCCTGAACGGAAGATTGCGGGTTTGATTTCCGCCATGTGTGTCAAAGAGTCCTTGGGCAAGACACTGAACCCCACGTTCCCTTTGGTGGAAGGTTGGCATCAGTGTTTGTCAGCAGCTGCCACCAGGTGAATGGGTCTGTGACTGTAAAGTGCTTTGGGCCTCCGAGGAAGGTAGAAAAGCACTGTACAAGTTGTTGTTCACCTTATCTCATTCGGGGTTGCTACAGCGAAACAGCACCCACTGTTTCGCAGCAGTGATTTGGCAGAACTTTTATGCTGGATGCCCTTCTTGACACAACCCTTTGTGTCAAGGGTCTTGACAAAGGACCCAATCTGGATGGGATCAGTGGATTGAACCCAGATCTCCTGCGTGCCCGCCCTACACTAAGCCCACTGAGCCATCCGGCCAAATTCCAATGACAGTGCTATACAAGGATACACCATTTACCATTTTTGAATGATAAGGCAGCAGTCTAAGCAAGACTACCCTGACACCTTCACTCTGTTCACCTCTCAGCATTGCATAGAATACTGGCGAGTGCTCAGGTCACTTGAGAGAAACACTCTTTCCAGCAAGTCCTGGGGTCAGCCACTAGTTTTCTCCAGGTTCTAGATATTACCAGAGCCATTTATGGCTCGAAACAAAGGGTCGGAACTCCTCTGGGAGGGCTGAGCTTTGAGCTCTTTCACTTAGGGAGACTTCAGCCTTCCTGTCAATCAAGGTGATTCCATCTACTTGAGTCAATTATTTTTTGCATTTGATGACTTCACAGCTCACGGCCAAAGTTCTAGTTAAGAACACATATAGATAAATAAAATAGCAGAGCTACTGAAATAACCCCAGTTTTGCTCAACAGTAGTCCCGTAAGGGATTCAGTGGGTTCAGAAAATTGATGGTAATCTAATGCATCAAGGATAGAGAACTCCAGGCCTCGAGAGCCACAATCCTGCATGTTTTCCAACACACCCTGCTCTGACATGTTTTATTTGGTTGGACACACCTGAACCAGGTCATCAGTCATGAGTAGGCCTTGGATATTTGGAAATCCTGCTGACACAGTGGCCCTCGAGGCCTGGGGTTGCCTATCCCTGCTCTTGATTCATCTAAACCCATCCAATCTGTAAAAGAAAAGGCAATCCTGGTGGGTTCCAAATCTGACTAAAAAGAAAACTGACTTTATGCTGACCTTGCAAACCGTCGTTCCAAGAGCATGTCCTGCTAGATTTTTCAGGATACACAATCAAACGTCTTCTCCAAAATCACAAATCACATCCGGACCAGGTGTGCAAACTCCCAAGATCCCTCAAGGATTCATGCACAGATAAAGATCTGAGAGTACTGTCTAGGCAGTCCTCCCTGTTCCTCCTTCACCTTCATTTTAAATGTTTCTCTTCGCAAAGAATACCAGAATTGTCAGTCATTCCAACACAAAACCTTCTTTCTGTTAGTTTGTACAACATATTTTCACATTCAAGAGGACATGTTCATTTACTTTATACTCCATTTCTTTGTACTTGATTTCCTTCCCACCAACAACAGCAGGGTAATCAGAGTATTTAATGACTCTAAGTTGTGCTGAAAGTCTGAGGTGGAGGTTGATGAAAAGGTTAGTGAATACTGCTCCCTGAGGTGCTCCTGCGCCTCTTGTGAACAGATGAAAGTGGCTTGGGAGGTTTTATGAGAGGAAAAAAGCTTCTCATAGACTTTTAACGTATGCGATTTCATCTGAAGTCTTTGAAAGCTGATATGGACATAGGATGGAACAGAGACTTTTCCTGAATCATCCTAGCCAGCAAGGTCAAGTGGGCCCCATATGGTTTAAAAGTGGGCAGTAAATGTGAGTAGGCTCGCTACGCTTGCCAGCCACCTGGTGGACAGTGTAGCGCGCGTAAATGACCTAGATTCAGCCCATTCCTTTATTATTTTGTAATTCTAATTTCTTTTTTTTTTTTTTTTTTTTTATAATCCGGTTGTGACTTTTATTTTGAAGGAATGTAAAGACGCGCTTAACCGAAAGTCGTCAGTGAAGCGAACGTGAAAGCTGCATGTGCTTTGTGTCTGCCAAAACGGTTACAAAAGACAAAGTTAAAGGATTAAAAAACTAAAATTAACAGTTTCATATAGCACCTGGTTGATAAGGGAACAAGTTTGTAACATTTTATGTTTTGGCAATTTTTAGTTATGTGTTTTCATACAATTCTACGTTGTCAGCACATTTTATTTTGTCCAATAGGTGACACTGTAATGCCAAACTAATGCTGAGTCATGGTTGAAATGAACGCTAATAATAGGATTTATTTTACGTTTTTACAGAAAGGAACAGAATTTTATAGTTAAATAAGTTTTTTAAAATACAGTTACATTATTTGATTTGCATCAGAGGTTAAAATTTTCAAAGTAATAAATTAATGGTGTAAGGTTTTAAAATTAGAAGGTAATAAATAAAACAAAAGAGGTTGAAATGGTGAATCCAACTGTAAGAGATGTAAAATGCATTTGTATTTTTTTCTTTGAAGCTCTTACGATGTGTTCACAAACACAAAGCTGAAAGGATTGTCAACCATCAGTTTGAGAGACCATCTTTTCAACCGGGGATGCTACAGCGCGCTAGCAACTTCCGCTGATGCAAGCAAGCGAACTCCACTGTAGCATGCTAGCGGGCTCCTCTGTAGCGAACTTGTAAACCCTGTTGTATCAAGCTAATGAGCCACACTTTAGTGAGCTATAAGCTCTACTATATCATGCTAGCAAGACCTCCCCAGTAGCTAGCAAGCTCCGCTTTAGCATGCTAGTGAGCCCATTTGTAGTGAGCTAGCGAGTGTCACTTTATCAAGCTAGTGAGCGCCGCTGTTGCAAGCTAGTGAGCGCCGCTGTCCACCAGGTAGCAGACTAGCGTAGCAAGCTAACTCACTGAATCCCTTAAGCCAATGTGGACAAACCCAGTGGGGGCCCACATTTTCTGCCCACTTTTAAACTAAAACTTAGACTTGCTGGCTGGAATTAGAAGGAATGGGAATTATATCTCCTTCTGAGCTAAGTATAGTTTTGTCGAGTTGCATTTCCCCTTTGCCATAGTGACAGAGGCCTAAAGTGTTGTTTCTGCAATAAGAAGAAGCTCAGTACTTTGACTCAAGAGATTCTGCGGGTGTGCTTGCATATGTTCTTTGGCTGGCTAATTGTCAATACACTCTCACACTTGAAATAAATTGAAGGAATTGCCTCTAAAACATCTAATCAAAGTGAATCTTCAGGATCTGATGATCCTTTCGGTGCTCTCTATCTGACCTAGATTCTGTCTTTTTGGTCATATTTTTTGACTCTGCGTTTTGAGTTTTTTGCTGTGTGAGTCAGAAATTGCAGTTCCCGGCTGCACCTCAAAACACTTTTTTTTTAATGCTATGGTGTTTATCCCACGGCTTTGATGGGCATTCACTTTTGCACTTTGTGTGTTGCTGATGCGCCTCATTTGCATGTTGTTTAATGAGCCTTGAAGAACTCTGCCCGGACGAGATGAGCAGCTGGCCTCTGATTGGTCTGTTGCATGTCAGCTCGCAGGGCATGAGGAGTGAATGAGATGCAGGTTGTTTTCTGTGCAAAGAGCAGCTTTCCACTTTTTTTTTCTAAAGACATTAACAACATTCTTTTCCAAATGTGAGTGGGAATGTAAAAGGAAAAACAATCATGGTAACATTCATACTGCAGTGTCTTTTTTTTTATCACAGCGGCAAGGATTACTGACCCCTAAAAAACCATTTTCTAAATCCTCTCACATGTTCTGCAAATCAGCAAAAGAAAGAGGAGGCAGAAATGAACCAGAAGCAGCTTCTCCAGTATGGAAGTTTTTGCTCTTGTTGAGGTTTCAGACTTTGTTTTTACCTCCTAACTAGCAGCAATTCTAATTTGTCTTCTGTAGAGAAAAGTGCAAGATTCTGCAAGACTCTGCTAGATGAATATCTGGTCATTAATGAACCAAAAAACACATTAAACAAAACAAAACACAACACAATACAACAAAACACAACAGAATACAACAAAAATGACACAAAAAAACACAAAATACAACAGAATACAACAAAACACAACAGAATAGAACATAACAAAACACATTACAACTTAGCAAATCCCAACATAGCACAACACAACAAAATACAGCAAAACACAACAGAATACAACAAAACAGAACATAGCACAACACAGCAAAACACATTACAACAAAACACAAAATCAAAATACAACAAACCAAAACGCAAAATGCACCACAACAAAGTACAACACAATACAACAAGAAAAATACAACACAGAACAACGAAACAACACAACAAAATACAACAGAATACAACAAAACACAACACAACAAAGTACAACTCAATACAACAAGAAAAATACAACACAGAACAACAAAACAACACAACAAAATACAACAGAATACAACAAAACACAACACAACAAAACACAGCACAATACAATAAAATACAACAAAAAACAACATAACACACCACAACAAAATACAACAAAACACAACAGAATACAACAAAACACAACACAACAAAACACATTACAACATAACAAAACACAACATGACATAGCACAACACAACACAGCAAAACAAATTACAGCAAAACACAACAAAACTTATGATACAACACAATTACAAAACACAAAATACAACACAATTCGACAAAACATAGCACAATAAAACAAAACACCACACAACACAATACAACAAAACACAACTCAACAAAAAATAAAAAAGGGCAGAACAAAATTTAAAAAAAAAACAAGACAGGGTACTGTCATAAATCATATTATAAAATTAAAGCAAAAACAAGTTGTTAATTTCTTACGCATGACGAGTTAGAAATAAACAATAAATGTTGGTATTATTCACCTTGTTGATCATGTACAGTGATAGGGGACCAGAAAGTGTCCCAAATTAATACTGCGGTGTGGTCTCCATTTTTTTATTTGTTTAACATACATTCATACGATGCCATTTTCGTTAACATAATCATCCACACTTTGATCAGTGGAATTTGTGGGGTTTTCCAGTGTCGAGTCAGCATTTTTTTTTTTTTTTAATACTGGAACATCATGGAGTTCATTCTCAATAATACTTACTTTTTCACCAGAATTATTATAGTATTTGTTCAAAAACCCTGGTCATGATAAGACTCATGACATGAGCATACAGGATCACTGTCAAAATGATTCATCCAGATGAAAATAAACGCTCCTGAGCTGCTGTTCAGCTCATAATAGTCTTGAACCTCCACGAACTGCAGAAAATGATTTGATGCTTTCCTGACCAACCTCCAGCGGACTGAGGGCCACGCCGTAATAAAATTACAGGAGGTATGTAGGCTAAAGCACAGCAGGGGAAACAAAAATACCTGTGCTTCATCACTAATGGATCATGAGTATGCTAATGTGAGCAGGCTGCCAGTCAAGGAGACGGAGACCTTGATAGAAATTAAAATAAAGGAGAACATAAGTAGAGAGGGAGCAAACGGGGGTTCACAGCATCCAGCAGGGTGGAAATGAGCTCATTTATGGCAGATTTCTACTGAAAGGTATTTTTCTTTGTACCACAACTGCGGTCGCACAAAGACTTCAACACAAAGCCGCAGTCAGTGGAGATATTTCTTTATCAGCAGCTAAATGTTGTTTCATCTGACCACAAGTACCACACATGTGAAAAGGAGACCATTCAATACTTTTTTGTTCAGATTCAGAATCGCCTTTACTTTCCTCAAAGAAATAGGAGTCTGTCGGGATGGTGCTTAAAAGAAAGGAGAATTCTTTCTATGTGGAGGGAAAAAAGGAGGAAAGAGCCTTGGGTTAAACAGAAGGAAATCTTTGACGGATCCAATAAAACAGTTGGTCTATAAAAAAATAAAATAAAATTAAGCATCAGCAAGCGTGGAAATTTTTATGCTTTATTTTTTCAGTCATTAATTTTATGGCTCAATCTGCACAAGTTGGGTAGCTATCTTCAGGGACTCCATAAATCACTTTTAAGGTTCATTTTGTCTTCTCACCTGTGTACGTAAAGTCTAAATTTCCGAGTGAAATGATAAATAGCTTGGGAGTTATTTATCTTAAACATGGTCTTGTGGATTCTGCAGGCTGGGAGTGACGGACTGGTCGCTGGAGCGTTTTCTTGGGAGATCAGGGTGTCAGGTCCACTGCTTCGATCCCAGCCTGAAGCAGCTCCACCAACAGGACGCTGAGATGTGGCTCCACCGTCTCTCCGTGGACTGGAGGGATCCCAACCCCGCTGCTGTAGCGCAGCATCAACACGCAAACAGCAAGAAACTCGCTACCATCCTCAATGACTTTGGACACAGAGAGGTAATGACGCACATGTGGGTTCATGATGGAGAAGCATTCCTTTTTTAACAGTAAAATACAACATAAAGATGTATTTCTCATCCTTCCATGAAGTAAATAAGGTTCCATGAACAGAAAAAGGACGTTTTCTCCACATTTTCCAAAGCTTAACCACATTTTCTCCTCCTCCTCAGATAAGGATCTGCATGTGATCAATCATTTACCCAGTCGAGCCCACTACTCCCATGCATACTAATACAATTATTGATTTATCAATACAGAGCTGCTTAGGAAAAATTAACAGCTAAAAGCCAACAAGAGATCTTCTTTCTTTGCTTTACCATTTGAATTTTATAAAGTCCCTAAAACAAATCCATTATGAACATCAGAATGTGTCATTGTTTTGAATATAAACATAAGAAAGATTCATGTATAAAAGACAAAATTATGTTTTTTATCACAAAAAATATCTTTTGTATTAAAACTGGTCCTTTTACTTTGAAATTTTACTTTTGGATTTGTATTTTTTTGCACTCATTGTTGAACTTTTTAAGATAAATAATAACTATGGATGTGTATTGGCAACAGCCTGGCGATACAATAAGTATCGCGATACACGTGTACATGATACGATACGTATCTCGATAAATCCACAGACAAAACCAGTCAATACTTCACTTTATTTTAAATTATGACTTTAGAATTATCAGAATGTTAATACATTTTTCACCCAAGTAAAATGGTAAAATAAATGTTATAATGAACACAAAACTACAAGTTTTCTTACTATAAGTTAATTAAATATTGCCTTGGCAGTATTTTTAAATCGCCAAAAAAAGTATCGCGATATTTCATTGAATCAATGTTTTCTTACAACCCTGATAAAAACCTAAATTTTGATCCAGTTGTAAACTTCCACTCTTATAAGTGGTTTTTCAATCATGATTTTTACCAATCGAAAAAAATCTGTCCCGTTTCCTTGGACATACTTTCAATAGTACTTTATAAGAAATTTGCCTTTGAGTTGTGGGTGGGACTAATGGCATGGAGTAACCCCGCCTCTCTTCCCATCACCCATCCGTTTACATGCTCTCCCGCTATCTTACAGCCCCCTAAGAAAACAAAGACAGCATGTGGTTGCATCAGAATGGAGTGGAGCAGCCCACCAGTTTGCATTTGTGATGTCACAACTACCATCTTTTTCAAACAACATCATTATCTGCTCTTGATTTGGAACAATTTAAACAAAGACATCCAATTTTAAGCCTAAGTTTCCTTATATATTTCCTCCTTTATGGGAGAAATGCCCCAAGAACATGTTAAAAATATAAAACAAAACATGATTTTCATTGGAGTGGATAACTAGAGTAAAAACACCTGGAAGATGACGGAAACAGTCCCCAGTAAAAATAAATAAATAAATTACAGTATTTTCTAAAAAGAGACCAATTTGATTTTAATTCATCTTTCCTTTTACCTTCTTCATCCTGATGAATTTTGAGTTTTTCCTGCAAGGGTCAACATACAGTTGGCTGGCAGATCTGATATCCAAAATAAATACTTCCTTTTAATCAGGATGTTAAGCAAAGGTTTAGGTTTAGTACTTATTGTTTTGTCTTAGATCAAAACCGTTTCCTCATGAGATACATGAGGAAACATACGAGCAGATATAACCCCGTGTGCAGCGCGCAGCTCTAAAGACGCGCAGCTCTAAAGACATGCCGCTCGTCTGTTTTGAATGCAAAGCCATGCGTGCATCCTCGTAATGAGGTTTTAATGGGAGTACACAGAGTGCTGAAGGGGCAGCATTTTTTTTTCTGTAAAGCTTTTGATCAACCACTGCAAAAAAAAAAAAAAAAAAGAAAACACTTGAAAAAGCTAAAGATGGCTTTGTGACCAGCTGAAAGTCAGACAAGAAGTCACTTTAATTTTAAAGGAAGAGCTTTTGAACAAACTGATGTTTATCAGGACTGGGTATGACTTATAGGAATCATCTTTGAGACCTAAATGCTTTTTTTAAGTAAAGTAAAACTTAAATAAAAATGTAAAGAAAGCTGCTGATCTTGCATAAGGTAGCCTTTGTAGTGGAACTAGTTATAGTCGTGCATTTTGTGGTATAAGGACCAAATTTGACATCTTAGGATAATCTCTTTAAGAAAAAAAACCTCCAAGATTTTAAAATATGTATATATAATACACAATCTTAAGATCAGTTAAATATTTGCATGAATTTACATTTTGCATGGCTAGATTACAACATTTCGAAGTGCCAAAATAAAACATATGAAAAAAGAGGCTAAACATTTTGAACAGATAATTTAATTAAAACAACAATTTAACTTCAAAGTTTATGACCACAGCACAAAAAAATGTAGTTTTGTCTTCAAAACAGAAATAAAAAAAAGAAGTTGTCTGCCACTTATTTTGTTCCGTAAATGTCAAGATATTTAAAAAACAAACAAAAAAACTAGTGTTTTTGGCCCGTTGTGAGGCCTTGCTTATGAAGCAACGATTCTGCCACATTCAAAGAAATTGTGCTTTTTTAAATATTTTTTTAAACTGGCATACCATGAAATACACAAATTGGTGCAAATTCTATCTTTTAAGGGCTTTTAATCAGCTGATGAACAATCTTTTTCGTTTAACTTGCTACTTTCAATAAATTGGCAGCTAAAATATTTGTTGTCTTTCACATCTTTATTTTTTTTAAGCTCAATTTCGAACCTTAAAGTCCAGCTGTGCAAATGCAAATTGTATCATTTTTTTTTTTATCTGGTCTTAAGATTTTGATCTAGAGTGTCTAGACTATTGTTCTGTAGGTACTCCTTAAGTTTAAAAGGCTGCATTGTGTGAATTAACATCCCATAAGACTGATGTAAATAGAAATCTAATTTCTATCAATTGATTGTATGGCAGCCATCTTTAAAAATGGCCGCCATTTTGGATTTTTGAGGAAAACAACCTTTCTGCATGTGGGTCTTTTACCAACCTTTTTGAAACTGAGCAACTTCGTGGGTACTGAGGGCTACCATTTTGAAATAACGAATTTGCTTAGTTATACATTATTAATGATGAATAATGATACTCCTCTTAAAGACACGGATTTCTCACCATAATTATTAACACTGATAAAAAGCTAGGAAACAAATATCAATATTCAGCACTTAATTATTCTCAGTAATTTTTATATTTTCACATGATCACCTACGTTTTATGGGAAAAATGTCCAATTTTTACTATGTTGCACCATGTTTATCAATGTAATGTTAAAGAAAAATCAATGTACACATTTTGAGCTAATGACCAAATCTGCAGCATTTTTAACAAAATTAATAATCTTTGAACTGGAGTAGGTCAAAGGTCATCTAAACTTATCTAAATTTCATATATCATTAACATATTTTTAAGATGTTTTCATTTTTAAATCTATGTAAATGCAAGCATAAAAAAAAAAAAAAAAAAGCAACGAATAACATGAAATTTTAGACGCAGGTAACAATTTGTATAAAAATTCCACATCATTAGCTCCATTATTGAGCCAGACAGAGATTTAAAAGTAGTTCCAAAACCAAATTGCTTCAATAAAATGAACAATCTGTCCAGACACAAATGCCAATTGAGTTAAAAACTAACTTTATTATTAAATTTCAGTATGATTTTTTTAAAGCAACCCCCTATATTTGGTCATTTCTGTGAAACAAATAATAAGTTTGTATTAATTTAACAGTTAAAATGACTGATCCTTCTGTTTATTATCGACACAAACTTTATTTCCTGTTATTCTTGAGCTTTAAATTCAATTAGAATATTCAGCAGTTGGTGGAGTTTGGAGCTGTGGAAGTGTTTCCTCCTGCGAGACTTATTAAAACTCCCAAAAATTAAACCATGAACGATTCAGACTGTTGTAAGTCTCAGAGGAAGGCTAAGCTCCTAAAATAGATGTCAAACTTTGAGCATGAAATGCTTGAAATGTTTTCTTCTCACTTCTCCTGCCTGAATTTCACAATCAAACTGGTTTGTTTACAGGTGGATGTGCTTAAAGTAGACATGGAGAGTGCAGAATGGAAGATTCTGGAGAACTTGGTCCTTGAAGGAGTTCTGGACTCCGTGGGTCAGCTGGTGCTGGAGATTCACCTGCACTGGGCGGGGTTTGAGGTGGGCGGCGACGACCCGTCCGTGGTGCGGTACTGGTTCAGCCTTCTCAAGGAACTTGAAGACGCCGGTTTCAATCTCTTTTACGCTCAAAGAAATCCGTCCAAGCCGCCACTGTTTCTGCACAAAAACCTCCTGAACGCCAGCAGCGCCTACACCCTGGGCTGGGTGAAGTGGAAACCCTCCATGGTGCCGGATGAAGCAAAAACTGAATGAACTTTGTTTTTAAATCAAGCCCGATATTGAGCAGAGCTGGATTATTGGCTGCAGGTCAGCTGGATTCAGTCAACATGAATCATGGGATTTGATGTACAGATTTAGAGGGAAGTAAAAGATGGAAAATAAGTGCAGCTTCAAATATTCAGTGCCTGAAAAACTATTTAAAATGCTTTTTTTTTTCACATACGGAAGAGTTTGAAAATGTATTCTGCTACTTTTTTCCTGAGTTAATATTAATAATATTTTAATATTCTATTTTCAGCATTCTGAGAAATTCTAGACTGAAGTTATGTATTCGAGCACGAGATATTCAGTCAAAAAAAAGGAGAAATCAAATATATAATAAGAGTACAAGTTAGAATTTTGAAATCAGGACAAATATTTTGAGAATATAAGTCTGACTCTTAAATTAAAAGTAAAAAAAAGAATTTTCTATTGAATTTATAATCAGAAATAATGGAAAAAAGTAAGAATTCAGAGGGGAAAAATCTAAAATAAAAGTCAGAACTTTTTAACCAAAATAAATATATTTAGAATTTGGACATTTTTTTGCTATTCAAGTTTGAATTTCAAGAAATAAATTCTGAAATCTGGGATATTTTGGATTTTTTCATTTTTTGTTACTGATGATTCTCACTTATTTTCCAGACTGACCATCTCTCACTTATATTTTTAATTAAATTTGGCTTAGTAACTTTATAAATTTGTGTTTACCTTGTTACACTTTTATCACAAACTGTGGACGTTTTTATAATAAACAAAAAAATAAATCAGATAAAATGTACACATTGTTTATTTCCACAAATTACGATGAAAAACTTCTCGACCAAAAACAGATAAAGAGAACAGGATAGGACGCCACAACTGGAATAAAATAGGGCAGAGAATTTAATATTCCAAATACTAGTCATTTAATTTTCACGTTATCACAAGTGAAACTGTTGGAATCGTGTGAATGAATAAAAAATATAAAAACAAGAAGACTGGATACCAGTCTTTTGCTTTCGCTCAAAAACTTGTTTCACACCAACTTGCTCTGTACGTTAAGAAAATGCACCCAGAGGGACGGAACCGGAGACGCGTTCAGTCCCAGAGTTTAATCTGTCCGTCCCACCCGCAGGTGATGACCTTGGAGGTTTCGTGCGGATGCCACAGGGCGCTGATGCACACCTTGTCGTGAGCCTTGATCCTGTGGTAGAGCTTGGTGGTCTTCCAGTCCCAAATGTTGAGCTTTCCGTCTGCGTCCCCGGAGACCACGTAGCTGATGGAGGAGAATCGGTTCAGGGGAAAAAAAAAAAAAAAAGGTGTAGGAGGGTATGATCAGCACTTTACTAAAATTACTTGCGACTCACTTCCACCTGCCAAAAGGTGGGATTGAAAATACATTTATATATATATTTTTATCCATCTCAGAAGTTGCGGTGTTGCCATGGATACCGAGAGGAAAGTGAGGGCTCCTACTCAGAGAGGTGGTGGGTGAAGAGACAAAGCTTTACACGGATGTGTCGGCTGAAATTTGGGATTTAGACTGGCCTAGTTTAGAGCTCTTTTTGGATGTTCTTCAGTAAAGAAAATATAAAGCAGCTTCTCCTCTGTCTCGCTTTAGGAGCAGAAGTTAGAATCATTTTGGAAGTTCTGATGTGATTTAAATATCATTTAAAAATATTTCAAGAACAATACATAAAATGTAAAGAGATTTTAATTCAGATTTTTTAAACAATTTTAAAAGCATTCCAAGTGTTTTTTTATATTTATGATAATGCTGATTTTAATTCTGATTTATAGTGATTTGAAGACAGAAATACTCAGAAATGCATTTTTGAGCTTAATTTTCTTTAAATGTCCTCCATCGTTAAAAATGCTACGAGAACATGTTAAAACACTAAAAAATGCTACTTTTTATTAATCTTTAAAAAAACAAAGCACATTTTTGAAAGTAAGAAATGAGCGTTTTGTCTGTTTTTTAAAATTTTGGATTGAAGTTTGAAAATTTCCAACTTTTTTGAGTTTCTTAAGCAGATTTAAATGACATAAACTACATTTGTCAAAGTCAAAGCGGCGTAATTCTATCCGGCCCTCCAGATCATTCTATTCTATTGTTATTAATAGTCCCATGTTATCTTGCGCTTATTTCTAACTTGTAAAATTTTAACAAAATATATTTTTATGGAGAGTAAAATATTAAAAGTTATTTAATGTTTTAAGCTGATTTCTTCTGGAATAATATTCCTGCCTGTTTTTATTCATAGTAATGTTAAAAAGTTACATTTTAAGTTGTAAAAATGCTGTTTTAGTGTGTTCAATAATTATTTATCCTGTACGTCCCGCGACCTAAGGTGTGTTTTGGACACATGAAATAATCCATTTGTGGGATCCTCTGGAGGAAGCGATCGAGTTCGTTCCTATTGATCTTTGCGACCAGACGTCTACGTCGATCAAACGGCAATTAAATTGATTTATTTTAAATAATTTATTTTGTATTTTTATTACTTTACAAACATGTACATAAAAGGTTGTTTTTTTTTTTCCCCAAAAACAGATCAACTCTTACCTCATGTCGGGGGAGAAGTCCACCTGGCATGCATAACCAGCTACCATGTGGCCTTTGAAGATTTTCTTTTTGTTCAGTCTGAAGCGATTTTGGGCTCCAAAGATAAGAATTTGGTTGTCCATGGACTGACATGCCAGCCATTTACCTGGAAAATGAAAAGGAAAGTGACAAACAACACCATTAAAATGTCTTTTGATAGTAGATCAAGTTCACTCAAGGATGAAAGAATTTACTTCTTAATAAAAATGGAGCAAAGTTTTTATTCCGATGTTATTAAACTGGTTTTTGAGGCACTTCAGGGAACAAATATGATTTTTTTTATTAGTGGCAGCTAAAATAAATGTAATTTTCGACTGCATTTCAGCTCCTGACAGTGTTACAGTCTCAAATCCCAAACGCTGATGAGAAAAATCCCTCCTCTGTCGGAGTATTACACGGCTCGCTGCCCTTTCTAACAGAAACACGAGGAAAATTAATATGATAGGAGAGGCAAGTGTTTGTCACGTCCTTCAAAGGGAAAACATCAGTTAATAAAAAAGACAAGCGCTGACAAAACTGGAGTGTTAGAGGCAGAAAAGGCTTGACCAGTCTCACAACAGAGGCTGGGATCTGTCTGTTTCAGAGGAGGACGCTCCGGATGAGGCGTCGAGGGAGGAGGTGGGGGTCCTATTTAGGCATGAAGAAAAACGGAGTGACCTCCTACTGAGAGCACATTCATTATTCACACGGAGAAGAAAAACTAATCATGTTGGGACAAATTAGAACAGCACCTACAGAAGAGAGGAGCGTGCAGGAAGAAGGAGAGGAGGATGAAAGAGCTGGCAGGGACGGCGGGATGCAACAGGGACTTCCTGACTTAAGGAGGGTTTAGTACTGATGATGAAGAATGTTTTATTCTGTTCTCAGACTGTCTTACATGAACAAGCTACGGTTACAACCCGCGTTAAAGCGACCACTTCCAATGACAAGTCTGCGTAAACGCGCATTTTGGGCTTCCATGTTCTAAACTTTGGTGTTCACGCATAGCTACACACACTTTAAGACCGTTTGGGTTTTACATATAAAACACTCGACCACTGAAAATCAAGCCAGGTTAAATTTTGATCATTTAGGGACTCATTTGGAAATGTCGCATTATTCACAGAGGGGCAAAAAATGTGAAAATTTGTCACGGAGAAGAAATGAATAATCGCAGGTTGTGCCCGGACGGTGTAATATGACACCAAGTCTTAAAGAGAAAAGCCTGGAGCAAGATTTGTTCAATTTGCACCAATAGGACATTTCACAGCAAATCTCTTCCAACTGTAGTTGGCTGATAAGAGTAAGTGAACAGTAAAAAAATAAATAAATAAAAAAGGAGACACTTCTCCCTGTTCGTCCAGTCTGAAAACTATGAGTTATTCTCTCGTTCAAGAACCTGCGTTTAACACGTTCTTGAACGAGCGTCACATGTCCAGCTTCTATAGCTTCAGTATCTACAATCTATTTATTAAACTAAGTTCATTTCCTGGTGAAATAAAACCAAAAAAATAATATAAACTTAGCAAAAATAAAATGTTTTTTTTCTATTACTAAATTACAATTTGCTTTCATCTTTGTAGCATTTTATATTGGACCTACAGAACTTAAATAAATAAACAAATATATAGATAGAAACTTTTAGAACAAAAAAAAAAAGAACAGAGTTCCTGTAGCAAATCCAATCCACTTCAATCAAAACACTGATTTCAAAATGTTTTCCCTTAAAAGAGAAGCTTGAAAGCTGCTTGTTTACCACGGGAGTTCCGTTCCACAAATAACTTGCTACAGGTAGAATCCACAAAGTAGAATCACAGATATTTTAAGCCCACACTTTATATATTTTTAAACGCTTTTCTCTTTTGTTTAAAAATCAACTTTATGAGCCTTAAAATGTAATATAATGTTAATTAATGAAAAACAACGCCAAAGAGGTATTTTTATCAATCTATGAGTGTTCCTCTAAAACGTTCCAATCTGAGCACCAGCCCCCTCCAATCCATGAAACTGAGCAGGTTCTCACAATGTGACGTAAACCAGTGAGAACAGCCCCTTCAGGAAGAGTCTGCGCCGTCCCAAGGCTAACTAACACAAACACAAAGATCCGCTCGTGATTGAAGATTTATGTAGATTTTGACAAACTGAACACAGTCTGCACAGGACACACGGCACAGACGAGATTGACGAGGTTTACAGCCAATCAGGACGCAGAACCACAACACGTTTAAAAAAAAGGATGTAATTTTTAAAGCTGAGGTTATTTACTAGTGAAAGAAAGCCAATAACAAAACTTAGCTTAGAAGGTAACTTCTTACTATATTACAATTCAGTTTTATCTTCATTTCA
This sequence comes from Oryzias javanicus, assembly GCA_003999625.1. Classification (NCBI taxonomy): domain Eukaryota; kingdom Metazoa; phylum Chordata; class Actinopteri; order Beloniformes; family Adrianichthyidae; genus Oryzias; species Oryzias javanicus. Next base: position 14,798,216 of record CM012460.1, on the reverse strand, counting down.
ATTAAATATAAGACGGTAGAAATATACTGAACATAACTGTGGAAAAAAGCGAGTCATTTTTAGCACATAAATAGAAATAAACCACTTAAACCAAAACAAAGAACAGATCCAGTCCACTTCAATCAGAACAATCAATTCCAAATGTTCTGCTTAAAGGAGCAGCTTGACATTTGAAAGAGTTGTTCACTTCCTTAAATATGAATGCCAAACGATTTTACCATCTTTAATAAGACACAAAAATGCTCCTCTTATCAACAGTTTTATAACATCAAATCAACCTGCTTATTGTCTTTTATAGAACGACAAATGACATTTTTTGAAAGTCTAGAGAAACATTTCGACTCTTCTACTTGAATATTCTAATAATCTATTTTTATGTGCGATCTCTAAATGAGGTGAAAGAGGATCGAGGGAGAACAAACTACTTTCTGACAATTGGTGATTTGACAAAATTTTTTTTTTTTTTTAAAACAAGTCAAAAATAGAAAAGATTAAAAAAAAATGTATTTCCAAAAAAGAAGCTCCACGAATCTGTTACTGTGCAGCGATAATGGAAATCTCTGACTGACGTTATACAAGCTTTTCCAACTATCCATCATCTTCATGGAAGATGGAATGATCCCACATAAACTGAGAAGAATAAAAACTGCCCGAACAAACACGTTCACATAAATCCTGAGTGTTTTAAGAGCTGACTGACTCTGTCCAGGCCCACGCTTTCAACCCAACCTTTTGGCAAATGACAAGCTCTGGAAGGCAGGGAGCTCAGCGTGATCATGCGGCCTTCTGCTCCCTTGGGTCCCTGCAGTGTGTTTGTGAGGGATTTGCCACGACTTGAACACTCACCGTTGGGAGAAAGAGTCACAGCCGGCATGGAGTGCATACTTGGCTCGGCGATGTACTTGAAATCCACAGGGATGTCCCTAAAACAGACACACAGCAGAACGTCTGCACATGAAAACCCAACGAGGACTGGAGAGAGAGAGAGTCAGCGCTGTTCACGTTTTCTGATTATATGATTTCAAATAAATGCAACCAGATGTGGTGAAATAATAAAATCAAGTCAGCCTCGCTGATCCAGCCAGATTATGAAATCCCAGCCCTAACATGCTCTGCTGCAGCTCTGAAGGATTCTTCAGGCCACATGTTGGCATCTGTCAGAATATCTGCATGCTAATTTGCTTGGTCCTGATAAATTCAGAGAAATAATTTCTAAAAAAAAGTATTTCTACCCTTCAGGCTCTTAACATAAAAGTGCATAGGTTAGAGATTTCCAGAAATTATCTTATTTAAAAGAGGTCAAATTTAAAAGAAAGTCAAAAAAGTGTAATTATTTAATCAAATCCAATCAATTATTTTCTTTTTAAAGGGTTTCTGAAATTTTTTGGGCACAAAAACAGCTTTTTGGTACATTTTACTGTAATAACTATAAGTTTAAACCACCTTTTTTTTGTAAAAACATACCAAATTAATCTAGTTCTATAACAGATATTTACCAAATATACTGATATTTACCCAAATTGTATTAAATATGAAACTAAACTAAATAATTAGGCTGTAATTCCTAGCCAGAATGAAGAATAAATCCTGCTTTTAGAATATTTTTTTTACATCTAAACTAAATCTTATGAACAAAAACTTAACTAATATATGGCATTTTTCTAAATATAGTCCAAATGAGAAGAAAAGCCAAACGGAGACGACTAAAATCTATTCTTGTTTCATATCAGAAAGTTTGTATCTTGAGGGATTAAATGCAAAAAAAAAAACAACGAGTACATTTTGTCTCTGTTTTAATCCTCCTCAAACACAAACAGACATCCTGCCCTCTGGTTGATAAACCGCTGCTGCACATTAACAAATATTTGGTGCGAAAATGAGATTTGGAACCAGAAAGCAAAGGATTTGTAGCTAAGAATTCTTTTAAAAATGTTTCTTGCTTTTTTAAGTGTCTATTTGTTTTAGTCAAACTACATTCTGCACATTGTTGTAAAGAGAAAAGTTGGATTCATTGGAAAAAAATGAAACATTTTCAGAGTGTTCCTTGTTATGTAAGGGTTGTGTTTCTCCACATATATCAGACTAATAGTTTGTGAAAACTTTGTTAAACTAAGATTATTTACAGATCCCCTAGAGAAGAAACAAGAGCTGGGAAAGTTTCTAAAATAAAAACATGGCACAAATAAACCAAAAAAATCTATGGGACACTTCCTTCATGGGGCGATCTGTAAATATTTATCCATCCTAATAAACACCGGCGCTTGTTTTGCCCCACACAACGCCCCAGAGAGTTCGCTAGCCTGACGGATTTTCCAACTGAAACAAGCAGGTTTACACAAATAAACATAATCCTGTTACTGAAATTATGCATGTTTGCTGGGAGAAGATCCGTTCAGATAAAGTGAAGAACATTGTTCCAAGTGAAAGGAATTCTACTAAATTTCCTTCATCAGGAACTAACATTTCATTTTGAACCGTTTTTCAGCAGTTTAATAGTTAACTTCAGGTTTGTGCTCGAGTTTATTCTGAAATCAATAATACATGTGGAAGAAAAACAAACTATTTGACGTCACTGGAATGAAAACAGTCCAAAAAAGGAACAGATGCTGCAGCTTTGCATGCTTTTATTTTATTTTTCTAAAACCATAATGCAAAAAAAAACAACAAATGTGATAATTCTCCTGAAAAAATTTTACTTTTAGTAAAAGTTGTAGTTAGACTCTAAATTAAAGGTTTTTTTTTATATCTTTAGTAACTAATTAATTCTCAGTAAGCTTGCTTATAACGTACTCCATTAAAAACAAGCCCTGAATCTTCACTTATTTACTTTATACAATAATTCTGTTTTTTTAAGGTTCGCTAAGTAATAAGTATTTGTAACAGAATATTAATAACGCTTTTCCCCTCATAAGAAACATAATTTGTTATTTTTGTGTTCCCTTTTTTTTGTAAAATAAAAATATTTGTAGTTATTTTTTACACTTTCTTGTCACACAACATAAAAGAAATAGCTTTAATAAAAAAAATAAAAAAAAACATCAGATGAATTTCTACTTGATCTGGGAATTTTGTGTTTAAAACTGCAGCTAATTAGGTTAGCCTTGATATTAGCCGAAACAAACACTTGATTTGATTTATTCTTTTTATTTTTTGCATCCTTTATTTTGAAACTTCAGCCTATACTAATCCTATAATTTGTGCAGAATAAGTCCAAAGATAAAATAAAAGGGAAATTTGTGGTAGTTCTGAAAACACGCAAATCTCAACTGGAGATTCATGGCATTCTTGTTAAAGGTTGACCAGTTTCTGAACCACAATATCTATAAAAGAAACATAATATTCATCTTAAAAAAAAGAAACTCCTCCTATAACCATGGCAACCACATATATTGCATAATCAAAACATTCAATGAAAACTTTTTGAAGTATTTTTCCTACAGTTATATTAACCTGAACTATAAGCATTATTCTTGTATCGGCCTCAAATCCCCCCCCAAAAAAAAGTCTATCCAATGTCCTAAAACAAATAGTATTTTATTGTTGCTAAACTTCACTTTATTTATTGATTGAATTAGTATTGCTGATTGCTTAATCCAATCACCGCTTATGACCGACTCACTTGATATGATGATGAACACTTCTGCCTGTAGTGTTGCATTATGGGACGTAAACAGCACTCACCACTCCCACACTCGAAGGCTCTTGTCGTCTGACGTGCTGACAAAACGGCGGTTCTCATCCACGAAGGTGATGGTGTTGACAGCGCCCAGGTGGCGGTCGTACTCCTGAACCACCTCACCTGTCCTGATGTCCCACTGTCACACAAAGCGCGGCGAGGAATAAGATTTCCTGCTAAAGAGTGAAACCAAACCACCCAGAAACGACTGGGCGGGCATAAAAGCAGAAAGGGCAGATTTCTGCGCCGCCTGGTCGTGCTCTTTCATTAAAAGCGCACCTTTGGGGCCGGCGGCCATCTGTGCTCCCAACCCGGAGAAGTGCTGCGTGATTTAACAGCAGCTCTGATTGCTGTTCCAGATTGAGGAATCTACTGGTCATAATGAAAATGATGTGGCCATCTTGATTTCAATCAAACCTATTAGTTTGATCTGTCAACTCATCTGTGCGACTCTACATCTGTACTCGGGCTACAACGATTAGTCGACTGATCGCCTATTAAAATAGGCTAATTTAAGGCTAATTTAAGATTTTTTTTTTCCGTTTTTTAAGCTATTATGGAGTTTAGCTAATATTTCAGCTACATGCTAGCTATTTTGGCTCATTTAAGATTTTGAGTAATTTAGGTTTTTTCATCTTAATTGGCTAATTTGGCATTTAACTAATATTAGTCAATAACTAATTTAGTAGTAGATTATTCGTTCCTTTATATTATATGGAGTTGGAAAGTTGAAAGTTATAATAGCATTATGCTATTTTTTTGGACTATTTTGGCAATTACTAAAGTTTTTTAAAGCTATTTTGGAGGAGTTTAGCTAATATTTAAGCAACATGCTAGCTATTTTGGCTAATTTAGGATTTTTTTTCTCCATTTTTTTTTAGGCACTTTATATCAGTTCTGAACCCCAGCTAGTGCTGCTGCTGGTGCAATGCAGCCTAAATGATAATGTTTTATTTTATTTTTATTTTTTCATGGGCTTATCAAAGTCTGTGTTTTGCTAGCATGTCTGGGAGGATAAGGGGCGGAGTTACGCAGCTCAGCACCAAAAGCCACGCCCACACAGGGAATTTTGGAAACAAAGGCTTCAGATCAACAGGAAAAATGGCTTTAATACATTTAGGATGTGGAATATTTGTTAAAAACTTCACAGTCCAAATTAAAACCTCACTGAGAACATTTATAGAAAATTTTAAAAATTGTTCTTTGTAGTTTAGCTAATATTTCAGTTACACGCTAGCTATTTGGCTAATTTAAGATTTTTTTTATCTCTTTTTTTAAGCTATTTTGGAGTTTAGCTAATATTTCAGCTACATGCTAGCTATTTGGCTAATTTAAGATTTTGAGTAATTTAGGTTTTTTCATCTTAATAGGCTAATTCGGCATTGAACTAATATTTTAGCTGGCTATCAGCCTATGTGTTTTCCACTATTAGCTTCAGTGATTTCAGCATTTTTAGCTGTTAATTTCAGCATCTTCAGCTTTCAGCACCAGCATCTTCACCGACCAAATTCAGCTAACAGCATTCACACTAGCATTATACACTAGCATTAGTATTTTAGTATAGTGCATATGTAGTTTTTAGTCAGTTTAAAGCTAATGATGGTTAAGATGTGTGCTTTACAGTTTCCAGTTTGCGCGTGACCCAATTGGTCGACTAATCGGAAAAAATAATCGATGATTTAATAAAATAATTGTTTGTAGCAGCACTAATCTGTACACCTCAGCAAATTGTTAATAAAATAAGAAACTTTGTACGTTCTAATTTTCTGCAGTTACCCTTTTGATGATTTTTTTTTTTTTTCTTGTTGCCTTTGATTTATGAGTTGCTCTAATCCTGTCATCCACTCACAAACAACTGTACAGTTGCTAAAAAAATGAGACAAGTGCATTTCATGGTCCTGTGGGCACACCTTCATGCATCTGCTGGGTCAGCACAGCTTCATTCTTCCTGCTTCTTTACCTGAACAATCTTCTTATCCGACATGCCGGCCACAAAGAGGTTCTGTTTCTCTTCGTCTGGGTTGAACTTGACACAGTACGGCACCTTCCTGTTGGTGAAGCGCGAGATGCACTGGCCTGTGGAGTCGAGCAAATTAAAGAGAAATCAGAGCTTGGGAATAATCTGTAGTAATGTTTCACAAAAAAAATTATTCTGCAGCTTTTGCTGGAAGGTGAAGACAACCGAGCGCTGAAACTGAAACCCCATGGGAGTTTTTTTTAATTCCACAAAGGTGAATGATTGTGACAAATACAAGAAATAATGGAAAAAATGACCGAAACCCCGGCAGGGATTCATGATCGTAATAAGAGCTCAGCTACCACTAACATTTTAGTACAGGTGGAAGAAATGTGTGATAAAATATTAAAGAAAATACAGTCCGTGAACCTAACATGAAAAAAGAAAAAGTGAGCGACGAACTCCATTTATGGGGCAGAATGAAGTGGATTCTGCCTCAGATTGTGGGGGGTTTAACTCTCCTCTGCCCTCTGCTGGAGGAGCAAACTTTTACTCAAATTGTCAGCAATAAAAAATGTCCTCTTAAGCCATCTACAACCGACTTAAAAAATGTTTGCGACAAGGACAGACAAATGTTGTCATGGCAACTCTCCTTTTTTTTAATCAACATAAAGATTATTCTAGACGAGTGCTTAAATAGAGGCAACTGAACGTGACTGCTCCTCCAGTAGAGAGTCTGACATATGAAATCCCCTTTGAATGCACAATGATTGCTGCTTTGACCTTTATGTTAATAATACATCTGCTTGGTTATGTATCTGACAAGAAGCTGAAAGTAGGGGGGAAAAAAAATCCTCCATGCAGTTAAAGTTGTATTTTTAATTTGAAAACATGCATTTAGTCACTCTGGGGAAGCAAACTTGATGTCAGAGACACCTCGTACCTGTCTCAGAGTCCCACAGTTTAATGTAGCGGTCGTATGCAGCGCTGAGGAACTGAGTCCCGGTGTTGTTGAAGCAAATGTCTCGCACGGCTTTGCTGTGACCTATAACGCAAAATATACACACAATTCAGTGAAACACACAAACGCAATTCCTTATAAATACTGAAAATGATGACAATTTCTAGAAAATTCAGTCAATTTCACATGTTTTGGTTATGATAACATGTTCTTGTGGGATTTTTTTTTTGATAATGGAAGACAGAAATAACGAAAATTAAGTTTATTTCTGAGAATTTCTTAATTCAAAATGTTGTAAATCAGGAGCAGATGCAGAGCTACTCTTTTAAAAAAGAGTGTATTTGTGATGTAGAAAGTACGCTGGACAGACGACAAGTTCCCTGTTCCGCTCGTAACCTCTGTACCAGGGAACCCAACAGTCCCGTCCAGAACTCAGAGACAAATCACTAATGAACTAATGCCACTCTGCAGAAGCTATGGTCTAGAAAATGACAGTTTTTTTTTTTTTCAAAATTGGCTAAATACCCAACCAAGTGGGCCCCAAACGGGTGTGCTCGTCGTGGCCCAAATGGGTTTGCTCACATTGGCTTTTGTGGGCACTCAGTGAGCTGATTTGCTACGCTAGACAGCCGCCCGGTGAACAATGTAGCAAGCTAACAAGCTCTGCTGCCCCGAGACCAACAACCAGGGTGGTGACGCCGCTAGCTCTGCCGCCCCCTGGGCAACTGCGTTCATTTGCTCTGCTGGCCTCTGGGTGACGGCGCTCACTAGTTCTGCTGGCCCCTGGGATAGGGGGTTAGCTTGCTCTGCAGGCCCCTGGATGGCAGAGCAAGTTAGCTTGCTACACTGTCCACCAGGTGGCTGGCTAGAATAACAAACCAGCTCCCAGAGTTCCCACTTAAGCCAATGTGGGTAAACACAGGTGGGGCCACCATTTGGGGCCCACGTTTTCTGCCCACTTAAACCATACGGGGCCCACTTGGCCTTCCTGGCTGGGTATGACTTAGTTATAATTAAAAGACCACTGAAAACGCTATTAAAATAGCTCAAAAGATAATTGGAGAGGGTCATTAAGTTAAATCAATTAACTTAATATGTTTTTTTTCTTCCAGCTATTGCAACGTTCCAGTAATCTTTTTTTATTTTTCTTTATCTTGTCCAATCCAACAGCTGAGCAAACAGATGTGGACTGAAAGCCTCTGGTGTTGGGCAGATTTTACCGTCACAACAGAGGTTTATTGAGTATAAACCCCTGTTGTATTTCATACTAAACTTTATTTATATTGATTATGTTTTTGTTTTGTTGGACTGGACGGAAAAGAAAAAGAGGGAGGTGGGGGGAGGGGTAAGAGAGGGGGGTTTAGAGAAAAAACAAGATGGCAACAGAGGAAGACGACATCCTAAAACAACCAGGTCTAAATAGTAAACTAGAATGGGCGGGGCCAGTCTACACACACGCTCCAGTAATCTAACAGCATTCAGACATCTTTCTTGTTAATAACGTACTACCGTTTCCATGGCAATAAAGTCTATAAGAACAAATGGTTTCTGCTCACGTGCTCAATGAAGACCAAAGGAAACGGCAACTTCAGCACAACTTAAAGATGTGTGCACAAACGCTTTTACATTTATACAATTGAAACTCCGGACAGTAAATAAGGCAACCAAAGCTACACTATTCTGTGTTTCAGCTATTTAAATATTAAAATTTGTCCAAATAAGCTTCACTAACAAGATCGGTCTTCTGGAAATCATCTTTGAGGAGTAAATTTAAAGGTCTTTACAGAAGTAGAAATGCAAATATGGACACAAAGCGTGTGGATCCAGCCACTCTGTTCACTCACACCAGCAGTACATCATGTCTGGCTCTTCACCCCCTCCATCTCAATGTTTTCTGCCCTCCCCTGCCCCTCGTTCCCCTTTTCTGCCCCTGGGCTGCTGAATTATGCATATTCTTTGAAGGAGCTGACAAGGAGAGCCACAGCTGCAAACAATCTTTGCTCTGACAGTGTGCTCTCAGTGAGATGTGTGGAAGAGGGCCCTGCATCTATCAGCCAAACAACCCCCTAGACACCGGAAGAATTAAGAAACAAAAAAGAAAAACCAAAAACATATATATAGCTGCGCATTTCTAAGACATAAATGCTCCTGTGATGCTAAACACACTGAAGAGTTTATCCCAATTTAAACCTCAACAATATGCAGAGTCAACATCTTTGCTGATGATGATGCTTTGTTGCTCTTTAAGATCTTACAATTAGATGGCAAAATACTCAATAAATTCAAGTGCTGTAGTTTGCATTCAGTCAAGAGTTTTTGTAATTATTTTATTCGTCATCTTATGATCAAAATGACCTCTCACAACATTAAATATGAATTATTCTTTTCACGTCTAATTATTTAAACAATTGAAAATAATCCTTGATATCGTTTTGCAAACAGTAACTTAAAACACAGGCTGTGTGATTACAACTTAAACTCCGTTATTCTTTTATGGAACATCCAGAATGAAGATGATGAATCCTACATCCCTGACTAGATTGCATCATTTTTGGAAGAGAAAAGATTTCATCATGAAGCGGCTTGTGCTAGAAATATTGTTTTATTTTGGAGATCTAGTGGAGGAAAGAGTTATTTTGACTTGTAAATATGAAAAGGTAATGCAAATAATTTAGAGATAATAAGGAAAGCAGATAACACTTACCGATAAACGTCCTAAGACACCTCCTCTCACCGTAAACTTCCCACAACTGGGGAAAAATTAGACAAAACGTGAACACAACTTTACAACAAAACAGGTTTAAAGCGGGTTTAGTCAGAACAGGGATCAGATTCTCATGGGGAACTTAAAAATAGAATATTATTGGAGGGGCCTATGCTCTAAAAATAATCCATATTACTTTTATACTTCAGTACCTTGATCTTACAGTCCATAGAGCAGGACAGCAGCAGATGACCGGAGCTGGGGAATAACCGGATTGCACTGACACCCTGAATGGAAAAAAAAAAAAAGATTTAACATTCTTTGAACATAAAAGTTATTATTAAATGAAAGCAAACAGTTATATCCTCAAAATAGATATATTTTAATTTCACTTTCAGATCAAACAGCATGTTGCTGCTGAAGAAATATTACAGAAAAACTGTTATTTTTCTGTTATTTTCACTGAAAGTTCATGACAACATCAGAGTGGCTATAGGATATCAGCACTTAAAGGAAAGAAAGTTTTCTAAATCAAATTAACTTAAAAAAAGCACAAAAAAATTGAATAAAAAATATTAGCGTGAGGCTTGTTGAATGCTAAGATAGCCTTTCTAGTCACCTTGGTGTGTCCAGACCAGACGTGAATCTGTTTCTTTGGTAGGTAACATTTGTCCGGAGCATCAGGCGAACGCAGGTTGACACCAACATCCTGCGGAACGTGGAGGTAAGACCTGCCCTGGTAGTCGTACATGTCTTTGACTGTGAGCAGAACAACAAAAAAAGTGTGAAATACCTCACAACATGATTGCTTTTAAAGCTGGTAGCTCTGCTTGACAATAATAATTTAAATAATATTTAATTTATTGGCAGAAAATGAAAAACGTGATCAGAGCAGCAGATCATAGATTGAAATATTTAAACTTTTTGAGATTAAAATGATTTAAAGGATTTGTTACTCTAAACATTAAATGATTTAAAAATGAATAAACTGTCAAAAACCCAGTACCATGAAGAATCGTCTTTTCTTCTGCTGGAGCCTCTTCCTCCCTCTTTCCTCTCTTCTGCCGCTTAGCTAGGTATTCCTCCAGATCCTTCTTTTCTTCCTGTACAAGAAAGAAATGTATCTTTAGAAAAACTCTTTAAAAGACATTTTAACCTTCAAAACATTTAAAGACTAAACAAATGGCAGCTCATATCAAACGTGTTTTTATTTTAAGACAATGAAGAGCACTGTGGCATTATGGAGTAAGTAATAAAAAACATTACGTCACTGCTACAGGGAAGAATTTCTATACACACATTCTACATTTTTACTGATGTTTTTGAGGTGGCAGAAACTATAAATAGATTATTGATTACTTGATATGATCAATCAAATTAAAGATTTTCACAAAACTGTTTTTCAGATCCAATAATACACATGAATATTTTGATCTTTGTGATTTTTTTACCTCATGATTTAATCTGAAGAAAAGTAACAAGAATTAATAAAAAAAAAAAAATATTAACAATTTAATTTGAAAAACTGATAAACCTAATGACTTCAAACAACATGAAATGACATTCAAATGAATGAATCAATATTGACTGTATTGCTGATTGTAATGGATACATTTACATTTTTAAATAATACTCCTGAAAAGTCTGTGCAATTTGGCAAGTGAGTATTAATAAAGAAAACTTTAAAAACTATCTAAAAAAATATCTGATGCGTCTTATATCTGTTTACTACATTTACTGTAATTCTATCAAGTCAGTGAAATATACAGTATATTACCTCTGTTGGTTTGGCCACATTTTTCTCATCTTCATATTTGGCCCACGGCCCAAGGAAATTATCAATATCTGCAGCTTCTCCTCCTTTCACCTTCTTCCTTTTCTCTGTCTTCTTCTGACTGCTTTCAAAAACAGTCAGTCCTGGAATGATAATAAACACAAAGCCATTCAATTTACCAATAATTGCATGTGACAGATTTTAGATCTTTAGACCCTGATCTGTCTCTTCCAGCTGTGAGCGGTGATCAGAGCTCACACGGTTAAATGATGCAATGATAAACAGATAAAACACTTTCAACGATTACCTTTATTTTTCTCAGCCTCGTCCACCGCACCGATGTAGCTAGTTGTGGTTACTTGCTGAGCGTCAACAGAAGGGTCTAAAGCGTAACCTATCAACGGATAAAATATGGGTTTGTATTTTCAAAATGTGAACACTTACACAATCCAAACACCCTAAAGTCTAAGTGTTTACAATCTTACCATAAGTGGAGAACGTCCTTCGTTGTTGTTCAAACATGAAGTCGTTGACGTGAGCTGGTTCTGCATAACCAGATAACATGTTCCTGGGGGCGGCCATCTGCTGCGTCTGGAAAGGGTTCTTCGGTCCAAACTAGGAACAAACAAGACAAATTTGACACAGCTCCAAACAAACAAAAATATTTCATTTAAAACTTTGGGGTTAAAATTACAGTTACGATACGTGTGAGCAATGCAGCAATGTGCATCTCTGCCACACATATTACATGCAGCCAACATGAACTTCAATGGGTTTTTTCTGCTTATGTTGCGCATAATTACATGCGAATAACATCAGCCTTTTTAATAAAATAGAAAATTTTAATTGTTTCTTTTTTAAATCATATTAGTTAGAATTCTACTAATCAGATTTTAAAATAATCACACTTTGATGACATCCCATACGTTTGTATTACAGTATTCTGAAATTGTAGAATAACTTTACAACTTACCTCCGGAGCAAACAGGGTTTCATATGTGGGGTTATAACTAACTTCTTTCAAAGTAGGATCCAGGTGAGTACCCGTCTCAACAGACTCCTAACACAAACATCGACAAATGACCAACAGTGATCATTAATAGTCATTATACAAGACCAGGTGAAATACTGTTTTGTACATTTGGATTTTGTTTTATTGTTGCAGGAGTTACAAAAAAAAGTCATGTCATCAAATACAGCTCTGAAACATAGTTACTTTAAGGAAATACAATTGAACAATAAAAATATATGCATTTTAGATTGTAAGCATCTTTGAGAACTCTGTAGGTCAAAAATAAAGATATTGCAACACACTAAAATCATATCAGCGTTTTTAGTTAAAAGAAATTGATGGCAATGTAAAAAAATATGTAATTAAAAAACTTTATTCATCCTTTAGTAGGGAGATTTTAACATTTTAGCATAACAGGTTAACTTTGATTTTACATATAAAACACCGGAGATGCAGAAATTAACTTTAATCGAGGAATCATTTCTAAAAGCATTAAGAAATCAATAATTCAAATGTATTTAAAAGTTTATGTATTGCATGCTAAGCGAATGTAATTGCTATCTTATAGCTTCTTCGTAGTTTATACTTGATTTGTCGTCATGATTTAAACCGTGTAAAGAGTTATATACAAACAAAAAAACCCGAACAATCTATTTTAAGTTACTTTTACCCAACTTGTATCAACTTATAATAAAACTGTCGTCGAGGAGCACTCCTCAAACTTCAAATTTAAGCTAACGTGAGTTAGCATGACTGACTTAGCTTACCTTAACAGCCACCTCCGGGGCAGAATTGAGAACTGCCAAGGACATTACATTACCAGACTGCAGAGGTTTAAGGTGAACCGTGGCGTCCGGGTCCATTGGGTCAACTTTTTCTGAGATAGTTTTCGATTCTGACTCATTTTCCGAATCAGAATCGCTACCGTACGAAGCGAGGGAAGCTATGGCGGTAGACATTTTGAATGTTGTGAATTTACCGGAAGTGCCAGGGCGGGACTTCCTATTTCAAAGGACAACTTTTTTTTTGTTTTAAATAACTTTAATATATGAGGAATTATAACGATTTAAAGAATGTGAGTGTTCACTTATTCTAATAAAGGTGTCATGTTCATTTTTGAAAAGTATTTTTTCCTTACTCAATCAATATAAAGTAAAGTGTTTTACAACGGACCAAAATGTGTTTTTTACAGCTCTAAGACCATGAGAAATATTAATTTTTAATGATGATTATGGTAGTAATAATAATAATAATAATAATAATAATAATAATAATAATAATATAATAATAATAATAATAATAATAATAATAATAATAATAATAATAATGTCTACTATCCTAATTATTTTGTTTGTTTCCTAAATTAATTTAAACACAATATTTTGCTTCATTAACACTTATTTGTTCACTTTTTTGTTTTTAAAAGTGTACTTAGGGATTTTTTTTATTTTTTTTTTATTTTCTATAAATGCATTTTATGTAATTTGTTATGCTTGTAGACTGGGTTTAGTTGCTTAAATTTAGCCTGCTTTTTCTTTTTCTTTTTTTTTTTTTAATCAAGGTGGCAATTGTTTCAATCCCTCGAACTGACAAATCTAAGGTTTTATATTTGGTCTGTTTTTACATTTTCAAAACATTACCATTTTAAAAGAATAACTATAATTTATTAATTGAATTGAACTTTATTAATATCCCAAAGGGATAAATTCATCTGTCATGGCACCCATACACATACACATTTGCAAACACACATACAAACACACATATTCCTATGAACATAATAAGAATAAAAGCAATATATACACCTATCTACAATGACTACCGTATATATACATATAAGTCAATTTAAGAATTTAAACATTTAAACAGCGGCATTGTACAGTCTGATGGCTGTGCAAGGCATTGATCTGCGGAAGCGCTCATTTCTACACTGGAATACTATATGGACAAAACTGAATAAAGCTGAAGGCTGGTTGTTGATAGTTTTTTTTTTTTTTTGCATTAGGCTTTCATTTAGCTGAAGTCACCAGACTAAGTTTGAATTTGCCAAGTTTTTTTGCAAGTTTCACTAAAAAAGTAACTGAAAGTAATAGAGAAGTAATGTAATGAGTTGTAGTTTGTAAAATTGTAAGCTAGGGATTTAAATTAAATAACAATAAAAAATAATGGGTGCTTCAGATTCTGAAATGAAAACCTTTCGTCCATTTTCAAAATGTCAAAACACAGTCCACTCAATCAAATACTGATTGGACAGATCTCTTTTGTGCCTGAAGTCTAGTTAAACAAAGAATCAGGATAAAGTCCAATACTTCTGGTTCCTATACCTCACCTAAAAATACTGCAAGGCAGAAGCAGTCTTACCAAAATAAGTCAATAAGTCAACTACGTTTTTGAAATATGTGATTTAAATATTTCAATGTAAATGAACCACTTCAGTAATGCTCATCTGTTGTGGAGTTTGTAGAGCATTTAGGATTTATTAGTGATCCTTTATAGGTCTATAACAAAAAATAACATTGTAGATACTAAGTTACGCTCTATTTTCCTTTAATGTGGAGCAACTATGTTAATTATAATACATAATCACTGTTAATAAGAATGTAACTAACTAGTCCTCATTTGTTTTTGATCATACGGTATGTAATTTATACTTTTATTTAAAATGTATCTATATGTATATATTAAAGATTTATTTTAAGTCGAAATATACCTATTTTTAAATAATATAAATCATTTTTACGTTTTTGTTTTCAACTTTTCTGGCTCACTCTCAGGTTTCTCGCTCCTCAACAATGGAGTGGGTTATACCATTCCAAGACCGAAACGGGGGCATTTTCTCCACAACGAATCCCACATCACGGTCGCAAACTCGAATTGACAATATCAACTGGAAGTAATTCAAGTACTGTAACATTTTGATGTCATTAAACCCAAATTCATTTTAGATTATCACGTTTTAACTTTAGTTTGATCGAATTCCGCCCGGAAAATCCCTTGAAAAAAAATGCAGCTGGATCGTTCTTCGCCGCCGCCTCTTCCAGCAGGAGAGCATTGGATATGAGAGACGGCACAACCATGGATGTAACACGGGGATTTAAATTCTTGGACACGGCGGCACGCTTTGCTTCTTGGTGAAGATGGGAAGAAAACCAGCGGAATTTTAAGGAACCCCTTAAGGTAGCATCGTGCTCCCATATGGAGGCTTCATTTTAATTTTATTATTATTTTTACTGACAACGGAGTTTAAATGCATTTAATTCCAGCAGAGGAGCAAGTTGGAAGCAGAGTCACCATGTTGTAGAGCCTTAAACCGGAGCGGTCTTGTTAATAACGGTAATTCAACACTGCTTGGCCATCAGTGACTCACGTCAGCTCAGCATACAGGTGACTGCAATGCAAAGTGGTCAGATCTTGATTATTTTAAAAAAGTACGCGCGTGAGGATGAGCATTAACCAATAAAAGAGCACTTTTGTGACTCCACATCTGCAGGGGCTCCTGCTGCAGAGTCAGAGGAAATCATTTTGGGGGGGAAGCAGAGGCAAATATTTGCAAAAGCCCCATAGATGATCCTTTATATTCCACCCCCTTCATCTGTGGTGTGTTCATGCAGAAAGGGATATCAGAGTTTCAGTTTAGTACAGTGTGGTCATGTGTGGGGGGGGGGGGGGTAGGGAAAATTATGATTTGTGAAATCTGAGACCTTAGTGCAACACTGAGGATAATAGCTGAGGAACAAAGTCAGCTTTAGATGAAGCCTTCAGCATTGTGTGATGTCATTTCTCATGGATCCCATTCATAGATTTTATTTTAAATGCATTCAAATCTTGATTTGTTTGGCAGTCCTTTTAATGTGGTCTGCAGTGTATTATTAAAGGAATCAGTGTTTTAAATGCATGACTGATGTGGAATGAATCATCTCTTGAAGCAATTGGCTGCCGAGCTCCTAATGTTCCCACACTGCTGGTCCTGGTGCTTACGCCGCTGGATTTTTGAAGCAGTGATGACGAGCAAATCCATCTGATATTTTAAAAATTCATCTCTCTCTCTCTCATCTTAATTATTTAACAGCTCAGTTTAGATCACTTTTCCAAAAGAATAAATTCTTAAAACATAGCGAATTTGCCCAAATTGCATGAACAAACCTACTGCGCTTGCATTTAATCAAATAATGTCAGTTAAAGGGATGCATTATTCAAGAGTGGCTACTGATTGGGAAAGTGCCTCGGACTGCTCCTGGATAACCTAGATCTCCTATTTCCATGGAGGATTTGGAACAAACTGTCTGGATTTGAAGTTGTTGCAGATGTTTGCAGAAGCAGTGATTGTTCCCTCTCGGTGGATTTGCTCATAGATGTTGTAGAGTGGATTCGTGGTGCTGTGACATTAACTTTCAGCAGAATGTGAAATACAGTATTTTTTGGACTATAAGTCGAGTTTTTTTTTCTTTTTGCATAGTTTTGGTGCAACTAATACTCAACTTCTACATAAGTTAAAAAAAACTAAATATTAGCCTATATATTTGTTATTTTCAGACTAATAATCAGTGGTACTTTAGCGGTTGTTTTCCGCTAATAACCACTAGAGGGCACTGCAGGTGTGATTATTAGTATTTGCCACACAGCAAAACAGAAGAAGAAGCACTACCGGAAACAAATATGGAGGACAATCTGATCGGTTTCCTCCCGAAATGTATGAATTTTAATTATTTGCATCGAGACGTTTCTAGACAATTGCAACTCCAAGTCATCAAACTGAGTTACAGAGACATGAAAGGACAGCGGAAAGCAGTAGCTAGAGTCGTTATGCTAGCTTGTTGCACATAGAAAGTTGGATGCCATATTGGAAAGGGCTCACTGCTGTGCTACAATTGTACAAACAAAGCTTGAAAAACAAGGATGTGACTTTTCAGAAGTGAATTAATATTGTTAGCTAATAAAGGAGACATTTCAGGAAGATCAGAGTGAGTTTACTCTCAGAATAGCGGACGTTTAAGCTGATTATGTAGTCCAATCAAAGTCAATGGTAGGATTAGAATTCACATTATTTCCTATAGGAGCACCTATCTGTTTTTTTGTGTATTTAGGAGGATGACCTACTGAATTGAAGCATATTGTTAAGTGGAGGAAAATAACATAACCAGGATTCCCTCAGTAGTAGAGACAGCCGGATCCATTTCCCCTGCGGTGGTGTGGTACACAGGGTCTGGCTTACCTCTGTCCCGTCCGGATGTCAGATCAAGGAGTCTAGTAGTTTGTGTGAATCTTAGTATGTGTGTAGATTTGAAAATAGTCACAACCATCCATTAAGAATACTTTGCGTTTCCTACATAATTACATATTTATTTATAGAAAATTTAAAAATGGTTTCCATCTGTTGGACTTTGTATCAAAACATTAATGCCACAACCTATTTTTGTGAAGATCAGAGTTTTTTCATTTTAAAATCAGACCAAATTTCGCATTTTATGGTAATTTTACCGTATCTGCTAAACCATGTGTTATTGTTTACTGTCCTATCCAATAGGGCGTTGCTCTTTACGTACACAGAACCATGGTAACAAGCTAGCGTAGCACCTCTAGCCTATATAACTTCTAGGTGCCATCATTTAGACATTGATTCCTACAGTACAGGGTAAAGAAAAAAAACGCCTGGATGATCTCGTGAACCCAGACATAGAGACACACTTACCAACGCTTTTGTAGAAAAGAAATGTAATATCTCATTCATGTCTTCTGTACATTACACATGAGATATACAGTTAATATTTCCATCTATCAATGAGACTAAAAAGTTTCTCCTTCACGAGAAGGGAGTGTCTAGTTTTAAACACATTGAATTTGATGCGAGTCAAAAGAGGCAACGGATGCAAATTTGATGCTGAATCGCATTTGATGTGAACACAGCATTATGCTAGATTGCCCGTTTGTTTAAAAGTGTGACTTATACTCCAAAGTGACTGTTATGTTTGTTTGTTTTTATTTTTATACATTTTCTTTTAATCCTGTGACTTATACTCCTGATATACTCATGGTATACTTTTAGTTTTTGGTCCTGCACATTTGACACTGTTTATGGTTTTTAGTGTGAGAAAGTACTTTTTTTTTTGGCATGGCTACTGCAGAAGCTTTCTTAACCTCTGCTCTTTGTTGACACGGTTTTGGTTCTCTGCCAGTCTCTGTTTTTTTTTTTTTTCTTGCTAACAAGAACAGTATCTCTCTCTTTTGTCTTTCCTCTTAGAGATAGAGTAGTGTGATAGTGGGAACAGAATAACAGCTCACGATGTCGGGGCAAGGGGCGGGAGAAATAGAAAAAAATGATGAAAATGAGCAGGTGGGCGAGGGATTTCGGGAAAGCCGGAGTAGAAATTAATTTGTGTGCACAACGAGTGGTTCCTGTTTGCCTGCCTTTTAGCGGAGCCACAAACAGACCTCCTATCTTCCAGCTGTTGGGATGCTCCCGAGGGTCCGGCACACAGGACCTATTGTTCCTCCTCTTGGCCGGGCCCACTGCTCTATAATACAGCTTCTGTCCGCTGCCTGAACTGGTATGACACCAAGACACCAGGGCACAGTTTAGCCTGCTGACTAGTGCTCCTTGTGTTTTACTACTGTTGCCTTCACCGCCCAAGATTCAACAGTAACTGCTTCTCTATTCACCGTTTTTTTGTTTTTATCTATCTTTCCTTTGTTTAAGTTACTCCAAAAAGATTAGTTTTCATATTGACAAAACTTTTTGAAATATATAGATATATCTTTTTCCTGTGACTGGCCCAGATCTGTAACATAAAGAGCTTCACCAAATATTTTTTGAATAACTCCTCTCCTAATTTTGGGTGTAATAATTATTGACTGTATATGAGAACTAAACTGAGTGACCCCCCCCAACCCTCCTGGCTTTCCAAACAGGAAGTACCCACTGCTTCCAAGAAGCTAAAATACCATCGTTTTTTTTTTTCACTAATATAAGTATTTCAAGTTATAAACTAACCAATAGGACCTCTCAATAAAAGTAGATGGTCTTGCACCAAATGTTTGAAATGTTTGGTTGACAGTTTTTCCCGCTTCCAAGAGGTACGGGAGGAATCCCAACAAGCTCACTCCTGATTGGCAAGAGTCATAAAAATGCTGACTCAGACCAACTGATCAAGCACAGATGTTGCTATATACAAACCAGGCATGTGATTCTCGTTCAAAAATGCACTAAATTGGCATTTTTGAACGCGCTTTTAGCATATGTTGCTCACACTAAAAGTTGAAGCGGTGCAGAACTCGTGAATCCAGGCTTTTACGTTTCACGCTCTATTACGATAGATGAAAAACTTAGTGTCATATAATTCCAGCAGGGCAGAAAACATAAATATTAATTTCTCTTCCACGATCAATTTTCAAATGGTTGGCACTTCTATGATTTGAAAGAACGCTAACCATACAGCACTACTGAATCCGAGTCCCTGATTTGAGGCACATTCAGTGGGCGCGGAGTTTGCCTGAAAAAGGGCTTCAAATCTTGCGACAGCAAGAGTATTTAACACAGAAGACCAATACGTGCATATACCTATTTTTAGATACACTATTAATTGAAAGTGGTCGCTTGATTGCATTTTTTCAAACCCAGTGTGGTTGTAGCATGAGTGAGGATCACTGGTTCTAACTAAGCTATGTCTATAGCGCGAAAAAAAATGCCGACTGAAGTGCCGCTACTTTTGTTGTAGCGGAAGCAAGTCATCTTCTAGAGGTGCCGTCACCCACTCCAGTTCCTTAAAGCCTCATTTCCACTGAGTGGTACGGTACAGTACGGTACTGTTTAGAATGGACCAGGAAATTCAGGGGAGCGTTTCCACTCAAAGTTGGACCGTCACGGCGCATGCGGTGTGAAGCTAACAACAACAATCGAGCTCATCCAGCAGCTCATTTTTTCCACTTGGTTTTTGGTTCTTTGTATATACTATTTATTTAATCTTAATGACAGAAGTTTGCTGGCGGAGAAGAGGAATACAGCCTTTTTGTTGGCGCTTTCTTTTGTCGTAATGATCAATTACAATGATAGTGCCGCGCTAATCGAACTTTTCCATTTTTCTAAGGAGCTACAACCAACGAGAGTCAAAAAATGGTACGGTTCGGTCTCGCTTTATAGGTCCATTTTATAATGGAAATGCTCAAAATTCCGGACTGGACTGGACCGTACCACTCATCGAAACAAGGCAATATAGTATAGTTGATGGTATTAATCACTCGTT
Organism: Oryzias javanicus; assembly: GCA_003999625.1. Lineage (NCBI taxonomy): Eukaryota > Metazoa > Chordata > Actinopteri > Beloniformes > Adrianichthyidae > Oryzias > Oryzias javanicus. Next base: position 14,777,895 of record CM012460.1, on the reverse strand, counting down.
TCTTAAATGGCCAGTTTGCAGTTTAAATAAAGTTGTATGCATGACTTTAGAAAGCAGACGAGGCCAAATTTAAACTTTTTGTGACTTCTAATGTTTTTGAGTAACTTCTTTGCCCCGACACAGACTTTTTATCACCTGCTGTCCACCAGCTGTTCTACTTTTTTGTATTTTTTACTGCCCCAAATCTGTTTCCATCTCGCTTTTCTTCCGCTAAGTCTTTTAAATTTCCCTCTTATAAACACCGCTCCATCTCTGCCTATTCAACATTTCGTTCTTTTACCCGGGGGGTTAATGTTGGACCCTGGGGGTGCTGACAGGTCCTCCAAATGAACTGACTTTACCTGTGAAAATCACTGTGAAAAATAAAGAAAATGTCACAACAGGCGTACACAGGTTCTGGCCAGTTTCTTGTATTTTCATTCATACATCCTCGATTTATTGTCACAGTATTATTCTCTGTACTATGTGATCTTATTTTTTATGTTTTTACTCAGCTAACAATCAAGGCCACAGATCCTCCAAGCTGTCTGTGCATCCCTTTAGTCTCAAATGAGTTTCAGAGAGTAGTGCCAGCTTCTTTACAGCTCAAAGAAATTCATCTTCATGTCTCTTTGCTGCAGCATGAAGAGGGCCATGATCCCGCTCTGCAGCGTTGCAGATACATGTTTCTTTTTTTTTTTTTTTTTTTTTTGCTTAAGCAAAGAACTTCAGTTCCTTAACAGCTAAAGATAGCGGATGCTGTCTATAGCAAGCCTTAAAATGGTTTGGTCCCCTCTTCATTCATTCGTTCACGGTGTGAAGGTGAGGTCACGCAGGGGTTTGTTTGGATGCCAGATCAGATTCCTGGTGTCTTTCGTTTGCACCAAACACTGCAGCTTTAAGAACTATTTGTTCGGAGGATTAGCCCAAAAATCAAATTTCAACCCTTTTCTGTAGCTTGTAACTCGACCCTCAACGCACCTGTTTAGCCTAGCTTAAAAAAAAAGAAGGTTTCTAACATTTTTTTTATCATTAACAATCTCCAAAACCAGCTACGCTTGATATCATAAACTAAACACACAGTTAAACATGTTTTTCATGACATAACAACATTATAGTTACTTTATTTTAAAAAATAAGGGTCTTATTTTGTAGCTATTTAATCAGAAACTCCTCGGATGATTCAAGTTGTCTGGGTTTGTCCCTCTTTTTTTCTCCTTTATCTCTTCGTCGCTTGACAGAAGCCGCTCCCGTGGTATCACACACCCTTTGGATGGTTAATGTTGTCGGATCTTTAACAACAACGCTGCTTTGATTTGATCTTAGAGCTAACTAGAAGCAGAGTCCTTACAAGAAGTTGTTGATAAGAGATTTACGGAGCTGTGTACTTTTTTCCCTAATGTTTGAATTTTTCCTTTGTGTTTCCCTTTTTAAGCCGCACAAGCTTTTTCCTCATCTCTCAATGCTTCCTACTCCAACCACCAGTCGAGGAATATTCAAAAAAGCGACTTTATTTGAATATTCAAAGTTACGCAAAGTTAAAGTTACCTCCTGATTTGGAAGAATGTCATAAGCTCGTTCTTTCTCTTGCTTCCTTTCTTTCTTTCTTCCTCCACTGTTGATTTCACTTTCTTATTAGGCTGGAAAGGCTGGTGCGTTGGTCATTATGTTTATGTCTCTTGAATGATGGAGCCTCGAAAACTGCAAAGTGAGACTTGTTTATCACAACCACAGCTTGAGTCCCTCTGGCCATTACTTGGGATGCCTCCATTCAATTACAGACGCACTGAATGTTAATCAGGATTTGCGTGTCCTCTTTTCGCTTTTGTTGTGTCCCTCCTTGTGCTCAGAGTGTAAAGGTTTGAGACCTCATGGTTCTTTGAATAAGAGAACTATATTTTGTACAGTATAACCATATATGTTGCCCAGTCAATGTTCATATATTCATTTGTCTGCCATAACTGTCTATATAAAGATGAAAATCAACAAAAGCAATGAAGAGAATCCCAAAAAGAATAAGAATTTGTGTAGAGAAAAGTATTAATGTGAATTAGACCATCATTTAAAGCAGGGGTGGGCAAACTACGGCCCGGGGGCCACATACGGCCCCTTAAGATACTTAATCTGGCCCTCCAAATTAAAATACATCGAATCAAAAATCCTAATTATTGTTTTCATTTCATTGTATTTCTGGTTTCTTCTCATGAATGGTGTTGTTTCTCTGGCGTTCATATTTGAGTCAGAAGGTGATTTTTCGGATTTCTTTGAGTTCGCATTTTCCTCTGAAGAACATCAACCCATTGGATCACCAAAAAGAGAACAAAAATCAAAATTTAGAAATTAAAATGCCCAAATTTTCTGTTTTTACATGAATATATATGAATTTTAATCCAAATGAAAGCATGTTTTTTTATCTAAATTCCATATTATCTTTTTAGTTTATGAGGTTCATTACCAAATCACTCCTTCCATCTGCTCCTTTATGCCAAATTTTAGAACCCTTTCTGGCCCACAAATCAAAAAGGTTGCCCACCCCTGATTTAAAGGATGAGATCCGTAACAATAATAATGACTATTTTATTCTATTAAATTGAGAATATTCAGGCTTTAATCCCCTCTTTATTATTCTTTAGGAATATGTTTAAATTTGATAGATAAGGTGACCCAGTATATGAATTAAGTTAGGTATAATATAAAAGTACAAACAGTAGATGATGTCGCTGTTGTGGTTTATATTGGTGTGATGACTTTTCTGTGGTTGTCTGAAGCAGATAAAATGGGACTTTTTATGACGTTTTGCATGTCATTGGACAGTCTTTTGTGTTTCTTTAAACTTTGGTTAGAAGAGTAGATGTTATCAAATCAAGAAAAATGTCCTCGATTAGTTAAAGTCTTTCCTAGAGCTCATCTTTCTTTTATCTGTTGGAGGAGACAAATAATATAACCTCTGTACGTCAAGCTACTGGAAAATCTTCTGCTACGTTCGCACCAGGCTTGGAAACGTGTGTTAAAATAACCACTCCTAATGAAAAGTCTACTATGTAAACGTGCATATAAACGCGTTCAAGATTTCCGTGTTCAAAGCTTCACTTTTCACTCTAATCAAGTTTTTAACTCAGTTTTTGAGCTCCATATACTAAATTGACCACACATTGAAAGTTAAACCAGTTGAACTTTCACCAATGAGGGACTTGGATTAGTAGTGATGTATGGGTAGCGTCCTTTTTTAATACTAGGAAGTGCCAACCGTTTGAAAATTGATCACGCTGGAGAAATTAATAATTGTTGTCTTTCATATATCGGAATAGAGCTGTGAACATAAAATTCTGGAGCAAGATCAACAACCACTTCAACATTTGCACCAAGCGTCTTCCAACAATGAATACCTGCACTAGTATTGGGTTGCGTTGTTCGTAAACACGCTCCATATTCCTGGTGTGTACTTAGCATTAAATAATTTATGAGCGACTTAATTGCTTGTTTGACGTCTATAGATTGCTGTTTTGCAGCGCAGAGGTCATGTGAAGGTCAGAATTTCATCACAGTGACAGAAATATATTAATAGTAAAAATAATCTACAGTGTTAAAGAAACATTTGGCAGATAATGTGTCTATATATCTACTTAATTTATAAAACACGTCTGGATTTCAGTGTAAAATTGTAAATACAAAATTATAAATACAAATAAAAGTGTGCAGCACACGCTTGATGCAGTTTGTGGTTTGTTGTTCCCCTCCCACACTTTGCCCTCAATTATCTATAGAAGGTCCATGTTAATGAGAAATAAATATGCAAAGATCTGCAAGCAGCTATGGGAAGCACACCCATAGGGTTATCTGCACTATCTAGCTTCTATGTCAATTTCAAAATGTACGCAAGTGAGAACATCTTTTTCTGCACTTTTTCCCATTTTAAAAACCAACATTTGCGTAAGCACATTTCCACCTGCGTTAGCATCTTTTTTTGTGGATTGACTCCTTAAAAAATGAGGCACCAGAACTCTCTTATAATAGTTAATATGAACTCAATGCCTCTATCATGCAAACTAACTTACTCAGCCACTGCAATCCTTTACATAACCGTCTTTCTTTTATAGACATGCCCACAGTTGCTGTGAGAGTGTCAGCCTTATGTAAGACAGGGGAAGACTACATGTTTCCCCCTATAATTAGTCATATGGCTTGACTGTAATGGTGTCCAGTGGCATTGTCTGCGTGCTACTGATCTGCATCAGTGTTGCACGTCATGCATGAGATGTCGCGCGTCCGACGGCATACTTAATATTCACGCGAGCACTGCTGACACGCCTGTAACATGGAGGATGAATGGATATGAGTCATTGCCTACCAGGTCACAGAGGAGGTTCCAGCTAGAACCGAGAACTAGTGTCCTTTTGACCTAGATACACATGATTTCTATTTATGAACCTTGACATTTCCTGGTTACAGACGAGCCCAACACTCGCTCAGCGTGGAACGACAATACATGGTTCTAGATCAGGGGTGGGCAACCTTTTTGATTTGTGGGCCAGAAAGGGTTCTAAAATTTGGCACAAGGGCCGGACAAGGAGCAGATGGACGGAGAGATTTGGTAATGAACCTCATAAACTAAAAAGATAATATGGAATTTAGAGAAAAACATGCTTTAATTTGGATTAAAATTCACATATATCCATTTAAAAACAGAAAATTGGGGAATTTTAATTTCTAAATTTTGATTTTTGTTCTCTTTTTGGGTTCTTCAGAGGAAAATGCGAACTCAAAGAAATCTGAAAAATCACCTTCTGATTCAGAAAAAAACACACACGAACGCCAGAGAAACAACATCATTCATGAGAAGAAACCAGAAATACAATGAAAATAAGACAATAATTAGAATTTTTGATCCAATGTATTTTACTTTGGAGCGCCAGATTAAGTAGCTTAAGCCAAATGTGGCCCCCGGGTCGTAGTTTGCCCACCCCTGTTCTAGAACTATGACAAAAGTCTTTGGTTTGATGTGTAAGATAAATTGGAAGGTAAAAAACCAAACCTTTAGATGCCACAAAGACAATGGTACGGTAATGTTTAGTTATGTATTAAAGATTTGCAAACTTATTTACATGGTCTTCCAGTGACGCTATTAATAACTAAATGCAAAAGAGCAAAAAAAAAAAACCCACATTGTTCAACATTGTTTTTCTGAATTAGATAAAAAAATTAACTCTACGTAGTCAATATCTTATTTTTAAGTTTCCTTTGTAAGTCTTTGAAAATTCTGTGTTTTGAGTTTAACTGTTACTTGCACCTCACAAAAGATGCTAAACACAACCTGTGATAATCTGTAATAAGGCTATAGATTGTCAATCGAAGTCACTTTAGTTCCTACTGCTCAAAAAAGAGCAATTCCAGAAGAAAAAGTTCAATAATTACAGGTGAAGAATTTCTCCCAAATATCTCCATTTGTGCTGCTCACAACGGCCGAGGAAATAAAAAGCCAAATGTCTTGCTCCGAGAAATTGTCTCAAATGTGTGAGTAATCGGGCCTAGAGCTGGTTAAATGCCAGGATAATGTTTGGAGTTAAGCAAACTTGGCATATGCTGCTTCAAGGAGAGCCATCAGGCTCCAGCTAAACAGTAAAGCCGAACACCACACGGGTCCACTGTCAACTGTTGGATAAGGTCACAGAGTGAGTCTGCGTTTGTATATGGTTTAAAAAAAAAAAAAAACGCCGGTGGCAACTTAACTAACAAAAACACTAGAGCTAATAGATTTGAGAGGCAGTGCTGGAATTTGTGCAAGAAAAAACAACCATCTTTTAAGTAAAAGAAGGCAAAAGCTGGGATACTTGGTTTTATCAAATGCATCCCTTATACCAGAGGTGTCAAACTCAATCACACAAGGGGCCAAGAACCAAAAGACACCTCAGGTCACGGGCCGAACAGGATAAACATTTATTTAACACTCTAAAACTACCTTTTTTAAATTTTAAAAACATAACTTTTTAGCATATTTATGGACTAGATACAGTATATAGCATTAGCTGCGATAATGCTAGTGTGAATGCTGTAAGCTGAATTTGGCCGCTGAAGATGCTAGTGCTGATAGCTGAAAACGCTGAAGCTAATAGCTAGCTTAAAATACTAGCTAAATGTAAAATTAGCCTAAAAAAACAACAAAAAATATTAGCTAAAACAGTTAGCATGTACTTAAAAAGAATAGCTAAACTTCAAAAGAGCCAAAAATGGAAAAAAGCTTAATAAGCCAAACTCCAAAAGAGACTAAAAAACTAAAAAAAAAAGCCTAAATAAGCCAAAACAGCTACCATGTAGCTGAAATATTAGCTAAACTCCAAAATAGCCTAAAATATCTTAGTAAATGCCAGATTAGTCCAAAAAGCTAGCAGAGGGCCAATTTTTACATAATTATGAATAATGAAAATATTAATCAATAATAAATCAACTCAAACTTTAAATAACTTTCAGTATTTTACTCTCCATAAAAATATATTTTGTCAAAATGATACAAGTTAGACAGCGCAAGATAGCATTGGGTTATTAATAACAATAAAATAAAATGTTCTGTAGGGCCGGATGGAATTATCTGGAGGGCTGGATCCGGCCCCCGGGCCTTGACTTTGACACATGTGCCTTATACCAAGTGAAGTTAGAAAATAGTATAATTAGTCTGAAATTAACCAAGACGTGGACAATTAAAACAAATCTTTTGTTCTGTGCTAAAACTGATCATCACAAAGCAGAATTGTTGCATTTAGAGTGCCAACATTTGGCATGGATGGACCTTAGAACCCCTTTTACAGAAAAGCCACTAGAAAAAAGTCCAAAATGGTGACCATTTTTAAAGATGGCCGCCATAAACTCAACTGTTACAAAAAAGTTCAATGTCGACTTGTTTTAGTCTAAAAAATCTGGGCTGTTCACGACTTGTACCAACAGAATACTTTTATGTGTATAATAAATATATATAATGCATATTTTAAAATCTTGGATTTTCTTGTGGATAAAATGCTTTTTCTGAAAGAAGGAATCCTGAGGTACATCTATGCCAAATTTGCACCAAAAAATGCACAATTATTTTAATAACTGGCTCCACCAGTAAATCGAAGTGATGCTGTACTTTTGTACTCTTTGGTTCTTGATTTATTGAGTTTTCATACTCGAGTAAAGAACATTGATGCATTTCTAGAGTTTCACTGGTGGTACTGTTGGGTTTTCCAGCGTTCATATGACACCTTGTTTGTTTGTGTAGCATGAAATATGACAGGTGAGGCAATAAGATTTCTGATGTTTTATTTTGGTTTTGATATTTGATTGTTAAGTTGTGCAGTTTTTTTAGTTGTAGTTGAGGTTATGGTAGGGAAGGTGTAATTTAACAAACCAAATTTGTTTTTTAAAAGAAAACATTTCCTAAAATATTGGGAAAAAATGATTCTCCTAGTGAAAAAATATCTTTTCAAGAGCAAATAGCTCTTTTGGTTGTGCAAATGTGTTCACTGGTTTGATGCTGAAGCTAAATAAAAAAGCTCAAAATCACTTTTTTATTCCCAGTAATCAAGAAAAATTGGATTTGGCTTAAATTATAACTGTGCTATGAAAGAATGAAAGGTTTCCTGTGTGGGAAAAGAGGTGGACTGTACAAGCTGAGCCCGTGTTGGTATCACTTCAGGAGGACTTAGAGAGCTCTCGGTGGTTGAACGACATGATCGTGACTGTGATTGACAAGGGCACGATGACTCCGATATTATTCACTCTCTCAGGGGTGAAGTGATGAGAAGGAACAACAGACAAGCCAAAGTCTGCCTGGCCATGATAGATAACAGGGAATTGTGTGAGAGCAATAGATAGCAGCTGCTATGGATTCTGTCTCTCCTTTCTGCGATTACTCGCACATTCGTTCACACGCACTTCAGAATCACTTCACCGCTAAAAGGACAGGGGGCTTTAAATATGCCTGCTGATTAGAAGCAAAAAAGATGCAGACAACAATAGAGCGGCTTTCTAAAAAAAATGGGTTTTCTTTAATCTCAAGCTGTGTCAGTTGGTGAAAGAAAAGAAACTAAATGGTGTTTTGTCTCCATTTGCTGCCCAAGTGTCACCCTCCCTGGCCTTTCTAGAGACAGGACAGTACTGTATTGGAGATTTATTGCGATAATTTTCTGGACTTGCACTCACAGCACTTGTACTCTGTGAATGTATAGCAGCTGAAGGCATGCAGACATCCTATGGCTAGATAGAGGCTGCCTACAGGTGAAAAATGGGCAAATCTGTATGCATGTGGCCCGGATCAAGAATCAAGGTCGTAGACTGCTTGTTGAGCCCATAGATCGAAAATTTTCCTGCATATATTTTCTACGGGTATGCTGCAGGCAACAGGTCTTAGTGAACATTAATACAACACACAATGGTATGTAAGGGTGAAGTAGGTGAGACGTATTGTACGAAATAAGAGTGTAGCTTGTGTGGGAACACAACATTAATCTTACAAATACTTTAAATCAGGGGTGTCAAACTCAATCGCACAAGAGGCCAAAATCCAAAACTCACCTTAGGTTGCGGGCTAAACAGGATTAACATTTATTGAACACACTAAAACTAACTTTTTAAAACTTAAAAACCGTAACTTTTCAACATAATTATGAGCTAGATATATAGCATAGCCGCTGAAGTTGATAGCTGAAAGCACTGAAGCTAGTAGCTGAAAATGCTGCAACCAGCTGAAATATTAGCAAATGCCAAATTAGCCTAAAAATAATAAAAAAAAAAAAAAAACCTAGATTGGCCAAAACAGCTAGCATGTAGCTGAAATATTAGCTAAACTCCAAAATAGCCTAAAATATCTTAGTAAATGCCAAAATAGTCCAAAATGCTAACAGAATGCCAAAAACTTTAAAACTGCAACTTTTTAACATAATTATGAATAATTAATAGGCAGGAATAGTTTTCCAGAATAAATCAACTTGAACCTTAAATAACTTTAAATATTTCACTTTCTATAAAAATATATAGAAATAAGCCCAAGATAAAATCGGTCCATTAATAACAATAAAATAAAATGATCTGGAGGGCCGGATATAATTACCCGGAGGGCCGGATCCGGTTCCCGGGGCTTGACTTTGAGCATTAAATACTTACCAGTACCTTTCAATCTTTTATTCCATTTTTATGGTGTTTCTCGAGATGGCCGCACAAGCCTCAAACAAACTGCAGGACACACCTGCACTGCCCTTAAGATGACTCCATTAATGTCTAGGACCTTACGTGAACTTGGACAACCCAAAAACTTGAAGCACTCGTATGGGTCGACCCCTGTTGACCTATAACTTAGGACCTCTGAAGTCAGAGTCTGGTTCTTTGTATGTTCTTTCGTCCACTGTCTATATTTTTGGTCCATTGTCTATGTCAACTGAACAAGTTTATTGAACATTTGTTCATGTCTATGTACTACTAAGTAATAAGGCTGTCACGATTAATAATAATAATAATAATACATTTTATTTATATAACGCTTTTAAAAGGTACTCAAAGATGCTTAGTTGACTAATCGATGACGACTAATTTAATAGCCGATTCATCATTACTATATATTGTATGAAGTAAGAGTGTAGTAAAGTTGAAAGTTATAATAGCATTATGCTAGTTTTTTGGACCATTTTGGCATTTATTAAGGTTTTTAGGCTCTTTTAGAGTTTAGCTACATGCTAGCTGTTTTGGCTAATTTAGGATTTTTCTGTTTTTTGGGGCTAATTTGGAGTTTAGCTAATATTTGCTAGCTATTTTGGCTAACTTCGGCTCTTTTTATTTTTTAGACTAATTTTTCATTTAAGTAGTATTTTAGCTGGTTATCAACTTCAACATCTTTACATCCACTTTGCGCATGACCAGATTAGTTGACTAATCGGAAAAAATAATCGGTGATTAGTCGACTATTAAAATAATCGTCTGTGGCAGCCCTACTAAGCAATATCTTCTGTTTTTCCTGTGGAACGACAGAAATTAAGGACACTAGGAGCTGTAGCTTAGCACTTTTCTGACAACCAGATCCAACCACAATAGCAAGTTTTAAGCATAAAGCGAGCTGAAACATCACAAAGCAAATGCAAAACTATAATGAAAGAAGAGTGGACATGCAGAAGATATTTGTTAGTAGACGTTTAACTTTCATATTTAGGCATGAGCCGCAAAATATTGACTTGGCAAATGGCCCGCGGGCCGCCAGTTTGAGACCCCTGGAGTAAGGCTTTAAGAGCTTTTGGCCTAAAAATCTTTATTGTTGGATTCCTTTAACATATTCTTATTTATTTTGAAAAAAATTGTTGATCAAATTAAGTCTGTATTTAATTGCGTGAAGCTTTGAGGTCTCCCTTTGTCCTGCTCTTTTTCATTTGCCTGAATTCTTCCTCCCACCGCCATTTTTCATTTCTTAAATGCATTAAATGCTCAGTAGCTGTTACACCTTTTGGTGGAAATTTCACAGCTGCCCTCAGAAGGACTAGTGTGGGCATGAGATGGAAGACGGGCTGGCAACAGGTCACGAGATGCAGGCTGAGTAATCTCTGCAGCTGAACTCTTGACCCTTTAATGTGCAGGTATGCTGTGACGTTTGAAAAAAATGCCCGAGAATGGGAGCAAACCTCTGCTGCTGTGACACCATTTATTATTATTTTCAGCTGTTGTGCATAAGAAAAGTGTTTCTTTTTGACTGTATTTGAATTGAGTATAATCTTACATTTTCCAACAGTAAAAATAATCTCACAATATAGAGCTTTTAAGTGACTACCACCAGGATGCACTCTTACCAAAATAAAAGCTGAAGTAACTTATAATTAATAAAAGATAGATTATTTTCTGAAGGTGAGAATTAACTTTGAAGTTTGTTGCTGTTGTTGTTTTTTTAAAAGGTTTAAGAACAGCTAAGCCTTGTTTAAACCATCTCTTGTCTTTATGCCAACCAGGCCAATTGCAATTTCTTGCACCAACCAGCACAGCTTCAGGCTAGCTCAAAGGAAGGGCATCTCCACTGACCATCGCTGCACAGAGCAGCATTCATTCAGTTCCCAGAACCATCTTTCATGCAGACGCACAATGACGTGGCCCACAAACACAAGAGACAATACAAAGGTTTGCATAGCTTCCCTGGGTGCTGGCTAATTGGCCCACAAGTCCTCCAATCCTCAAATATTGTTTCTTCTTTCCTTATCGAAGCCTGTCAGGACCGCGCAAGTTCACCGAGTGCTCACAACTATGCTGTTAAATCTGTGCTGAGGCTAAGCTGGTCGACAATTATGGCTTTTATGGTTCAGGGACTGTGCGGCACACAAACTGAAGACACGGCCACTGGGAGTTTGGGCACTTTTACACCGAGGCAGTTCGTCAGACCTGGTTTGATTGAGTGGGGTGTGCCAAAAGATTATTGAATTTAATATGTTTAGCTTAATCATTTAGTCACAATGGCTGCTTATTTGGGGACAGTATTGTCTAAAACTAAACCAATTGATTAGGACAATAAAAAAGCAGCAAAGACATTTTTTGCTAGTTTTATTTTGATAAATTACCATCACAGCTCACCATCTTCTCCAGTTTTATAATACTTAACTTTTAGAGTAATATGGTTTGTTTAAGATTTATTGAAAGTTCTGTGAGTTATTTGACTTTTTACTTCAAATGCTCAGAGCTCATGGTAATAAAACCTTTTGGTTCACTTCTTCTCTTTGGTTTGGACAGTTGACATTGTTGTGGACACCTTTAGAGGGAAGAAATGTCTTTTTTTTTCACCGGAACCAGACTTATTCAAAAAGCACAGAGTTAAAACTCCCCATTCTATTTACTGTTTTAAAAATACTTTTCAATTATAACATTCTTACAATTAATAATGAAAATTAATCACTTGCAGGAGTTTGAACTGGGTAAGAATAAGTTAGGCAGAAGTCAGAAGGTCTTGCAATACTAACACTGGAATTATTTGATTTTTAATTACACAAGCATTGGTAAATTTGTTCTTTTAATTTATTTTACTAATAAAATTTAAGCTAAATCTGAATAAAAACATTGAAAAAAGGCTTTCACTGAACTATAGTAGTCAGGTTCGAATCCCTTTTTGGGTGGAGTTTGTGTGTTCTCCTTAAGCTTTTGTGGTGTTTTCTCTCACACTCCGACTTCCTCCCACAGTCCAAAAAAATACTTCTTAGGTTAATTGTTTACTCTAAAATTGTTCCCTAGGTGTGAATGGGAGTTTTTGTGGTTGTCGGACTCTGTGATGGACTGTCCCGGACAAGCCCCCACTTTGGCCAACAGTAGCTGGGTAGGCTCCAGCAACCTAAAGGAAACCAACCACTGATAACGCGTCACAAGATCCACTTTCATTCACTGTAAGCTGGATGTTCCTTTTGGCTCGTAATCTGAACTAGCAAGACTTCTCAAGTCAGTCTTTGGAAAGATTTGTTTCTTTGTGGTAGTAATTTGGGTTTCTAGTGCGTTAGATTCTTGTGTATGTCTTTTATATCAATATGAACAACTTGGGAACCGCTACGATACAATTTATCTCCCAGGCTAAACAAGCGCAGCTGTAGAGCATTTAAAGTCTGAGCAGTAGTCTTTCATTATTCATACCATTGGGCTTCTGTGCTAAGAAGAAATATAAAAAAAAACCTCAGTGACTATTTGTTCTTCAGACACTTAACTCATTGCCACACAGATGTCCATGAATATTTAGTTGACTGGGACTACTGTGGGAAAGAGCATAATTACAAAAAAGTCTTCTGACCCTTTTCTGACAAATACTCTGTACTGTTTCCAACCAGACAATGAATAGACGCCTCATCTTTCATGCTAATCTGATTATAAAGGAAATGATTTAAGGACTCTTGATGGGTTTAAAAGCGCTGGCAAGGAAGAACTTTCCTCTATAAGTTTAATATCAAACAATCTTTGATAATGTGCTACCCCACTGAGGCCCACAGACTGTGTTACTGACTTGCAGTTTTACTACAGAGACAAGTTGGTGGAAGATTTGTAAACTAACAGTCAATTGGGGCTACGAACTGTTTTCCAGCTTCAGGCCAAACAAGCAAGTGTTGCAAAGAAAAACAGTCAATTCTGTAAAAATTTAACATTATTGCAAGATATGTAGCTAAAGAAATGGAGTGTTAGGCTTTTTAAAATCAAAATTAAGTAAAAATCCAATTGTTTTGACACATTAGTTGGATCTGTTCTTGTCGTTCTGTTAAATAATAATGTTCTCATTAATTATGTCTGTATTTTGGCTCCTCGTCCTCTTTTTGTTAATCAGTTGTGACTGGCAAGTGCACCCCTACGCTTCTGATCATTTTTTTCTCTCTGGTGTGTATTTAAATTACTAATCATTTATTTTTCTTTGGCAAATTATTTTTTGGCATTGTAATACATTTTTTGGCTGTTAGATAAGGAGACTTGGATGACAAGGTCACTGATTTGTCCACATTCAGCTCAAAACAAACAAAATTCTCAGACAGTGATTTTATAATTAGTAGCATTTCCGACCTCAGTGATTCTTGTTTAACTTGTGGAAAATTTTGCAGCTTTTCTTTTTTAATCTTTTGGTGAGTGCGCTACTATTTTCTTAAATTCGTTGTAACAGGAATGCCTCCCTTGTCCTCAGTTTACTCCCAGCAGAAACGGTTAGGTTTAAAGGACGTCCAGGCTTCACCGTCTTTATGCAGCGGAACCTTCCAGCTGCAGTCAGAGCAGGAGATCTTCACCGTCCCTGTCCAGTCTTTAGCCCTGATTGAAACTGACATAAAATGCACATGCATGCACCCGCCGCCGGCTGATCCAGATTCTAGCAGGAAATAAATCTAAGGAAGGAGTGTTTCATCTAAAGTGACCTGACAAATATACAACAGAGAACCTAAATGCAGAAGATACGGAACCAAGACATGAGATGATGGCATCAAACTATTTCATGAAATATCCACTCTGATCATCTTTTGATCTGTTTTTAAAGCATTCCCAATAACATTTTGGTTGTGATTATACGATTTTTAGAGTTTCTGGGTAGGACTGTGGCTGGAGAGCAACCCCGCCCCCACTTCCAGTCACCCAACTACTCTCCCGGTACAGACCCTCACATCCCCAACCTAACATTACTGGTGCAACAAAATTAGAAATCAATACTGGAGTTTTGAACCAGATTCCAGCTCGGACGAAAACAAAGAGGAAGTGGATGCATTGGAATGGAGCAGAGCAGGAAGCTTGCGGCCAGCTTAGCGTCACAAATACAATCTTTTTCAAACAGCTTTTTTTAATCTGGTTCACAACAACTTGCATAAAGAAATAGTCAAATGCAATTTTGAGCTTATTTTTTTATATTCATGTCCTTCATCATCAGAAAAATGCAATAAAATCACATTTTTTTTCTTATCAGAGTGGTCTTTAACTAAAAAAAATAGAATGCTGGATAAAAGAAAACATTTCAACTTACAAAATGAATATATTTGATTTTAAGTTATTAAATGCTTCCTCTTTTATTTTCTTGCAGTCTATATTAAACCGAGCAGTTTGTTACTTTGAGAGATTTTAATAGAAAATAAAAGCCCTGCCTTCAAAGCTCCAAGTGTTTTGCTATTAAAACAATTTTTTAATCAAAAAAATAAGTTAATTTTGCTTACTCATGGTGTCATGGTGTTTAGTTCATGGCAAAATTTGCATGAATGAATTAGGATCACATCAGCAAGGTAATCAGTTATGTGTAAGAAAAAGTAGAAACTTTTCAACTCCAGAAGAACAAACACTTCCTGTGTTCTGTGCAGATTTACAGTCGACCAAAGACAGTATAATCGAGTCATATTTCAAACTAGGAAATCAAATTATTCTCAGGGGTACCTGACAGCGCCGCATTATCTTTATGTGTGTTTGGGTTCATGGCGCATAACTGGTGGAAGTCTGCGAGGTGTTGTCTCACCCCCTGAAACTTTTAATTGGCACGAAGAAAGGCTGGTTTGTGCTCTGCCAAGCGACCGTGTTGTGACAGGTGAGTTTGGGAGGTGGTGACGGTGAACACAGGGTGACGTTTGTGTGGTCAGTTGTTAAGCAATGCTGGGTGGTTCTGTCTGCAGCAATGCTGAGAAAGGACACATGATGTGACCATCGGTATCCTGCTGTACAATTGATCATCCAGTAGGGCTGCCACAAACGATTATTTTAATAGTCGACTAATCGCCGATTATTTTTTCCGATTAGTCGACTAATCTGTTCATGGCCAAAGTGGATGTAAAGATGCTGAAGTTGATAACCAGCTAAAATATTAGTTAAATGCCAAATTAGCCAAAAAATAAAAAGAGCCAAAGTTAGCCTAAATAGCTAGCATGCTGCTGAAATATTAGCTAAATTCCACATTAGCCTTAAAAAAAACGGAAAAATCCTATATTAGCCAAAACAGCTAGCATATAGCTGAAATATAAGCTAAACTCAAAAATTACCTAAGAAAACTTAAAAAAACTTAAGTTAACCAAAATAGCTAGCATGCTGCTGAAATATTAGCTAAACTCCAAATTAGCCTTAAAAAATGGAAAAATACTATATTAGCCAAAACAGCTAGCATATAGCTGAAATATAAATTAAACTCAAAAGTTGCCTAAAAAAACGTAAAAAGCTAAAGTTAGCCGAAATAGGCTAGCATGCTGCTGAAATATTAGCTAAACTCCAAAATAGCCTAAAAAACCTTAATAAATGCCAAAATATTCCAAAAAGCTAGCAGAATGCTACTATAACTTTCAGCTTTACTACAATCTGACTTCATACAATATAAGGTAACGACTAATCGACTATTAAATTAGTTGTCGATTATTTTAATAGTCGATTAGTCATCGATTAGTCGACTAATCGTGGCAGCCCTATCATCCAGTAAATGAACCTGAAGATTAGTGCCACCGTTATTAAATGACACACCCTTTCTGATATATGTGCCATTCATCCATATTTTTGATTTCTTTTTACTTATAGGGGAGCTAAAATTGGCATCAAAAACTCTTCTTTTGAGTTATTTTAAAAGTTTGAATTATGATTATGCCGTTTTTAGCCAAAATCAAAATAATTATTTCTCCAGAGCAGCAATAGTTCATTAGACATTCACCTCCGAGTTGTCAGCGTTGCTGCTGAGGAAGCCTGCTCGCACTTCCCGGCATGTTCATAATTAAAAGACCACAGGGGACACTTTTACAATAGATAGTCTCTAAATACATTATGTTTTATTTTTATACATATTTATATCAAGTTGTCTTTAAATCTAAAAATGACAAAAAGAAACGACAAGCATTTTTTTGTTAGTGTATGTATTTAGAGTATCTCTGCTTAATTCGGCCTTGTGGAATGCCAAAAGTGTGGTGTGCACTCCAAGTGGTCTTAATAAAAGGCCCCTTGACCTCCCCCATATGGAGGGGTCGACAGCGGTATTGTGGAGAAGTAAATACTCTGTTGGGATTCATTACAGCCGTCCGTTGGACATATTGTCCCAGGAGCAGTGAGCCGCATCACTAGAGACCCCCGCTCTCCTCTGGCACGTGTTATCCCTCACCCCGCTTTGTGCTCACGCACAATGGATGAGCAGTTCCTGACTTGACCCTTTTTTGCTCTCTGATATTGGCTTCATTAATCAGGAGCCACTGGTGTGGGGATGCATGACCATGACCGGCAAACCACATTTTTTGGGGGGGAAAACGCTGAAAGTGGCCAATGATAGGCAGCTGCAGCTGTTGCCATGGGGATTGGTGACCGAGGGAAATACCTCTCAAAATGATGGGTCATAAAGATAATAGCACAGAAGCAAGGGGTGTGGAGAATGTCATGTGCCATAGTTAGTCAGGGCAAATATGCTGTTTAATAATAATCTTATTTAAGTCACATATAAATCTCAATACTGGCTGAAATGCAAAGGTTGGTTCACTCTATCAATTGTGTTTTTTGTTTTCTCCTCTCTAATATAACCAGCTGCTTGAGTTGAGAATAATTCCAATAGAGTTCAGTTCCTTGAAAATTCACTTGGCCAGTATGAAAGCTCTTCTGAACTCTAGGATGGATCAAGTTATGCCTTTGTCCCAAACGGTCAGACAGCTGGTTCCACTTGCAGATTTATTAGTTCAGGTGAGAAGACAGGAGCCAAGCGCAGCTAAAAGTCCACAGAGCTAAATCAGAGTCAGACAGGCAGAGGTCAGTCACAACCATAGGAACATCAAAGAAGAGACTACAGTTCTCAGGGTCCAGGCCATCAGAGATAAAACAGGGTAAAGCACACAGAAGATCAGGTCCAGATAGAAACGCTCGGTAATACAAACAATACTTCGCACTGAGTGAGGCTCTGTGCAGTGCTTAAGTGTCCTGTGGGTGATGGTCAAGGAGTGTCAGCTGAGTAGCATTTGGGGAGTGTGTGCCGGGGTTGCTGGGAGATGTAGTGTGTTCAGATCTCTGGAGATAGCCCCCACCGGTGACCAGAGGGGAGACAAAGCTAAAAGTTAACTAAAGTTAATTAAAACTGTTGAAAAGGTGGGAATCATAATTTAAAAAATATTTAAAAAGATGGTATTTTACCATGAATAGTTTGTTATACGGGTTTGATTTTACCTAATGATAGTTATTACATGACAATTCTTGTTTTTGTAGGACCCAGTGATGTGTTTTTTTCTTGGAATTCATTAAAAGTGACATCATTTCTGTGGGAAGAGAGATGTCACTTCTTATTACATCATAGCATGGCGTCAAACCATGCTGGACAGAAGCTCCACATTTGTGGGCTTGTTTGTACGCTTGTGTGCTCCCACATGGACAGCAGTGGGAAGCGGTTTCCAGTCACTGAGGCGGTAAATGCGTCCTGCAGTCACAATGCATGGCAGAGGAGAGGCAAGGCTTCTCTGTGTTTGTACTTTTGTCACAACTCGTATTAAAAATATGTGCGACAGCTTTAATTTACACATCAGAACTAAGGAAGAACACGCAGAAAGCGCTTGTTTGTTAGTGCCTTCATGTGGTACCCTTACTGACTGATGATTCTTTGATTTTAGTTTTCTGTTTCTGTCTCATTCGGGGGAAGTTCTTTTCCTCCCACTCCTGCCAACGATGCTTGTTTTTTTCCTTCCATCTCATCTTTCTTTCCCTGTTTGGAAGCCCTATTTTTTTTTTTTTTTTCCAGCGTCGTTTTTATTTGTTTATTTATTCCCCCAGCCTTCCTAGTCGTCCTCAGAAACAACTCGAGAGAACAGCAGCTTTATGAGAAGACAAGGGAGAAAAGAAGCCTAGAGAGAGGAGTGCAAACCTGAAAATTGCGTGTGCATGTTAAACAGGAGTGATTAAGCTGTGATTGATTATTTTAATATTTATTTCCTGCTCAATTTACCTGTCTCAGCTCAGCTGTCACAGGAGTGATTTGCTGAATTTACAAAGCAGAGAAAAACATGATTTTCTCATCTAAATTTGAAAGGTTAAAAACTCAAGTTAATTATATATTTTATGCATTCCGACTAACTTGTAATGACGGGAGACAATCCAAAGGAGATAGATTTTTCTACAAAAGAAGTAAGAATGTGTACATAGATTATTTAATTCCCATTTGCATTGATCGCCCTTTATGTAACAGTAGAAATCAATGAACTACAGGAACTTCCCTGCTTAAGCAGTACAAACAAATACAAATTCAGAAAAGGATTTCCAGAAAAAAATAAACTGCATCCACTGCTGCCTGGAATTAAAATGTAACAGTCCAACTCTGCTGTAAGTCATTGCCTAAAAAAAAGTTTGTTGTTTCTTTAGCATTTTTACTTTAGCTCTGGTTTTGATGCTTTTTGAATTACTGAAATGCATCGATTGCTTATGCAGGTAACATAATTCCAATCAATAAATGTAAATATAGATGGATGAATGGAGTGACGTCACCCATAGAAAATGCCTTACCTCCGGCTCTAGTGAAGTGAATTACCAGGAAAAAAAAATGGTGACAGTTTTCTTTAGTAACAAAAAAAAGGTTTATGCTGTAAAGTTAATTAAGAATATGTTAATTAGCAGAAAAAATAATTAAACAAATTATAATATCATTCCTGTTTTAAAACATTACAAAGGAAGACTATTTATTTAAAAAGTCTATCAGTAACTTGAGTTAAATTTTTGACATTAATTTGATACATTTACTAAATTTACTTAATATGAACAATACAAGTAACTAATACTACTAATCAGCTCCTTGGATGCAGTGTTAACTGTGCATACATATATATATATATGTATATATATATATATATATATATATATATATATATATATATATTTATATTATATTTATTATTTTATATATTTCTTTGACTTTACACAGAATTTTAAGCTGGTTCAAAAATGATTGTTTTTTTTTAAATGTCTTTCACCGTAAATGTAAAATGTCCTTAAATTGTTGGCCTGTCAGCCACTGTTGTCCTTTTTATTACAAGAATACTCTAAAACCATATTGCATTTGTATTCAACACAGATGATTAGTAGTACTAAATAATAAACATTTTTAGTGAGACTATCAAATTCTAGTAAAAGCTAGTGTTTGTGCGTTTGCACATCAGTGAGCTATAACACCTAGAAGAACATTTAGTCCATTGCATTTTCTGGATTGGTTCGTATTTATCATTAATATTTTTCCAGAAAATCTTATACAAACATCTTTTTTACCTTTTTTTTTTTTTACAAAGGTT
This sequence comes from Oryzias javanicus, assembly GCA_003999625.1. Classification (NCBI taxonomy): domain Eukaryota; kingdom Metazoa; phylum Chordata; class Actinopteri; order Beloniformes; family Adrianichthyidae; genus Oryzias; species Oryzias javanicus. The sequence goes on along the minus strand of CM012460.1, from coordinate 14,758,225 downwards.
TTTTTTTGCAATATTTTCCTTTCATGGTCTGTGCAACATTAACTTGACTCTTATATCAGCTGTATCACGTATAACTGAACATCTTTCTAGAATAGCTAAAGTCCCATGTTGTCACACACAACAGAGTGCAGCAATAAGTTGACCCATCCTCTCAGGGGTTTGACGATCTGCTGTCAGGAGCCATTTTGATGCTTTAACCCCCCAATCCAACTCCTTAATGTGTGGATCAGGGAGACATTAAACACCTGATCTCCTGAGTCCTTGTACACTCTACCACTGAGCTGGTTGTTGCTGTCCTACATTTTTATATGGATGCGTTCAATAATCCTGGTTGTTACTCGGTGACGGAGGTGCTACTAAAAATACAGCTGAGTATTAGAGCGCACCTCAATTAAACTTTAATCAGCGTCTTCATAAAGCCTTGTCACTGTCAAGTCCAAGCAGTCAGTCAGTCCATCAGAGCACCTGATCCTCACATCATTGCACACGCCGCCTCTAATTTAACACAAGAGCAGATAGATGAGGTTTCTAACATGATTAAGTGGCTTTGTCACTGGGAGAGTCACGCTTGTAGACCAGGTTTTGTCCTCCTCATATCCTAATACATTTCCTTTCAATGTAGTCTTTTCTTCATGGAAAATTCTTCATATTTTGTAATCTAATGTCTGTTTATCTTGTTGCTGTACTCTGAGCTTGAAATGGCCGGTGGATGTAAATGCAAGAGGGCTGATCATAGTGTTTATAAATCAGGATCGAAACTGAAATGAGTACCTGACATTACGAGAACTGGATCGAGTGAGTGCAACGTCTTCCAAGAAAATATCTTACCGTATTTTTCACACCAGATTAACAGGCGGACTGTCAATGAATGGTCTATTTTTCAACTTATGTCATATATAAGGCACACAGAACTAAGCTTCATTTCCACTGAGAGGTCTGGCATGGTCCAGTCTGGTACGGTATTTCAAGAATTTCCATTGTAAACTGGACCTAGTAAATAGTACTGACCCCTACTTCTTAAGAGGCCACCATCTGTTGTAGGTTCATAGAAAAATGGAACAGGACAGTTGGGGGTGGAGTCAATGTAGCCACCTGTTGATTGGCAGAAAATGATGACGACATTAGAAAGCACCAATATAGCGCTAAGCTAGCGATTCCAACGTTTTCCTCTGTATTCTTAGCTGGCCGCAATCTTTTTTCAAACAACATTATATTCCTGTTATACACGATATAAACAGACGAGGTGCTGAATGACCTCCATTGTTGAGGACGTGTAGGCATTTAGATCCATATGGAGGCAGGTAGGTTTAATAGCGACCAAAAACAGGCGGAGTCAAAAATGTGGAGCGAAACAGGAGGGCAAGAAAAACAGACAAAAGGTACAAGAGAACCGCGCCCGATTTATAAGTAAATTCTTGCCAATACTTCGCAAGGAGTAAAGTCCGAACAGGGCGTATAAATGGAGAGACTAATAAGGAAGATGAAATACATCTGGTGAGGAAGTAGGATAGGAGGTCAGTATTCTGGAGAGGGCTCCCTCTGATGGTTGGAGGTGGAACTGGAAGTCTAAACTCAGCGAGGTCTACAACCCTTTAACTGCCTGTTCAACCAAATGGTGGGGAACATTTAGAAAACATGTTTTTAAAAACATTGATTATGTGTATTACTTCCAAAGGTACGGAACCCTTAAAGGGACCGAAGAAAAACAAATGGAAGTAAACAAATTGAAGAAAAAAAAACCTTTTTTGTCCTAAAAATAAGTAATAAAAAACCATTTACCATTTACTAACTAGTATATTTTTCTAAAAACTAAAGTAAAAAAAAAAATTCTGAATAATTGTCTTTGTTTTTCTTTAATTTTTATTATTTAATTCGATGTCTCTTTTGGGGCTCCGTACAAAGGCAATAAACAACAGAAAAAAGTAGATTTTTTTTGGGTGATTTTTGTTTTTTTATAGTGGGTAAAGGGTTAACTGAGTGGAAATACTCGCCAGAATTAATTGGACCGTACCGTGCCACTCTTTCGGTACTGGACTGCTCAGTGGAAACAAGGCTAAAAAGTCAGAGTTAATGAGACTTCACTAACTGCTTTCAAAGTAAAACTTTGTTGTACACGCTAGCTATTCTAGCGTGTTCACAATACCTGTGCGTCCTAACCTTGTTTGGATCACAGTCATTCAATCTGTTTTCAAAAAGCAGACTGATACCGCTAAAACAAATGTGACTAACTCTCAACCTTATAAATAACACAAAAAGTTTGTTCAGTCTGTATTTTTTCGCAATACGGATGTCTCTATGTCGAAGCCAAACGGCGTCTGTAAGCTGTGATTGGTGCAAGTCAACCCCTCTATCCATTCATGAGTGAGCTTGTTGGTAATAGGGGGCCACCACCTTTATTTTTGAGGAATCTGATTGGACGGTTAATAACTTGCAATACATAAAACAATATCACGACAAAAAAAGGAAGGATTAGCAAGAACATGTTAAAGAAAGATAGCAGAGTAAGAATGGTTATTCTGTCAAAAATAATAAGGACTGAGTAAAAGCTGTTTATGTCTCAACAGGAGTGTGTGGGATTTTTGTTTCTTGAAGCCAGCGGGCACTTCCTGTTTAGAGTGTGCGGGGGAAGGCATCACTCCGTCCAGTTCTCATGCAGTCAGTGACGCGCCATCAGTGTCATCTGATTTCTTCCCTTGATGTTGTCCGCCAAACTGACACTTTTTTTTTTAACTGTGTTTAATTTATTGCACAAAAATAAACTGCGACTCCAGTAAAAATTTCTTAATCAAATCTGAATTAATGCACTTACCAGCCTTTTTCTCCTTGTTTCACCTGTACAGGTAGCGGCATCACAACGAAAGGATGCCGCTTGTGAAGCGCACCATCGAGCCCCGGCACCTGTGCCACACCGTGCTGCCAAGAAACATCAAGAACGAGCTGGAGTGTGTGACTAACATTTCCTTGGCAAACGTTATCCGGCAGCTCAGCAGCCTCAGTCAGTGCACGGTGACACACACACACACACACACATCTCTAAATCACATTTAGTGATTCATATTTGACATACATGTCATGGACCACAGTGCTGTGAAATTGTGTTTTCTTATTTTTTTTCATTAACAACCAATTTTTGTGATTTTGTTTGGTAAGAAAAAAATATATTGATCGTAAAGTGAAAAAAATAGGTTATGATTATTAAGAATTCAGACTATTTTTGGTCACTGCGTCATCAAGAAGCATTTGTGTGGCCGTGTCCTGAAGGGTTTTTCCATAGGTCAGTGACTTTGTAATCATACATGAAAATTTAATATCTTTATAAGCTCAGTTTTTGACCTTTAAACTGAACTTTAATGTGAAAAGCTGACTTAGTTTCACCTTTTTATAAACTACTGAATAAATCTGGAGTTTTTTAAACACAGATCAAGTAATAATCGATGCCGAAAAGCCACCTGGCCCCCTGGGGTTGCAATATTGATCCAGACAATTTCTCTATTGGAGTCTGGGAAAACCTAAAGAATAAAATAAAAAAAAAATTCAACCTTTCCCCCCCTAATTTTCCAGACATTGACAGTTTCTTTCTTCTTCAGCCGTAGATGCTGGTACGTCTCACCTGGGTTGGTGCTGCTGTGAACAAGAAGTTTTTGCTCTTAATGAATGTTTTATGAGCGTTTGCAACTTTGCTGGAGTTTCCTCCGATATGCTGCTGGCAGTTTTCAGTTTCATATGCGTCGTTGCTTCCTTAGCATCCTCTCTGTCAGTAATTTCGCATGGGTGCTGGGAGCTGTTGTGTTTTCTTCACGTTTAGAAGCGCTGGGTGCCTCCTTGGGGTAACAAATTCTTTATTTGCTGAAGTCATATAGAAGCATTTACTGGCACCAGAAAAAGCATGACTGAGTGCCTGGGTGAGGATGAGCTGGGGTATTTTGGGGATATGACATCAGCTTTTGGAGGTTTTTGAATGCTTGTGTTGTGTAGTTTGGGTTGCTGTCATCCAGAGTGGAGGATAAAAACAAACTGAACACGCTTAATTAGGTGTCTTGTCTTTTTTGTGTTGTTTCTGGCTTCATTTATTGTCAGAATTTTGTCCAAAAAAAAAAAAAAAATCTCCTGAATTTTATGTAAAAATCTACATACTCAGTAAATACTCTTGGAGCCACCCTCACAGCTTTAGATACACAATGTTCTCAGGCACATTGTTGATTTGGTTTCCTGTAAAAAAAAAGTAAACCCAAAAGGATTTTTCTTTCTTTTGGGGCGGGAATCAATTTAAAAAAATCAACTAATTAATCGCAATTCTTGAAAAAATTAGTCACAGTTATTATTATTATTATTATTTTAGTTACAGTATTTGCCAGCCACTTATTATCTGGAAATAATCATAATATGAGTTCAACAGCAGAATGATACATTTAGAATGTTTATTTTTAACCCTTTGAAACCTGGGGTCTGAAATTTAATTTAAATTTAATTTACCTCTGTATTTTCAATTTGAAAGACTACCTGCTTTCTAATTTTTCCATGTTGTATTCACACACTACACATAAAATCATGGAAAAACAGAAAATTAAATTCTGTGGAAACCCCAAAAATGTTTAACAAACTGTTTTTACAGCATAGACTGAAAGATTTAGGTGTATTAAATGACAAGAATAAAATTTGTCAAATAACTAATCAGCATATTTTGAATGAAAAGACAAAAAAAAAAAAAGAAAAAAAAAATCCAGTCTAAAGTCACACTTGACATCCCTAAAAAAATAGAATTTCTCTCCTAAGAGCACTGCTGTTTATTTTACATTTTTCCTGGAATTCTGTGTTTCTTTTTTTCCCCTTTTTTCCTAAACTTTTTTTATTATGCTTGTGAAATTTGATCCAGCTGGATTTCAGGTCGGCTTCTCACAAGTAGGGGCGTGTCTGTCTTCCCTCAATTGTTTGCTTTCCGCAGCGTCGGGGGCTGGGACTTTTGTGGAGGACCGCAAAGTTTTACTCAGTTTTTAAACAACGCGATGCTTGTTTTTGTGGAAAATTCATGTCAAAAACCCAAAGGAAAGTAATGAATGGTTTCTCTTTGGATTTCTCATAGCAGACAGCTCCGTTTCTGGATATAAAAACAGATCTTGACCAGCCTTAGTTTTAAACTTAAAGCGTTTAAGATATATGCTAACTAAAAATAAAGACAGATAGGACAATAGTTTATTAAACCTTTAATGAATTATGCAGCTTCTTACCATCATTTGTTTCTGGCATTAAAAGAAGAATTAAATCAAAAGACATCTGAACCAATGAAACGATTTTTCGCAAAAAATAAAGTTTACTGATTTAAACATAACAAAAGTGTGTTTTGTGGTGCTGAGCGCTCACATCTGTATTCAACTTCACTACTCCGACTCAATAATTCCAAACTGTACGATGCTATTGCTCGGAGCCAAGAAAATGAGCATTTCTACGTGTCTCGCGGAAAGACTTGATCTCTTTTGTTATCAGATGTTCTGTCAGCAGATAAATTTGGCTCCAATGGGGTAGAAGTTGCAGGGATGCACAGATAATATTTAGTTAATAAGATAGCTCTCTGTTTGCGCTAATGTTAGCGTAGCTTAATTTATTCAGATTAGCGCTAGTCATGTGTGTCAAAGACACAGCAGACGTGACTTTGGAAAGCCCGCAGTGTAGTTTTGAGATGGAAAAAAACGACTAATCGACTATTAAATTAGTCGTTGACTATTTTAAAAGCCGACATATTCAGGAATGATCGACTAATCATGGCTGCCGTATTTGTTTGAGATGTTTGATTTTGTTTCGTTTTAAAGTTATTGTTTAATCCACATTGTTGAAGAAAGCTAGTCCTGATAGTTCTTTGGTTTGAACTACTATTGTTTGTTAACCCTTAAATTGGAGATGTCTCCCGTGACACTTAAACAACACATGTTTTTTGACAACTCTTGACCAAATATGCAATCAGCCTGAATCAGCTCATTCTGACATGCAGATAAATGACTGTTTATATGGGCTCAAACTTATATGTTGCGTATCGTGTCCGTTTGTGTTGGAGTATTGGTGCAAAGCCACTTTTTTCAGTGACAGAATCAACGGATTCACATGGATCACATAAGCACTTCACTACTGTAAAGTGTTGCATACCAGATCAAGGTTACTTTTCTCCGCTTCAGAATTTAGTGGAATTCTCTTAATTGCATAAGTGGTTGAAGATTGTCAAAAGAATGTCAACGCTAGAGCTAGATCTGGTGTTAAGATGTTAATAAGCATTTAACATCAATTAACTTTTTTTTTCCTATTCAAATTAAAATGATTCTTTTTGATTTTTTTCTACTCTTTGGCCCAACAAATATTCAATGCCCATTGAAATTGTTGTAAACTGCATCAGGGTTCACTTGCAAATGACTTGATAGACTCTTACTGCATGTTTCACCACCGTTTTCCCGCTTTTGATGGCTTCAAAATCCAAAATTAAAATGCTTTATTTATAATCACGTGTGTTTCCAGGTAAATATGCAGAGGACCTGTTTGGAGAACTCTTCAATGAAGCCCATTCCTTCTCTTTTCGGGTCAACTCCCTGCAGGAGCGGGTGGACCGCCTGTCCATCAGTGTCACACAGCTGGATCCCAAAGAGGAGGAATGTGAGTATTTTGGACAAATATGTTCTAAAACGTTCTAAAATATTGAAAATAAGAAGTCATTTTTTATTTTTATTTTTAAGATAATGAATGTTTGCTTTGTTATCATGGAGCCCCCATTTTTGTTTGAATTTCAATCAAAAAATCTGAAAATTTCAAAGGTTTCAATTCTTTCTATGACCACTGAAGGCTGCTTTTATAGAATTCCATGTTAAAAGGTTTGAATTTGATAGTTATGAAGCTATTTTTTTTTTACTTTTGTAAAATCAAACCAATAGTTGGGCAAAATACAACTTTTTTACTCTCTTTCTGCCCACATTTTTCTTTATTGTCCTTGTGTACGTTCGGTTTATGACTTCCTTTTTCTGCCACCTTTTGTTTTAAAGAACTTTAAGATATGGTTTAATTTTCTCCAGAAGAAAACCACAAACCCTGTTTAAAGTAAAGTGGAAGAAGGCTTTTTTTTAGGCAGTAGGACAATACTCTGTCAGTAGAGAACTATTTAGAAATACTCTGAGCAAAAAGAAAATGCAACGATGTGTACAGACTGGAGGGTAAGATAATGGAAAAGCAGCAACAGGACGACAGGCTCACGCGTCTCCAGAAGACTGCAGTGGATGCATGCGAGAGAATCACAGCAGTAGAAGACCACGCTCTGAGGCACACTATTGATTTTCCACCGCTCTGGCTTGTGTTTATGGCTTCGTACAATACTGCTCTAACTGCTTCCTTGTTGCAGGCTGATACAGTAAAATGCTCAATCAGTCCTACTCACTGTTTCTAATGAAATCCTCCATAGTCTTCGGTACCACAGAATACCAACGTGTCTTTAAGCAAATTCACTTTTAGTTTATACTCAAAATCACATGAACTGTAGTTGCAGAGTCCTCTCAGTTTTTTTTTTCCTTTTATCTGAACCTTTTCCCTCTGGAATTACAGCTCCTGCTGTGTGATAACAAGTGATCTACCTGTTAAAGATTGGTGCAGATCTTATCAGGTTTCCTATAGAATATTCTGCAGACCTGAAAATCTTGTTGCACTTCAAGAACTGACTTCTTATTTTCTTCTTATCCACTCTTCCCTAAACCTTGCTTTAGTTTATCTGAGGTTTGTAGGGATTTTTCTTTTCATCCATATATCATTCAAGGTCCTGCCACTGACTTTCAATCAGTTTGCGGTTGAGTCTTTAACTGGGACATTGCAGGACCTTGATCCATTTTTAGCGACACTGTTTTTTTTTTTTTAGACGTTCTTGCGCGAGTGTGTGTGTGTGTGTGTGGGTCGTCCTCCAAGACCCAATTCCTGCCAAGCATTTGCTGTCTGGAGGAATGTCTCACATTTCAGTCTGCTTAAGTTGAACAAGAATTTCATGGCTGACTCAATGATTACATTTACTTAGACGTCAATATTTTCTCCTTTTCTTGGATTAAAGCTCTTCTATGTACATGAGCTTTCCCAGGGATCTTAGTGGAGAAAAATATGTATTTCACATCTTTCATATTTGGAAATAAACATTTTTAGAATTATGAAAATTTGCAATATAAATGCAAAAAATTAAATTAAATACATATTCTCTTATATTTTTAACATTCTTTTCATCAGCTGACGAGGTTTTCTGGATTTAAACTTTGGTCTTTTTAGTCACATTTTTAAAGTGATTTATACTAGCTTACCAGTTTATACTAGTTAATACTAATAGTTTAATAGCCCTGATTGCAAAAGAACATATTTTTTTTAACTAAAAAGGATTATGCATAAACAAAAATCAATTCTTCGCTTTTAAATTATTCAGCTTAGGATCAATTAGTTTATTTTGAAAAATAATGTGCTATGCAAGGTGGTTGCAATCTCACAAAATATTATTTCTGTTTCTTGATTTTACCATAAAACATTGAGGTGATGGTTTGTTAACTGTTCCCGTATTTGATACTTTCCTTTAATATTTTCCTTATTTAATGTACAGTAAGTATATTTTTATTATGATTTTTTTTTTATGTGTGTGTTTATGTTGTAAGACTTCACAAAGAACTTTAGGTCATCTATTTTCTATTTATAGTGCCATACTAATAAAAAAGTTAATTGAGACTGGTTGCAAAATTAGCTATATCCCTTTGACCACCATTAGAAAAAGTCAATCTTTTATCTAAAATACATGCTCAATTGCTGTTTTCTGATTGTTTAAGAGGTGGGTGAAGCAAGGCTTCATTTTTGCCATGCAGTAATAAAGTATTTATTTCTATGCTGATGATAGTGTAATAATAATAATATGCTCACAAACATCTAAATGCGGTATAATTTGTTTATTCAACTGCTTTAAATGTGTTGTGAAGAGTAAGAAAGTTGTTCTTTGGGAAAATTCAAAATAATATTTTTTTTAACATGTTTTAGCCTCAATTAGGAAAAAGCAGGTGGAATTTGTAGATTAAAGTATCAGAAAACCATGGTAGTATTCCACATTTCCTGTTTATTTCCTTTTATTTTTTACAGTAATTTTACTATTTAGATATTCATCCCCACTTTTGAAAAAAATATGTGGAAAATTGGGTTTTTTTGTGAAATGTGTATGTGATGTTACCGCATTCGGACACAGATGATTGGGAAACTACATCTTATTTAACGTGAGGCCTGTGGCTCTTAGTCCCTTCATAAATAATCTGGACTGGAACCTTTTATAGCCTAAAGTGCTGGTTTAAAAGATAGCAGATCACAGTCAACTCAGTTTCAGCTTGGTGGGGAGAGTCAGAGGGGAGGAGAGTAAGAAAGATGGAAGGATAGGGGGAAGGGAGGAGAACACAGCACTGCAGCAAAAGCACTGAAGTGTAAAAGGGTTGTACCACAGAGTTCTGAGGGCCAGGCTGGAACATCTTCTGCAGGTTAGAGGTTTCTTGCTCGTCCACAGTCGTTTCTCTGAAAAACGTGCAATTTCTCCTCCACGTCTTTGACACGTGACAACTACTGAAATCAAGGGAAAGATGTCGAAGTGACTGGTGCTTTGACCACTAAAGAGGGATGAATGTGATGCAAGAATGGACAGTTATGGGGTGGGGGAGAGTAAAGTGAATGGATTTCTTCCTGTAAAAGCCACTCTGTGTCTCCTATCCTCTACCTTTTACTATCCAGTTACAAACACACGCTGGATACACTTTTAGTGTAAGTATAGGATTTAGTTTGTAATTGTCTGCACAGATTTGTGGTTGCCATGAGGGAGGCGTGAAGGAGAGAGGAATAGGTAGAAGCCAGGATGTAATCATAAATCAGGACTGTGGGGGGACATAGACGGAAGTGTGGGGGCCAGGTATGCAGCCTTAAAGCTCATTCTAAGTTCTTTTAAAACTTCAAATAAATCAAAGTATTCACAGAAAGTAAAGAAAAATAGTTAAAAAATATAAAATATATATTCAGAACATTACATTTGTTGGAGAATGTACAGAACAGCAATTCTGGATGTTAACTGTACATGAGAACTGGACTGAGTTAGTGTGATGTCACCTTTAGTAAATGACTTACTTCCGATTTCAATGAAATTAAGTTAATTTGATCAATATTTTTTTGTGATTCAGGCATTGAATTGATGGAACTTGAAATTGTCAGTAGCTGTGTTTCCATTAACTCTGAAATTTTGCAAATTGTAATTTGGTTAATAAATTCTCTTAATGTAAACTCAACAATTTTGAAAAAACTTGCATTTTTCAAAAAAAGAGGAGGTGGTATTTGTGGCGTATCGAAATGGACATTTTTCACAAAACTGCAATGGAAACACTTTTTTCAAAATAAATGCGCGTCTTGGTCGGAAGTGTCGCCCTGAGAGATCCCACAGCATCACAGCTCATTATAAGTAGCATATCATACGGAATAGTACAGATCCTCTGGAAAATCACCAACCAAAGCTTCGCTGTGGCTGCACTTTTCTAGCTGGCAGCCTGAATTAGATGCAGAATTCTTCCTTGAGGACGAGTGTCGTGACAAACTTAAATGGATCTTGTGTTTTCAAACTGAAAAGCAGATCCAGCTGCTCACTGATGAGACTGTAAATGGAGTAGCTGCGCTGCACGTGTGCGCGGCGTGCACCACTCTGCAGTGACATCACCCAAATCCTCCCTTTTAGTGAATCAAATCAAAAAAGAAAATACTTCTACTCATCCATCGCCGAGTTATTAATGACTTATTGCATGAGTTGGTTTGCAAAATTATGATTTAATGGAAACTGTGTCATTTCAAAACTGTTTTTTTTTTTCGAAATTTCTAGAATTTCAATAGTTTTGCGCAAATGTGTAACGGAAACACAGATAGTAAGCAGTGATTGGTAAGAGTTGGTGTGAATCAACATTTCTATGGTAACCACTCTCACCAAGGCAAAATTTTTACAACCTCTGAAGAAAACTACTTAGTTTTGTAATTGAAATTTCAGCCAACCATGTCAATAGTAACTTTCGTGCAATATGGCGGATGGTAGAAGAAGAAGAATCTTTATTTCTATAGCACTTTTCACAGAAGGAATCACAAAGTGCTTCACAAAAGAGCATAAAATCAGAAGACAAAAATCATTAAACAATAATAAACCAACTAAAAACAATAATAATACCAAATTTCCTTAAACTGTTCTCTATATGAATTGTTCAAACTTAGCTTGTTCAAAGTGTTCTCCTCTTAGAGCAGTGTTTTTCAATATATTTTTCAGCCAAGATGCACTTTTTCCTTGATCAGATTCACAAGGTTTACTGAAAATGAAAAAAAAACCATTCTAGTTCACACTAACATTATAATATTTCTACCTACTAAGTTTGAAACCGTGCCCTGTTTGGATGAACACGCTAATAATCTGGCATACTGTATAAAGATAAGAGCAGCCATTTTCTTATCAATAGGTCATGTGTATTGCTGAGATCAGTCAAAAACAAGGAAATAAAAAACTTGAAAACAATAATAGTAAAATAAACCTCTTATGGCAGTATTTGATTAAAAAAATCTATTTGATCATTTTTAAATTAATTAAAAGTAGAAATTGTTCAAATCTTGGAATCGGTTTTACTTAATTGATTATCATTGCGATTCCCTGGTGTTCTGTTGCACAGAAACAAACCTGCAAGCTTCAGACGTGATATTGATTGACACACTGAAGTGAATTATGCTCTAGCAGCCCCGGGGGTCACCGGGTGGAGGGTGGCGGGGAACATGAGGGATGTTTGTCTGAAGGTCATTTGGAAATCCGTGCTCTTTGTGTGTCATAAATTCATCCCTTCATCCTTACTTCACCTACACCCCGCTGAAAGGATCAACACCCACTTCTCCCTTCAAGCCTGCTACCCCCACACATATTGTCTTCAACCTTTTTATGTCTCTTCCAGCCTTCTTCCATCTCCTTGATTAATCTCTCATCTCCCTTCAACCTGGACGGCCCATGGATGCTATTTGTGTTCTGTCAGGCTCTCTTTCCCTTATCACTCCAGCCAGCCAAACTAATGGCCTGTATCCCTTGTTTAATGGTATTGTTACATCACTGCACTGGCTCCAGGCCATTATAGAAGGTAGCAAAGCAACCCAGAGTCCCCCAGGGCTCCTAACTGTTTATGCTACCAACTATCTTTTCCTTTTCCACTCATTTTCCATTCAGTTTTGGATTTGTTTGGGCTTTTCTGGTTCCTTTTCCTCTAATTTCTTTACAGACCATTGCTCAGACTCTGGCAGAACCTAAGTCTTAAAGACAGAAATTATGCATTAGTCTGTTCTGACTCCACTGCAGGCTAACCCTGTGTTATCAGTGAGGGGAGTGTGGACCACTGCAACACCTAATAGGCTTAGTTTTCTCCAATGTCTACCTAGACAGGACTTGCACACATTACCAAAGTCAAAGGCTTTTACTTTCCAATGATTAACAACTATAAAGTTAATTGTTTATGTAAAGCCTGGAAGGCAACGTTTTCTTGTGTGCCATTTAAAAAGTATCCCGTTGTCAGTATTTTGTTGCTGTTTTGTACCAAAGACCAGTTTCATGTAAAACCCCATTATGACCATTATCATGTCATATTGACTTTTCTATGTCTGTTACTGTGCTTACTTAGCTTAGTTTATTTTTGTTTTAGTTTAATATATTACTGGATTGAGTGTTGCATGTACCTGTTGATCAATTGGTTGTGGTTTGTGAGATACAAGGGAGCTTTGTACATGGAGGTTGCTCCTCATATGAAAGCTGACCTCGCTCACTTGTCGCTTTGTGAGTCTTGGGTCTTCTACCTTTACTTAAAGCCGTAAACCAGGGTCTTATTGACCCTTATTCTGGTGCCAACCCCAACCGCCAGGAGCAATGCGGGGTCCAGCTTCTCCCCACCTCTACATTTAGCCCTTCAAATGAAGAGTTATGGAAAAATAGTGTTTTCAAATTCGGGCATTCCTCCTGCTCGATGTTTTCATCAATAGTCGCTGGTTAGCTACGTTAGCGTGGTCTGATAGCGCTCAGAAATAGATAGCAACATTGGATTTATGGCATATTATAATGAACGCGGAACGAGGGCTCTGCATCAATACACGAAGAAGGTTAGTCCTTTGGACACCCCTATCACTTTGACACATCGGTGGGTAAGGTGGGCTCCACCTCGCCACTCCTAACGAATAAACTATTGGTGCTGCAATCTCTGGTAAATCTCCAGCATTCGTACGTCACCACATATTTCTCGTCTTTTGGCCTGGAACTAAATCACACACTAAGCAGCACCACGATACATAGTGAAGGATCGTTATGTGGTTCGGGTTTTAGGTTCAAACCGGTTTTGGATTTTGACCTAAATTAGAATGGGTTCTCTTCTGTTAAGCAGTAGATTAGCATCCATGTGTATGTCTGTTATCATCTCATCACACCAGTGTCTGAAAACACAAAAGAATACAACCATCGTAGAACCAACAGACCCATTGCCCATACAATCAAAGATACACAAAGGTTAATTAAGTCTGCATTAAATTCGCACTTTAGCCTAATCCTCTATGTTGATTTTTTTAAATAAGCAGGAAATTTCAATACTTTCATGTCAGCATACACTTGTTCCTTATTTCTTGTCATTTAGACTACTGTGATAGCTACCTTTTCCACATTTTCATATGGATCACATGCCAGAATATAAATGTTCTATTTTTCACTTCTACAGAGTATTTGTCACATACTAGCATGCAGGTTCTAGTGTCTTGCATCATATAGCTCATATCATAGTACTATAGAACATTTTCTTTTTAAAAATGTTTGGTATAAATGTCGTGAATCGTAATGGTGGAAGACCCAAACACAAGAGTCTTGGTGACGGGAAGTTAAACCACTTAATAAATTACCCAAAATGTCAAGGAGTAATGGAAAACCAGACGCTTAAATAGGCTGGAGGCACTTAACACAGAGGTGTATCATGATAAACCCAAAACTGGTCTGACAACTTAGAACATGACCAAATACAGCTCAGTGGCCTTGTGGTAGAGTGTCCACCCTGAGATTGGAAGGTCATGGGTTCAAGGCCAGGCCAAGTCATACCAAAGACTGTAAAAATGGGACCCAGTGCGTCCCTGCTTGGCACTCAGCATTAAGGGGTTGGATTGGGGGGTTAAACCACCAAATGGTTCTCGAGCGCGGCTGTGACTGCAGCTCACCGCTCCCTTAGGGGATGGGTCAAATGCGGAGAACAAATTTCGCACACCTAGATGTGTGACAACTAATGGGACTTTAACTTTTAAATACAACAAAATCCAAACTAAACCACAGAATCCTCACAGTACCCCTCCCCAAAGGGCAGATTCCAGATGCCCAAATTCCTGTTCACTTCAAGTTTTTACTCACGATTGCCAGAATTTCTTGCATTTTAAGCCCAAAAGGTGACAAAATAAAGCAATATGTAAAACAGTATACTGAGTGAAGGGAAGAGACGAGGCGAGAGCTGTATTGAATGGAGAAAAGAATGAATCAGTGTTGAAGGGAAAAAAAAACTAAATGTAGGGCGGCATTTGCATCGAGGTAAGACAGAGATAGTCAGACTCGCTTGGCCTTCTTATCAGCCCCTGCCTCCTGCGCAGTTCTCTTTGAGATATGCAGGAAAGAAGAGACAAGGGCAAAGAAATAGAAATCCGGAAACTTTGAAGGAAGTCGAAGGTGTGCGCAGCTGACACCAATTTCCTCACCTCTTTTTTGCTGAAGTGCTTTTGAGTCAGATGGTATCGGGATAAAAAATGTGAGAGATGCAGGACTGATTAGAAGCTTTCATCCCGAGATCGGTGATGCTGAAACACCTGCTGGTGCCTAGACCTTTTTTAATTAATGATTTATCTAAATCTAAACTTAACCCTTAAATATGTTTCAAGCTTAAAATACACACTGTTTATGTGTATCTTTTGTATTTGTTTCTAGGTAAAAATAGTAAATCATTTAATAGTCAGGGTGTAAAGATCTTGTTTGGTGAGTGATACTGCGTTTCCACCTGCACTGATTAGTGTCATGTGCCGGTCTGAGAGCTCTTGGCCTCAGATACATCCTGGCGCTTTACACTAGTTTGTCACTTTCCCGCCTGCGTGCAGAAGCTGGATTTGTTTGGACAGCCGTACCGGGTGTTCTCCGCTCTTACCCTCCGACCGCCGGTTGCTTCCAGGCTTGGCAGGACGCTATACAGCGGACCTCTCCGAGGATCTAAATGTGGGACTGTGAGTGGGGAGTGCTGGCGTCAGTTTGTTGAAAATTGGCCCGACTTTGATTTCTGCGGTGGAGCGGGAACGTCCAAACAAAAGAGGAATCAAGAGATCGCAAACATCCAACTTTACTCGTTTTCTTGATCTTACTTGTTCGTCCTTCAACGTATCTGCTTTTGGCAGATAAAAAGAATGTAGTAAAAAATGAATGAGATCTTCACCTGAAAATGACAACAGCAAATCGGTTAAATGTGAATGCGTGGAAGGCTTTGGAACCGATACCCTTTACTGTAGTATAAATAGAACTGTATGAGGGCCAACAGAATCCCAGCTGGGTTTGTGCACAAACACACAGCTACTCTGAACTTGATTTGTTGCTTTTTTTAGCCATGTTATGGTTAGTTTGGGCTCATTTTTCCTACTTGGATGCAGTTAGAACAGTTAGTGATCTGTGAATCCTGCTGCTACAATTACAGCATTTGAACTTGTGCTCTCCTTTGAATAAACGAACACCATCGTCGCAGGAGTCCACAGCTTTTGTTTTCATTTCTTTATTGCATTTCATTTTAATACGCTGCGTTCCTACAATGAAATTTGGGAGAGAATTCAGGCAACGTTAACATACTTTATTACTTCAGGAAGCAACAAGTTTAGTGCATTTATTTTTGAGGAAAAATAGAAGTAGTTTGACCGTTCAATATAACTTACATTGAATAATTATTGACATCTGGATGCAAAATTTGAATGAATAATTTCTGAATTTAAAGTTTTCTACTTTACTTATTTCTATTGGTGTGTCAGGCAGCTTCAAAGACCCACTCCAATTAAGAAAATTTTTACTATGTTTTTGTAGCATTTCTCTCATGATGCAAAATATATAGAGAAAATTAAGCTTGAAACTGCATTTCTGAATATTATACATGTTGTTGGGGAAAGCTTGTAAGTTAGAACTTATAACGGGAAGCTCCCTTTGTTCTGCTACATCCAAAATAGATCCATGTTCGTCTTCGTTTTTCTTGTCTGAGCTGACATGTGGCTCAAAACTGCATAGCTCCTATTGCTCGCCATATTTGTTGTACCGGTAATGTTAGGTTGGGGTTGTTAGGGGCTGTAAGGTAGCGGGAAAGTGTTCAAAGAAAGTGATGATGGGAAGTTGGGGCAGGCTCACTTTATGCCAATGGTCTCAGAGGTGATTTATAATGAGCTGCTGCCAACAGAATTTTTTTATTTTGACTAAAAATGACATAATCGTACTTAAAAGACCACTGGGAATGATTTTACCATAGATCAGGGGTGGGCAAACTTTTTGATTTGTGGGCCAGAAAGGGTTCAAAAATTTGGCATAAGGGCCGGACAAGGAGCAGATGGAAGGAGTGATTTGGTAATGAACCTCATAAATTAAAAAGATAATATGGAATTTAGAGAAAAACATGCTTTAATTTGGATTAAAATTCACATATATTCATTTAAAAACAGAAAATTGGGGAATTTTAATTTCTAAATTTTGATTTTTGTTCTCTTTTTGGGTTGATGTTCTTCAGAGGAAAATGCAAACTCAAAGAAATCCGAAAAATCACCTTCTGACTCACATGAACGCCAGAGAAACAACATCATTCATGAGAAGAAACCAGAAATACAATGAAAATAAGACAATAATTAGGATTTTTTATTCAATGTATTTTAATTTGGAGGGCCAGATTAGATAGATTAAGGGGCCGTATGTGGCCCCCGGGCCGTAGTTTGCCCACTCCTGCCATAGATTAAAAGATGAACTATGGGACTTCAAACTAGAAAGGGAGGAACGGCGCTCTGTTTCTTCTTGTGGGTGTTACTGCAGTGTTTTTTTTTTGCTTGTACATTTGTTTTCGTCTGTGCTTGTTTGCGTGTTTCCTGTCTAAACGGGTGCTCTAGTCTCTCCTTCATGCTGCCTTTGAAGCTTAATCCTCCCGTTGGCTCTGCTCAGGTTACCGCACATTTCTCCTGGGACGCGAACGCCATCCTCTTTTCACTGAAGTCATATGATATGCTGCCTCGTCTTTCTGACGGCTGTTTTGTATGCACGTTTCCGTCACAGTCATTTGCTTCATTTCTCAAACGCACTTTTTTTTATGACTTTCTTATTCTTCAAACCTTTCTGTTTTATAGAAGTTAGTGGTTTTTTAAGCTTTTTCTTGTGAATTTTAGCTAAAAAAAAAAAAAAAAGCTTTAGGTGTTCCATAGTAATGTATTTTTCTTAAATAAACATACACCAGTAAACACAAGTTATGAACAAATCTTACAAAAAATTTTATGAAAAAAAATTTAAGGGGAGAATGATGACATGAAATTAAATGGTAATGATTGTTTTCGGTTACATATATACCAATTGCACAGGCAGCAAACACAAGAGCCTGATTTAATAACTACAAGTCCCTCATATCCCTAATGGGTTTTAATGGACCTGTCTGTCTCCAGTGTCCCTTCAGGATATCACGATGAGGAAAGCCTTCAGGAGCTCCACCATTCAGGACCAGCAGCTGTTTGAACGCACATCTCTGCCCGTCCCAATGCAGGAGACCTTCCACACCTGCGAACAGCCGCCTCCCCTCCACATCCTGACACCCTACAGGTCAGTAGCATTCCAATTTGTTTGTGAAGCATTTGTGTTGTTGTTGATGCATCTCTTTTAACACACAAAAAAAAAACTTTGACTTTACACACTTGAATTTTTGCTGCTGTTGTAATCTATACTTGAGCTCATTGTGGAGGAGTGGGAGGTCAACTTATGCTAGTCGTTGGTTTCGCTTAATTTTTAAATATTTCAAATATGGCTGGGTTGATAAAATCGATGAATCGATTTAAATTCAACAGATCAACAATCGATTCATAAAAATATAGATTGATTGAGCACATAAAGCTAATGATGATGCTAACGTTTAATGGAATTTCCCATAGAGCGGCTAATGCTAACGCTCGGTCGACCTGAACATACATTGCTGACTAAAAGAACATCTTTATAAACTCACAGGTATGAATTTTACAAGCTCTTTTAAGGAAGTATTTTTTAAAGTAACCAGTTTTTTGCTCAGATTTTCTTCTTCTTCTGGAAAAAATTGTAATGCTATAGCGTGATCGCCACCTAGTGGCCAAACTGAACATTGTTGTTAGAACTTCTCCTTTTGAGAAACCACGAAACACTTTATGCTATTAACAATCTCAATATTTTACAAATACGTTTTACAGATTAATATAAATATATTCAAAGCATATAGGAGATTATTAATGTATTTCTTAATAAATGTGTATAAATGTGTAAACTCAAATTTTAATTTATTGAGTGGATTGAAAGAATCGAAAAAAATTGGAATTTAATCAATTCAGGCTCTTGTGAATCAAATCGGATCGTTTCTGGAAATTATAATCGATATCCAGCCCTAATTTCAAAGGACTTTTCGCGGCTATATTAATCTAACAGGTTGTTGTAGCTTTATCGTCCTCATGTCTTCGATCCTACTCCGTTTACTTTATACTTGTGCTCCATTTGTGGAACCAAATTCTGTTGTCAGATAAAAGATTCTCTTCTTTAGTATTTTAGTGATTCCTCTGTGGCTCAGTCGCAAAAATTGAAGTTTGAAACTACCAGACCTCAAAATTGGCTGAAGTACCAAACATCAGTTTTAAGTCACTTATTTAAATCTTATGCTGCTTGTCAGGAAAAAAAAAAAATCACTTTGCGTGTGCAGCCGCTTTCCTTTTTCTAAAGTATATTTATTCGCTGACTTGTGACTTCAACATCAACGTTTTTTGAAGACGAGCCAGGTGAGCATGGTGATAGCGGGAGTCATCTGAGGAGGAATGATCCGTTCCAAACTCTGCTGATCTGCACTTCCTGTCGTTTCATGACCTTCTTGCTTTGCTTTGTTCTCATTCTGGTGTCATTTCAGCATTTTGATGACAACAAATGTGTTGTTTTTTTCCCCTCTTGCCTCTGAATCTTCTAGTTTGGTGAATCTGACTTTAAAGCCACATGTAATTTTAGATAAAAAACAAATTGTTTTTATACTCCAAGCACACGTAAGACCGCCTGTCGCGGCTGGTCTTTGTAGTTTGCAGCTTTTTAGAAAACCATGTTTGATTTCAATCAATTTTTCATTACGATGCTAAAATACTTCTTTGAATTTTCTGTCCTTTTTTTTCTCCAAAATATTCAACACAGTTTGAGTGTCCACCCTTTCCTCATCCACAGCCGATTTTCCAACATTAAATGAATGATTCCGATTCTTCTTTTGATTAATAATTCAAATCATAGGCTGCGTTTTGATCCCTTTTGATTCATTCTCTCCATCTCTCACTCTGCCTCCCCCTCTTATACCCTGAAATCAGATTTACCCATAAAACAACTTGATTTTTTTTTTTTACTCTTTCAGTACACAAGCACTTTTCATTTATGAGCGTATAAAAGTTTAGTGATTTACCCAATTTCTTACCCTGTAGTGGCTCCGACCTGCACGCTCCACTAGCCGTTTTCTCCAGTGATGAATTCTGTTTTCTTCTCTTTGTTGTGCTGCATATCATTAAACTTTCTTTCTTTTCAAAGCTGTGCCTTTTCATCTTGAATGCACTTTTTTTTTTTGGTGCCACGGCCAAATAATTGCGTCCCTGTACATGGTGGGCACTGGATGAAGGCACAATTTACAGTCAGGACCCTTATTAGAGATGGGGAGTTCTCCCTCAGTGAGCACTTCCCACAGGACGGATGAGAAAAGAGGGAGAGTTTAGATTAAGGAGAACACAATCGCTTTTATTTTTCTAGACATTTATGATGTCTTGTGGAATAAAAATGCCTCAAAACCTTAGAGTAAATCATGCCGCGTTTACAGTCAAACAAATGAAATTGTGCTGAATTTGTACGACAAATAGATAGTTTTCATCAGTCAGTTTTTCTCCGATTGGCTCGTTCTAACAGTGAAAGCAAACAAAATGTCCAAATTAGTTTAAATGAGGTATAAATTGGTTCATATTTAAATGATAAAATCAAATATTGGAGCTTCAGACTTGAAATCTTCTAGAATACACTGACAATCACAGATGTTTCTAGTCATTGTCTTCTGTGTTTGTGGACATCTCAAAGGGTTTCTTGTTTCCTTTGTTACTAAGTGGTAACCGTTTAACCACCAAATCATAACAAAATCGATTAAAAAAATTATTTCAGCCGCTTATTGCCTTATTGGGAGAGTAATACACATAATGTTTTTAAAAACATATTTTCTATATTTGCCGTACTGTTTGGTGGAGGCAGTTATTTATGGCTGGCCAACAAAGATTTTCCATGGAATTGAAGACACAGAGACCACTGCAGGACCTAAACCTGTTTGATTCTGGGTGGTGTGTTTGGATTAAAAGAATCAAACAAATTCTAATGAAAATTCCATCAGAAAATAAAATATAATTTAATTAAATATACACATTCATTTCCTTATAGCACAAAGTCTTGTTTTGTCTTTAAGGATAAAATATTTTCTTTTAGTTTTGTTTATAAGAACACATTTTTTTTTATTATTCCATTTTAAACCATTTT
Organism: Oryzias javanicus; assembly: GCA_003999625.1. Lineage (NCBI taxonomy): Eukaryota > Metazoa > Chordata > Actinopteri > Beloniformes > Adrianichthyidae > Oryzias > Oryzias javanicus. The sequence goes on along the minus strand of CM012460.1, from coordinate 14,737,389 downwards.
AAGTCATTAGTTATAAAAAACAGTTTAAAAACTAAACAATTTTCACTTCAGAAGGGAAACTTTACAATTTGATCTGATTTTAAATCAAATACATTGAGTATTTTGAAAGTGATACCCAGCCCTGATTAGATAAAAGCTGTATTATTGTGCAGTAATCTCCATTCATAGTTAATTAGTATTTCTGTGTTTAAGAGAGAAACATTTTCACTTACGATTAGATCGGTCATTTCCCTTTCATGGTTGTCCTATTCCACCAAAAATTCAAGCGGTAGAGAGTCCGCCCTGAAACTGGGAGATTGTAAGTTTGAAACCACATATGGATCACACACCCCAAAAAATGGGACAATGAATATATTATAGAAATTCAGGTGTGTGATTAATGAGACTTTAATATATTGCTTTAACTCCAAACTTAACTAATGTGTGAGAGCTGGACTTGGGTGTCAGCTGACTATAGCACCTTCACCCTTTGAGGCATTCAAATGTTTAATTGCAAACTGTACAAACCTGAACGTATGCTTTATTAAGCCTGGAGGAACATCGTAAGATCACGTCTTAGGGTTTTACCAATTGGGTAATACCGATTCTTTTCATGGTAATTATGATCGTGAGATCATGGACGGGAATCGTCATTGTTCTCATGTATGTGGAGAGATCTTGCATGTAGAGATTAATAGTTCTTTTGTTTCCTCGATAAGTGACGAGGTAGTGTCATAACTCATTCCTGTCCTGTGTAGCGCTACAACCCTTGGACTGGTCTTGATTCTTGTAAAAAGAGTTAGGAATCGGATTTATCGCTTGATTATTTATGTAAACTTGTCATTTATACTGGTAAAATGAAATTTAAAAAACTGTTATTTACATTGTAAACATAAGGAAATGAAGAAAAGATCTAATGAAGGACAAATATTTCTCTCTTTTTAGGCCTGGTTTATACTGTCACAAACGGGCAGACAGCTGGTTCCACGAGTTGTAGGTTTATTAGTTCAGACATGAACTAAGCACAGCTAAAAGTCCACAAAGCTAAATCAGGGTCAGACAGGCAGGGGTCAATCACAAGTGAGGGTCAGGGCAGGCGGCAAGCAACCAGAGATGAAGAATGGAGGATTGGGTCTTCTGTCCTGTGGTTGATTACCAATTGAGAGTCAGCTTAGCAGCATCTGGGGAGTGTGCGTTGGGGTTGCTGGGAGATGTAGTGTCTACAGTACTCTGGAGATGGCTCCTGTCATTGACCAGAATGGGAGACTGAGCTTTTACTCCTGACTTCATAGAGATTTGTAATAGCTGTGCTGCATTTATTGGAAGGGAATCACCTTAATGTGACACAAGTCAATGACATTGTCCGTGATTGAAAATTTTGTATTTTTTTAGTACAATACCATACATATTGCGCCATTTAACCAAAACTTTTTTTGGCCGATCAGAAAACTCAATCCAGAAAATTGCCATAACTATGGATTTTGACAGAATTTGTCAGAGTTATCGCGGACAGTCGCAAGCGAAACCGGACAACATTAGTGTGAACTAAACCGCACGATCGCGGTACAGACGCATACATGGTTGATCGCTATAAAATATAAACCAAATGTAGCATTAAATGTAAACAAATCATTTTCTTTCCATTTCTAGTGTTTTATGTAAAATATCTTCGTCTTAACGTCTTTGACCAACAAACCAACCATCTGTTTTGTATTTTCATCTGCAGGGATGATGGGAAGGAATGTCTCAAGTTTTACACAAATCCGTCGTATTTCTTTGATCTGTGGAGGGAAAAGATGCTGCAGGACACGGAGGACAAGAGGAAGGAGAGGCGGAAACAGAAGGTATGTTTCTGTGTTTCCTCTCCATCAAGACTTCTTTTTTTTTTTTTTTTTTTTTTTTTCGTGGTGAGCATCTGGATTTGTGTTGGCTGGTTTTCCTCAGATACGAACCGAGGTGTGAATTAACAGACTCATGATCAGATTCACAGACTTGGCTTGGTACCGCGATGCCTTTCGCATGCATTAGTCACCGCTCTTCCTTCACTCAACCCTCTCGGTTATTACTTGTGTGATCATTAAATCTAATTAATGAGAGCATCTGCTCCTCACTGAGCTCCTTCTCTCCTCCTATGCACACATGCATGCAGACAGAACAATATGTACATTTATGAAACGAGGGGCTTCTTGACATAAATAGAAAGATTTTTCATAAATTACAGATTCGTGGACCCCCTCTTGATTCTGAGGGTTTTCCCAACCTCAGCACCAGCTTGCGTTTTCCTCCATGGGAGGCGGCTTCACCTCCCGGCAGTCAATCACGGCTTATTACAGTCACGTCAGCGCGGAATAAAAAGAGTTATTTTCCACCGAGGACCCGTTCAAACTCAGAGGATGTAATTTGTTGGCTATGAAGTTCATAATCATGTGGGAATGTCAAAGAAAGGACAGAGAAGTTTGGCTGAAAGTCGTACATAGGTACTGCTCTACCTCCGTCACTTGTCTGAGAGCTCATTTTCCCCAGAGGTTGATGCGGCCGCTCCCGTTTGTAGTCAATGCTCATTCCACTGATTTCCTTCTAATTACAGCCGCGGGTGGGCTCGACTCGTAAAGCTTCTTCATTTCCCCCCTCATCAAATCCAGAGACCCCATGGAAATGCCCAACAGGCGTTCACATGGGCAGCAGGATAGACGAGGGATTACTATTTTTTTTTTTTGTTTTTGTTTTGGGGATAAACGGTGTGAGTGAAGTTCAGCGCGCAACAAACACTCCGGTTACATGTATGTCTTTAGATATCATGCAGAATACTTAAACTTAAGGTTGAGAGATACATTTATAATGTATTAATTCTCTACCAAAACTGCATCAAGGCACAAAATAAATAGTTTGACCGAATTTATATCTAATTAGTTCGTTAAGAATAATCAAATAAGGCCAAATGATGATGATTGGTTGTGAAAGTGACATCAGGAATCATTTTCTGTATAATTCCTCGTACTGAGAATCTGGGAAGAGTTTCTTTGGTAGAGCAGGGGTCCCCAAACTACAGCTTTGGACCATCAGAGACCCTTTATTATTTTTTAGGTCACATGACCGAGACCCTCATAGAATGTGACTTTTTATTCCACCCTTCTACTGTGTCTCTAACTGAGCATTCCCAAATCCCTGTCAAATAGAACAGAATACAGTTTTCTTTTTCCACATTGCGATCATGCTGCTGCTTTTTTTCTTTTTTTTTTTAAAACAGTGTTCTACGCCCTGATTGGCTGGAGACCTTGTCAATCAGTCTTTTCCATCCCTGTACAGAAATGCGCAGCTCCTCAGACCTTCATAAATCTACGATCACGATCAGTTTTCGTCCTATAATTCTGGATTTAAAAACGTCCATATCTGTCTGAGAAAAGTGGAGACGGTGTGTAGTGAGGAGTTTAACATCTGTAATCTGAATTTGCGGGTTTCGTCTTCTCAAGTTAGTTTACAACGCAACTTCCCCTGTAACCAAGGGAATATAAGTTTCACTTTTGGTTCCCTCAGCTGCTCATTTTTATTTATCCTGAATCCTCTTTTTAAATTTTTTGTCTTCAAGTCGCACATGTCAGATCAATACCATCTGTGCAGAAACCATAAAAGCGCGGGTCAGACAAGACCAGCAGAGAAGAAAACAGTTATGTGGACCTCAAAAGAATAAGTTTGGGGACCCCTGCTGTAGAGTAACACAACTAGTCAAACAGCACTCGACAAAAGCAAAAAACACAAAAACGTGTGTTATGAGACAAAACAGAGATATACTAGAAGCTGCAATGATGACACGTCAAAAAGCTAAACAATTTAAATGTTCATGATTGGTCGTGTGACAATAAATACGCAACTAAATTTAGATTTATTTGATTTAATGAATGACATAGAGTAAAGGAAAGAGATTCAGGGAGGAAGTTGTGAAAAACACTCTTCTGCAACCTCTTTTATCCCTCCATAGAGGCTTTTAGCTTTATAAAAATGCTAACAATTTGAATAAATAAAGGATTTATAGTTTTGGTGAGTTAAGCCTTTAACAGCGGAGCCCCACTGTTTATTTTCTCCTTCAGAATCTGCTGTCAGAAAGGTCTATTATAGAAGAAGATTTTCTTCGGCTGCACAACATTGTATTGTTGCTGTTCAGAAACCAATTTTTCAAAGTATATAATTGTATGTACATTTAAATTTATACCAGTGATGTTGAAGTGATAAAGATGATGATAAAGGTGCATTAAAGTCATAAAGATAGAAAATGTCGTGTTTTTAATTCAAGCTAGTCTACCTTAACTGGAGAAGCTTATTTGAAATAGGATGTGTTTTATTTTGAAAGAACTAGTGTGTGCTGCTTCCAAAAGGCAAATAAAATAAAAATAAAAATTGCAAATATTTTTATATTGGCTACAAAAATCATAAATAAATGTATTTTTTGGTTGCATTAAAGTTGCAGACCCCAATTTGATCAAAACAACAGAGATGGAGTTTGAAGTGAAGCAAAAGAAAAACCCAGAAGTCTAAGTTTCCCACTGTAAAGCCCAAAACACAAATGGGTAACTTTAAAGTGTCAGTTGTAAATTATTATGCTTTGCTCCTTCGGTGGTTCTGCCTCGTGACTTTAATGTTCTCAGCTCCCAGGGTCAGTTTGCCTCGCTGTGTGCATGTGTGGCTTTTTCTCACTACTCCCGTCTTATTGTTTCACCTTCACCTTTTATTTTGATTTTTTTTTTTTCCCTCAGAATTAGTTTAGTCTGTTGATATGTATTTAAATAAGACACAAATCCACGATAAAAATGTTTTAGTATCTAGATTAACTTTATTTATAAGGTCATTTTCTTCTAAAACTAAACATTTCCACTTGTTTTATTCCTCCTTTCAATAATATCTGTTAGTCTTTCTTTTCCTCTTTCTTTTTGGCTGCAAAATTGATAATATAAGCAATCAACTGCATCTTTTTCATTCGTCTGGTTTACAAAGGATGAAATCGGTTTGTGAGAATACAAAAGAAAATGTATAAAAAGAAGCAGATATTTAAGAGAAATCCTATAGATTTATTTGATTAAATCCCATAGAGACGCTGTAAAAGAAACTCTTTGATGAAATTTAGAATTTTAACACTTAAATGCATTTTGTCTGATTTCCTTACGTCGTTGGTCTAAAATCAGATTTTGACTCGCTGTTCTTTAAAAATGCCGATGATAAATGAGACGCTGCAGACAGAAGAGCAAAGAAAGCTGCAACGTTCTAATCTTGTTAGCTCCTGCATTAGCCCCAGCCTCTGGGGATTAGCTGTAGACTACAGTATGTGCAGAAAGGAAAGGAAGAGAAAAAAATCCCAGAGATTGAGAGGAGAGTGGATGGAGGAGAAAATATTGCTGCTTCTTTGTTTGGAGATGTCTAAAGCAGCCGAGTTCCTTAAGGAGGATCCTTTTTTAGCTTTTCCTCTTTAGTTTGTTGTCTTAAAAAATACACTTTCAACCATTTTAATCACCACTGTGGATGCAAAAGAAAGATACATGTTTTAAACATGATTAATAATTTTTTCTTTAAACTTTAAAAAAAAAAAAAAAAAACATGCAATAGAAATCTTTTCATTTGTACTTTATAAAGAATTGGAGACATCCTTCAACAGTTTTAACTAAGAAGCATTTGGGTTATGAGGAGAAAAAATGGTAAAAATACAGATTTGGTCAAAAATTCACCAAAAAAAGAAAAAAAAATGCTGCCAATCTGAACTTTTAATTGAGATTACTTACAAATGTGGTTTTAAACGTCATATCAAAAGCAAATATTAATAAATAATGCTGCAGTTTACACAAAAATCTCTCTATATATTCATATTTATAATCATTAAAAATTTTCTTCTTAGATTTTATAGCTTTAAATGTGAAAAAAATGATATTTAAAAGGTTTATTAATTTAAAATAAAATCCTCCCTTTTATCATGACATTGTTGTCATATGAACTAAAATACTACTTGGGTACAAAAAGGATTTTTAATTGTTTTGAGCATCTATGTTTTCTAATGTACAAATCAAAATGTTTCTTTTATTCATATTAAAAAGTATAAAATGCTAATGAACTGCTAATGGTACAAAGATGAGAAAATAGGACAACAAAAAACAAATTAAAAAAAATTAAGAGAAGTACGGGAAAACTTAATAATAGAAAAAGTTTCCACCTTTAAACCGCTTTGGTATCAATCATATTTACAAACTCAGCATTTAGAGAAGAAAGCAACTTTCTAAAGAATATTTCAATTATTTGATATGAAAAACTAAGTATTTTAGCTTCAAATGTTTTGTGTGAGTCTAAGGTGAGCAATAATTTTCTGTTGTTGCATTTTCTAAAAATTAAATGTAAAAATGTTCCTTTTAAGACGTTCTTTTTTAACAATTTTAAATAGTTTGGTGTTAATGTAACAGTTTTATTCTGCTATTGTAGACCTCCACTGAAAAAAAATCTAAATTTTTGATTTTTTATGATGAAATAATACATATTTTTTTTAGAAAATTAAGCTCAAAATTGCATTTCTGATCATTATTTTTAATCAAAAATGTCGTGAATCAGCAACAAACAAAAAAAAGAACTTATTTGTGACTTAAAAAAATAGGTGAGAGGCCACAAGCTCCCTGCTCAGTGAGGTGAAAGAGGGCGGAGCTGCTTCGCACCAACGGTCCCACCCACAACCCAGAAGCAAATTTCCAATGAACTCCTGCCGTTCTGCAGAGACTATGTCCTAGAAAATGACAGATGTTTTGATTTAGGTTAAAATCGGCATAATTATAATTAAAAGACCATAGGGAATGCTTATTGAAGCTGATATTTAATTAAAAGAATAGAAAATCAGTGAAAAATTGAATGTACTGATAGATTAAGTTTATAAAATAAGATATTTCAATCACTCCAGGTTTTGTATCTTTTTATAGACCTATAGTGATGGTATTGCTCATGTTGGAGCTGTTTTTACTGTTTAATGAGCCTAGCTTGAGCTGGAGGTGAGTTTTCAGTTTTCTCCTGACATTAGTGTCTAAAGCTGGAGGGGGGATAAATAATGTTAAAAAAAAAAAAAAAAAAAAGAAAAAACAATTTCAGCAGTGGAAAGTGATTCCCTTTTTGTCAAAAACTTTTTTATTTCCTTTCCTGCCAAGCTTTGCTTTCTGTTCTTCTCTGAATCCTTGTCTTTATCTAACCTTGTGCAGCTGGAAATGCCTTATCTTGTGTGTCCCAAGAGCCTAAAAAGAGCCCTCTCTGAAACCCCTTCTCCTTTCTATCCTACCCCAGAGGTAAGAGCTAGAACACCCCACCACCACCCCCACCCCCGCTGGAGGCTTGCAGCCCTCGCTCTCCTCGCCATTCCCGTCTCCTCCGGGCGAGCGAGCCGCCCACCTCCAGCCCCTTACTAACAACCACCCCAGCACACCTACATCCTGTTTCTTAATCGGGAATAAAGCTAGTCAGCCTTCGACATTGATTACTGCTTTCATGAGCAATCTCACTGTTGGTTGTAAACATATTTCGGGGTCGACAGATGTAGTGGAAACAGCTGCACGGCAGATACAACGTTTTACTTAAAAACAGGATTTTGCCCAGAAAAGCTAAGATGTTTGGATTCCACAATAACAATAAAAGAAAAACCAAGAAACAAAGCACTCTGGGATACAATAACTAAAATCCAGGACAACATTTCAACTAACATCTCACTCCATTTCTATTTTCCTTGGAATGCTGTAACACAGAAGCATGATTCTTCCTGATTTTAGCACAAAATAAAACAAGCGTGTCATAATTTATGAAGACATCCTTTGAAACGTTCACATTAAACTCTTACCTGTTAATGAACACACTGGTAGATGCACAAAAAATAAATACACCAGCCCCTTCCTGTGCACAAACTAAAGGGTAAAACTTGTACGCACATGAAGTCACACTTCCTCCCTTGTTTGCTCTTTTTCCTTTAAATAACAGGTTTAGGGCTCATCCGCAGAATTAAAGCAGACGGGTGTCTTATAGTACCTCCGTTTAATGTCAGCGAGACAAAGAAGCCCGGCTCTAAAGAGCTTTAAACGTGCTCCTATAAATGTAATCATATGTGGCGGTTAAAAGTTAGAGCAGAGCTAATTTGTTTAATCTGCTTAGACTCAACAGACTTTGGAGGAGTCGGATGAAAAATGCCCTGCGCGAATTAGCATTAGCTTAGAGTGTGCTCACATGCAAGGACAGCAGTGAGGAACCATAGCAGGAGATGCGGGTGATGTTTTTTTTTCTTAATCTACAGATTGAAAACTTGTTTGAGACACTTTGTAGCCCGTAGAACTATGTTGTTGTGTCAGAAAAGTCACATCACAGGTCAGATTTTTAGTGCTATCATCGAATGAAGACATTAAAATATATTCAAATCTGTTGATGTACATTTTTAGGGGATCAGTACGGTGGCCCTGAAGTTCAACTCACACCAAGGCCGAATCCCAATTCTTCTCCTACCCCTACAGCTACTCCCTACCCCTACATTTAGCCCTCTAAGCGGAGAATTATGGAAAAATAGTGGCTATGTCCAAATTCCTTCCCTACTCACTATATAGCACGTTCACCATTTTGTAGCGCCGTCCGAATCTACAATTCTAAAATCAAGTGCACTAGAAATTTCTCAGAAATCTTTGCGAAAAACTAGCATGCATCGATTCTCACTAAGTTAGAGAATGTAGACCACAATGCATTGCCATATAACAATTTTAGCAAAAAAAAAACATGTTTAAATGTAATTTTTTAACCAACCGTCCACATTTTCATCGTCAGAACACAGTGGAATCATAAATAAACATTGAAATGTTTGTATTGATTTGATTTTCACTTTATAAAATCGGTGAAGTCATATACACGTTTAGAAAAACAAAAGAAGAGTAGTAATTAGTAGTAGTAATTTGGACATAGCCAAAATCTTCTAGTCAGATGTCACTCCCACCCTATGACATCACCAAAAGTCGGGGGTCAGCTTAGTTAGCGCCTAGCTGCTAGCGCTGGGAAATACATAACATCAGTTTTGTAACTTTCGCGGGACAGCGCGAAACTCAAAGTCCCTTTGCTCTGCACTTAAAAAACTATTTTAGATATTCCTTTACCTTCAAATGCCCCTTCAATTGGAGGAGTAGGGAGAAGCCAAAGGGGTAGGGGAAGACTTTGGATTTGGCCTAAGAAATTGCTCAATGCAAAAACATTTTAAAGATCACGGGAATTAAAAAAGCGAAAAAGTTAAAAAAAAAAGTTAAATTTTTTAAATTAAAACAAAATTTTGTAAACCAAAACACAATTACTAAAAAAGGGTAGGAAATAAAATGAAATATTTCAGAAAAAAATTGTAAATTCAAAACGAAATGTTAAAAAACAAAACAAAATAAGAAACCTGATAAGATAGGTGTTATGGGACATCACTGATTGGAGGATGACGTTTGAGTTTTGTTCAAATGCGTCTACATACTTGTAAGAGTTCAATGATATCAAGTGTCACTTCCTGCCAGATAAGTTACAGTTGAAAAGAAGGTCAAACGTCATCATCCAATCAGCGATGTCCAATAATTTCTACCTTTTACAGTTTCCAAAAAGAAAAAACAGTAAATGTTAAAAACATAAAGCTAGAGAAGAAACTGGGAGAGGTAGATACTACAGGACATCACTGATTGGACGATGAGGTTTTTCCATCATTTTAAACGTAAATCCTTTTGCACAAAGCAATACTGAACATTATCATCCAATAAGAGATGTGATTTGCACTTCAGGGCCACCGTAGATCAGCAAAGATACTTAAGCTTTGTCCGAATTCCCACTACTAAATAACTATATAGTGCAGGACTGTCTCGCGCCCTGGATTTTAAAAGCGATTAGGATTTTTCTAAACTGCGAATATGACGTCATCGATTACACAAAGTAAAAATATAATCTATATGAACATTTTATTACTATTTATGAATCCACTGTGCTCTGATAAATGTTGATGGATCAAGTGAGTTTGATGTTTTTTGCAAAGACTTCTGGGAAATTTCTAGGGCACTACATTTTAGATTCGGACAGCACTTTAGACACTTTAAAAAAAAAAAAAATGAATGTACCCAAATGAAAATCATCCTCAAATTTTCTTTTAATGTGCTTTATTTTTTTGGATGTTTATTTTTTTTCTGTTTATGTGTTAACATTTTTACCTTTTTAAAAAAAATAAATATAGCAAACTCGATCATGAGTTCCTCCTTGAACATGTATGAGAAATCTTTTGCCTGAAAAACGTTGTATTCTTATTGATTTTACATGCGTGCGCATACACGGGGGAGGTTTAGGGGATCGGAGAGCTTTCGTTTGTTTACGTGTCTAAAATGCTTTCATCAAATATTGTGTTTACCAGCGCATGTGTCTTCAACGTTTCCCCTCTTTTCTGGCTTGTCCTTTCATTCCAGCGAGCTCTCCCTCTTTCCACTGCTTTCTCTGCTGTTTGTGCGTTTGTGTGCGTGCGGGACTGTGTGTTGCCAACCTGCATTGTGACGTCCTGGAGGCTGTCGTTTTCTGTCGAACAGCGTTTTCTTTCCCTCTCTTGTTCTCACCGCCCCCGCAGTATTGTTCCTGTTGACTGGCAGCTGCTCTGCTCGCCGCTCTACCATTTTATTTCTTTTTTTTTTATGACCAACCCCCCCCTTCCCCAACCATCCCCTCATCCCTGGTGCTTCTCTTGTGGTTTTTTTGTTTCTTGTAGTTGCAGGACCCCCGCATGTATGATCAGGTCTATAGGTACTTAGACCTTCCAGGGCAGGTATGTGTTAAAAAAAAAAGCGTGAAAACTTTAAAACGCCGTCTGTGATTTCTGCTTCTGCAGCTTTCTGCTGCGTTCTCTACAACTCGTGTGTGTGTTTGTGTTGAAAGTCAGTCATGCTGAAGGAGGCAGGGAGTGCTGGGAAATTGACTAATACAAAAATTAATTGATTCTTCTCTCAAATAGTTAAGATTTAAGTCATTTTACAGTCAATGAGCACTTCCTGTTCTCTTACGTATGATTGGGTTTTCTTTTTGTCGTTCTTTTTCGTGAAACAGCTTGTTAATATTTGTGGTTTTTGTGTTCAAATCAATTGACTGTGTAATTGAGTATGCATAAATATGAGTTTCAGGGTGACACAAATCAGATTTTTCTCTTTTTTTTATTTAGGGGTTAGTTCACATAAAATTATGAAACACATTTAATGGAAAATGTGAATTCTGAAGTGAACTGATGAATCTGGTCCCACTGAACGCTGAAGTGGATTCAAAACAACAACAAAAATACTGAGTAGTGCTTATAGGGAGCATCCCGAGAGCGATTTAGATTTGTTGTTTTTGGATGACTATAATGTTTTTTTGGCTTTAAAATCCTATGATATCTCAAATAATGTTAAGTTAAATGTTAGTTTGATAAATTTATCCCCCTGGGATATTAATAAAGTTCAATTCAAGTCTAAAAGTGTATTAAAACTCAATCAAATGTATTTATGTCCCGTTGTTGAATAGACACTCCCTCTTTCAGTGGAACCAGGGTTTTGAGCGCTTTCACACTGGGCTGTTTGGTCCACACCAGTTAGCTACTTTAGAGAGTTCTTCTGCAGGTGTGATTCAGTGTCCATATCTGAATTCTTCCCATACCAGTATGGCTTCTCCCTACCCCTACATGCAGCCCTTCAAACGAAGAGTTATGGAGAAATAGTGTCTTCAAATTCGGACGCCACTCCCACTCAATGAGGTCATCACTTGTTGCCTGTAAGCTATGTTAGCGGCTAGCTGCTAGCACTCGAAAATACAGAATGACGGTTTTACAGCTTTAAAAGGGTCATGCTAAAACCAGAAAGACATCACTTACATTTAAATGTAAACTCGTTTTCTGTAAAGCTCGCTCAACGGGAAAAAAAAGTGCTTCTCCTCTACGGCACAACGGGACGCGGCTCGCCTTACCAGCGGAAGGAAACAGAACTCGAAATCCCTTCGCTTTACCGTTAAAAAACCTATTTTATGACCCCCTTTCCTTTCAAATGCTCCTTCAATTGGAGTGGTAGAGAGAATCAAGAGGGGTACGGGAAGAATTTAGAACCGGCCGACATCATGTTAGCATTAGCTTTGATGTCAACATCACGCATTGCTAAAATAAATTACAAAATAGCTCTCAGTAGGAAAGTATATTGTACTGTATGGACCATATTGATTTTGAAAATGTGTCCCCCACCACAACCTTAAAAAAACTCTCTAAAATGTTCAGCAGGTACATTGTACTCCACAAAAAAGTCTTTTTGGCAAAGTGAACAACACTACCCGCCTTTAGCCTGTTAAATGATGGCATCACGGTGGGCAAAACCATTGAAAAAATGAATGGGGCCGAAATGGCCTCAGGACCTTCAGCTTGGCAGCCATTTTGAGGCAAAGTGAAACATTTTTGATTCTTTTTTTCCAATTTTTTTCACAATAAGGGAAAAGAAAACTTTTGTTTAGACAATCTTCCTGAAATTTCACATACATGCCATCACCAGCTTCACCTGTGAATGCCTGAACTGATTTCCAGCTATAAAAAAGAAAAACAAAAAAAAAAATCACATGTTTTTGCATTTAAGTAGATTCTACAATTTTTGGAGCTGAAGCGGTTTGTCGCATATTTGCGACAACAGGCATTAAGGGGTTAAGTTTAACTTAACCTAAATTTTTGTTGACCTTTGACTTCGGGAAGAGGCTGCCATCTTGAATTTTTTTTAATTTAAACAAATGTAAACCGCTCGTAAGGATTATGATTTATTGTCTCCTATCTCTTTGAACATCCTTGGGAAAAAAACTTGGGAAAAAATGTTGTAATTAGAAACTGTAATCCTTGAGCGGCGCTAGCGTGGCAAGCTCGCAAAAGTGGTATTCCCCTGTGATTCGCACAGTTTGTACAGGAATTTTAGAAAAATTTAACATACGAATATTTAATTCGAGCTTATTGAAATAAAATAGCACATGATACAAATATATTACGAATGTGGCCGTGGCTAACAAAAAACCTCTGTTGCCAAGGAAATGCAAAAGTTTACTTTTGTCGATTCATGTAAAAATTACATAGAACTGTTCGTCACTCCCTGGTGACCAAAACAAAAAATGGTTGCTATGGAGATAAACCCAACAGAAATACCGCCATTTTGGAAAAAAAGTGTTGCATACAGTTCCGATCAGAGTGACAGATTCAGTCTCATGGTCGAAGTAAGTTTCAGGCAACAACCCCCAAAAAATAGATGAGTTTTAATTCAGCAAATGTAGAAACAAACCAATTTGATTAGTATTTCTCGACCAATCAAACCAGGTCTGTCGGACTGTCCTACTGTGAAAGCGCCCTCAATATAAACCTGAGTGCAAGCCTCTTGTCTGTTCTTTCAGCCCGTCATCTGCTCTTCTCTTTGTCTTCATTGTCTTTCTCTTCACCCTTCATCATCTGTTTTGGCGTCCTCACTCATTTGGTTCATCTCCCCTTAAACCTCTGCGTCCCGCCCTTCCGGGGTCATTCTGCCGCCCGTCCATGCTCCGATAAAAGCTGAAGGCGATCGACCGTCCGCACGAGCCAGAGAAGGTACCACGGGCGCCTCACGATCGGAAGAAGGAGTGGCAGAAATTGGCCCTGGGTGCAGAGCTGGCCCAGGACGGGGCAGAAGAGAAACACAGAGAAGCTAACGAGGTGGCGGGCTACCAAGACAACAGGTATGTGGAATTAGAACAACTATTCTGTGAAAGAAATAACAGAGAATGATCATATTGGCTTCGACACTTCAGTGCTTCTTGTTCACCAACTTAACCAATTTTTAACTTGACTTACAGTTTAGTTAATGTGAAGCAGGAGCATTATTTAAAGGTAGAAGTTCAATTTTAGTCTCATGAAGGTACCACAAAAAAGAGGAGACTTGTAGATCACAAAACCATAAATTAAGAGTAATAACTATGATTTAAGCTTGTGACTAAAATCTAAGTGTACCCCTGCAGGGCCCCCGTGTACATGGAGCATTTGGACGGGCCTTTCTCACTGGCAGCACTGCCCTACAGCCAGATGAACGAGCTGCTGAGCCGCACGGGGGACAGAATGTACTCCAGACCCCACGACCCGCCGCCGCAGCCTCCTCTAGGGCACCCACTGGGAGAGATCAAACCCCCGTCTGCGCTCAGGTGGGACACCAAACTTAAGTTTTTATATGCAAACATGTTTACCAAATATTGGTAGTCACAGTGTGTTTTTAGAAAGATTCTCTGCTATGATAATTGTGGTTTTAGCACGTTTTTGTGGGCTGTTTAAGATTATATGGGACATATATTAAGAAATTTAGCTTAATACAGCATTTAAAAATTATTTTTATTCAAATTGTTGTTAATCAGGAGCAGATGATAAAACACTACCAGAAAAGGGGCGTATTTGTAATGTAAAAAAATACAGTGGGTGGGGCCGCAAGTTCCCTGCTCCAAGATCTCAGCAGTGGAGAGGAATTGGGGCGGGGTTGCTCCACGTCTTGCTAACAACTCAGCAGTAAATTTTAAATTTATTTTGAATTTTGACTTGAACAGTGGTTTTTCTGATTTTGCCTAAAAATGACATCATCATAATTAAAAGACCACTGGAAACACTTTTAAAATAGTTATAAGGTTATTGGAGTTTAATTATTTCCTTCTGTTAAAAGAGATATAAAAACAGAAAGGGGGCTCATGGATCAATAGCGTGTTCTGGTCTCTGAGTCTCTTTTGCTGCATATTTCACAGTTTGAACCATTAGAGATCAGACCCGGTGATTAAAGCAACATGGGGGAAATTACATTGATTTTTTTTTGCACTTGCCCTTGCAGTCGCCTTCTCCTTTCAAACCTTTCCGGCCTCTCCAGGCTCCTCATTTACATACAGTTTCTGCTTTCTTTCATGTGTGTTACCTTAAAGGTGTGTTCTTCTTATTTAATTCTATAAAACCATAACATATTTGACACACAAATTACTAAATTATCATTAGCATGATCATTTTTTTCTTTAAAAATCCATTGTATATAAATTGGTCCATGTTTTCTGACCTGTAGTACATAATCTTTCCACTAGGGACAGTAGAAAGCTGATTTCAAAATGGCTGCTTCCATGAAATCTCAAAAACACTTTTGGCGGGAAAAGTTTTTTTTTTACTTTCTTGTGACAACTTGTCAATCGTTAGTCATTTTTTAAAAAAATGACTAGTTGCTGTATTGATAAAGGGAAAAATTGTTGATGATTACATTTTTATAATATGGTTACATTATGTTAAAAATGCTTGTATCAAATTTGAGACAGTGAGTAAATAAGGTGCTTTTTACTTGAAAATTTAATTGTGTTTCAAGCAAAAACACACCAAATCACTTATTAGTATCTTTATCTCCTAAAAACATGAAAAAAAAATTTTTTCATCAAAGAGTTTTAAAAAAATCATCTTAATTCTAAAAATGTAGGCCTCCCATTATCCCTCATTTGTATACAATCTTTATTTTCTTTTGTGTGTTACTTTGAAGGTGTGTTTTTCTTCATTAACCCTAAAAAATATATCACATATAATACATGCAATGCTAAAATCTCATTAGCATGATCAGAATTTTCCTTAAAAACCCATTGTAAATAACTTGTATTCTGCCCTGTAGTACATAATCTTTCCACTAGAGGCAGTAGAAAGCTGATTTCAAAATGGTTGCTTCCATGAAATCTCAAAAACACTTTTGGCAGGAAGTTTTTTTTTTTAACTTTCTTGTGACAATAACTTGTCAGTTGATAATTTTTTGAAGTGATGTACTTGATGTATTGATAAAAAGGAAAATGTGTTGATAATTCATTCTTTATAATACAGTTACATTAATAAAAAAATGTTTGCATCCAATTTGAGACAGTGGGTAAATAAGGTGCTTTTTACCTCAAAACTCATGCATCCTTTTAGTTAAGAATTATCAAACAAAAACTGGTCAGTTGCGGCGCGCCTCCTCAGAAAACCGCCGTGGAGTTGCACTAAATCGTTTGATAATGACACATTTGACAAATGAAAACAGCCGTTTTGATCCACTAAAGCCCATCAGCTAATTAAGATAATGGCGGCGCGGTGAGTCAGTGGAAAACTGATGACTGTTTAACTTTTCCAGCGGACTCATTTTCAGCAGATCTCATTTGTGATCTGCTTCAGGCAGGAAGGAGACTAAACGAGGAGTTTAACACTTCCTGTCCTCCCTTCCAGCTCCAGTTCCGGTTTTTCCGACAGCAGACCTCAGTCTCCGGCGAGAACAGCCGGCCTCAACTCCAGCACTCCTCCGCCGCCGCCTCCCCCTCTCCCTCCTCCCCCGCCTCCCTTACCCTCCACAGGCCTGCGAGGCACCCCTCCTCCTATCCCTCCTCTTCCGGTCCAGAAGCAGCCCATGGCGATCCCGCCGGCCCCCGCTCCGCTCCAGATTGCGCCGGGAGTGCTTCACCCGGCGCCGCCGCCTGTGGCGCCCCCCCTGCACTCGTCCTCCCCGGTCCGTCTCCAGCACTCCCTGGACAGGGGACTGCCCGCCGGTTCTGGGACTCAATCAGACGGCACCATCCTGCCCCCGCCGCCGCCGCCGCCTCCTCTGCCCCTCCCTGGAGCGCGGAGCTCGTCGCCATGTCCCTCAGGCCCCCCACCTATGATGGCCTTCTCTCCAGCAGGAGCCATGGCCTCACCGCCCCCCCACAGCATGCACGACGTTGGGCCTAAACGACACCATCTCGCCAACTTGCCCCCCATCAGTGACGCGCGCAGCGTCCTGCTGGAGGCAATCAGAAAAGGTGAAAAACTCCCCAAATCATTCCCTTTAAAATCCAGATTCATGGTTTGATCCCGTTTGTATCTTTCTGCTGCAGGAATTCAACTGCGGAAAGTGGAGGAGCAGCGGGAACAGGAGGCCAAACACGAGCGCGTCGGGAACGACGTGGCCACCATCCTGTCACGCCGCATCGCCGTGGAGTACTCAGACTCAGAGGATGAGTCCGAGTTTGATGAAGGAGACTGGATGGAATGAAGAAAAAAAAAAAAAAAAAAAGAGATGGACGACCCAAACCCAGCGCTCCCCATACAGGAGGAGTGTCGTCGCTGTCCGCGTTTCCTCCCTCCAGCTTTGTTTTTGTCTCACATCTGTTTTGTCTCCGTTCCACAATCTCCGTTCTGGATGGTTTTTTCCTGAACTGTTTGGATTCTCACGTTTTTTCTTGTTTTTTTTAACAGATTGAAATACAATAAAATGGAGAAAGGTCATGTTGCATCACATTCTCCATCACAGTTTTGCCACCTAGTGGCTGCACATGGCATCAAACGAGTGCTTTCTTTTATCAACCTTTATATCTATTTTTTTACATTTAGGAATGCTTCCAGTTTTCGGTCAGTGGTTTTAAATCCTGACGTGAAATAAACCGTTTCATGACCGCTAATAGAAAACATTGTCAAGGGGCTGAAATGAAGATGGGGATGTCTGTGACCACGTTTGAGCATATCATTCCACCTAACCTTAACCCCAGGGAAATAAATGCCAAGAGATTGTCTTTTTTTTTTTGTCTACGGAAGCTCAGTTGAGCCACTTCTGCCAGTTCTGACTTCAGGAAAAAAAAAAAAAAAAAGAAGCCATTAAATCGAGGTTTATTCACCACTTTTTCTTGACTCCGGACTTGAAGACGTAGACGTGCATCAGATTCCTGCCTCTCTCATCGTCTGATAAATATTCCATGTAGAAAGAAGAATCAGCAGCAGGTACAAACCGTTCACTGAAGGCAGCTTTAATCGCGGTTCCCCATCTACTGTGCGTCTGCCGCTGACAAAAAAGAAAAAAAAAACGGATTCAAGGTCCAAAAGAAACCTTTATTTCACAGAACGTCTGCCATTTGTTCCATTTGTTCTTTCTTCTACTTGCCTTATTGTTCGTACAAAACGTATCGTTGAGTTCATGAATGTACTGTGCTGTTACTACTTATTTGCCTGCGCTTGTATGGATTTGCTGTTTCTATGTCTTTGAGGGGGGGCGGCACAGGGGGACAAAACCCTGGACTAAAAAACCAAAAAAAAAAAAGAAGAAAAGGTTTAGATCAATACTGTATACCATGTAACTTATATAACTGTTGACTGTAACAGTTTGCCTGAATTAATAAAAATCTAATGTTTCAGCTCTATTTTGTGACCTTTTCTTAATGCTGTTCCCACAAAAATTTAATGTCAAAGACTTCAATTCATACATGTTGCATGAACAGGAAGTGTGGAAATGTTTAGGAGATTACTTAAAAAATAAATGAAGTTAAACTTCTTTATTCAATTTTTTTCAAATTTAAATAAAAATATTTTAGTATGCATATAAACAGACATGCAGTATAGAAAATTATCTTAAAAAAATATGGTAATGATTGCAAAAAAAATACTATCATCACTGTTAAATAATAGAGTTGTCGTACAATGAGTCTGATCCACATGGAGATATTAACAAGTAGTCATTAATTTAAAGAAATTGTTTCTGTTACTTCTATAATCCTAACTAATCTTGATTCTTGGGGGAAAAAAACTTTATTTTCAGGTGCTGAAAGGTTTTGCATCACATCCACTTTTTACGAAAGAGTTAAAATGTGATTTTTAATGAACAGAAAACTAACAATTCGTGCCAAAACAGAATTGAAGTCTGTCAAATTAAATAAAGGAGGTAAAAAGGGTTTTAAAAAAGTCTTTTTAAACTCATTTCATATGTATTTAGATTAATTTAAAATGTAAATAGTAAAAAAAAAGCAGATTTTCTCTAAGACTGATGGAATTTGTCATAAGAGGGATGTTAAAAAGGCATCAAGCAAACATTTTTCTCAAAGACATGTTCATTATACAGTTATTTGTTTCTTTTAATTTTAATTTTTAATCTAAAGATTGTAATAAGCAACAAAACCACAACTGAGTTGTAATTAAATCTATATTATTTGATAAAATAAGTAGAATTGAATCACTTTGCTTTTACCTGCCACCTTTGAGCAAATGCCTCTATTCATCTTAATCGAATTATATATGTTAATTATATATTCTATATAATATACTAGGCTATAATTGTTTGCAATTATAAATTTATCTGTTTACAAGCTACTTCAGCCGATACAAACCTAATAAACTATACTCCTTCATTTGACGTCTTATTTCTATATATATACTGTATACATTTTCTTTCAATTTTAAATTCATATTTAAATTTTAAACCATACTTTTTTGGCACGTGCTCTGTGCAGTTTTCTTTTCACAGAATTTTACTTTTTTTGGTCATAATTCACTTTACAAATATAGACGTGAAATGAGAAGAATGGACTTTTCCTAAATTATGTTGCTTTTTTTAAAATGAGGATACACTATAACCTGTGGTCCAAGCATAACATTTTTAAGACCATTTAGCTGATAGTAGGAGTTTGATTTTTGATTATCAGACATCAAAAAACAGTCAAATATGTTATTCTCAATCGTTCCACTAGATGGCAGCATCACCATTTCTTTGAATCACTCCAGCATCCAAAACAGCTTATAACCGTTTTTTTTTTTAATTATCTTACACTTTTTAATTCACTTTTTACATTTTTTTGTTGTTTTCACAATAAACAGAAATACATGGCATTTTCTTGGGTTTATTTATCAAAATGGTGCATGACTGAGTAAACGTTAATCATCAATTTTCTCTTTTTTGAAACATTTATTTAGTATTTTTTCATATTGAATAGGCCACTATCATTTAGTTGAGGAATGCAAAAAAAAAAAAAAAAAAAAATGTTGCTTGAGTCAGAAAACTATTGTCATGACTATTGGATTAACCTAATTAAGTACATTAAAAAAGTAACTATTTTCTTTTTGGGATATGTCTGTAATAAACAAATGGAAATACAAGTTCAACATGTTTTATTTAGATTTGACTTTTTTTACATCATATTTCTATTTATTGCTGGAGAAAACTTTTAACGACAAACCAAACCTTGTGAACGATCACAGCTCATTTTAATGTCATTTTCTTTTGTAGTGTTGCATATAGTGGTCAACATCTCAAAGTACGGATCAGTCGCTCAGACTGAGGTAGCCGCCGCGCTGACATTTGTTCAAATCCTGTTTCATGGTCAGACAGCGGGAGAGAAGGAACATGAGGAGAAATCTGGAGAAAGACAACAATCTTTTAGAGCAAACATCATTAAAGCGCTGAATGTCACTGATCAAAAGTTTGCATGTGACTGATGTGTGAAAATGATGACTTTTGCTTTTGCCGATAAAACTTTGAATTAGTGAGTCGATAATTAAACCTGAAGTCGTTATCTGCTGGAAAAATGTCAGATAAACCAAGAAACCTCTAAACGGATGAACAGACAAGTCTTTTGACCAAAGTAAAAAGGGATCAGAGGTGAAACGAGGGCAAAAAAATAAATAAAAGGGACTTTTCAGGCTAAAAAGTGGATTTTCAAACTTGGATAAATTTAAACTTTAATCACAAAAGAAATTATTTCTCTACAAAGTGGAGTACAAACCTGATTAAACAGATGCATTAAAACCCCTTTAGTTGCCTGCTCAATCAAACGGTAGAGCACAATTAGAAGACATTTTATTGAAATATTAATATTGTTAAAAATAAGCAGCAGAAAAAGCTTTTTTTTCCATTTTTGTTTAGGTTAGGTAGTTAAAATGCTTTTATGCAAAAGCAGGAACACCTGGTGATTCTCCCAAAAAGGTAAAGATCTTCAGCACAACTACAAAATTAAATCAAATAACACAGGAAACAATATAAAAGTGAAGCTAAACCTAGCAGGTAGGTCAAAAAAAATGGTGTTATGCTTAATGAGAAAGTTAAAAAAGGGTTAAAACCTTTTTATTTTATTTTTACAAACTAAAATTTAATTTAAAATCAAACAACACCAAAAGTGTTGATTTTTTTCTTTTTTTTTCTTTTAAAACATTAATTTAAATGTGGAAAATAGAACAGAAAAACCCATCTGGAGCATCTGAAAGAAGACAAATTGTGGAAGTGATTAATAGCGAGAAGCAGCTGTGATTATGACTAAAAATAATCACTTAAGTTGCAACTAACTCTAACTTTAACAATTTATTCACACATGCATTTGTTTAAAAAAAAAAAAAAATCATCATCCTGCAAAAAAAAAAAAAAATGATTCTATTGTTTCTCTAATGTGTGATAACTTTAGTTCAGGGATCAATTTATTTACAACTTTTTTATTTTTAGGTATAAATGGTATTATTTATTATTATTATTTATCTCAAAAGGTGGTTTAGTTTTTTTTATAAGAATGGATGTATAATCTCATTAAAACATAATAAATTGAGGTTTATTTTGAAAAAAAAAAAAGTCTAAAAATAAATATTTATTTAAATCTGAAAAGTTTAGGTCTTTGGTTGCACACCGTTAGCTGCAGTGGAACATGATCACTTTTAGGAGGCATGGCATGTTCACAAAATGTATTACCATGTGTTTTTCACTAAATAAAAGCATGATTTCTAACATTGAAATTATTTTTAAAAACATGCATTTATGAGATTTTTTTAGAATAAATTTGAACTAAAAACTTTTACTGATTTTTTTTTCCTGTTATTCCACACCATTTAGCATTATTTTGCAATCTCAGTGTTTTATCATTTAAAGATAGCATTTTACTGAACGTAATGATCATAAATGAGTTAAATGTTAAATATTCAAACAGCTTTAGCTTTAAAACAAATAGAAAATGACATTTTTTCAGTTGTTATAAATTCAAATTTTGTGGCATTTTACAAGAAAAAAGTATGTTTGACCATGTATCGTCTGAAGATAATTCATTCAACACTTAAATCACAGAATATGCATATTACCATAGTGGGCAAATCACCACCACACTCAACAATGGTGGAAGTTCTTTTTTCTTATAGGTTATAGATGATTTCCTTTTTTTTATATTATTATTTTTGTTTAAAAAGCTAAAAAAAAAAAGTTCTATTATTTTTTTGTGATTCAGCAGCAAAACTGCTCCAACAATCAAGGTCTGACCCAATGCAGTTCTGCATCTATTTCATAACACACTTACAGTATTTCAGCTCATATTGTTCACTGGAGCAAGACTATTTGTGCATAAAAATGACTTTAAAAAATAAATGATATTAAAACTTGATGCTTCAGATACACTTTTACATTATTTTCACATTGTTAGGTTCTCTTCCATCACTTTTCAATCTCCAAGAAAATGCCGAAAACAGATTTTTTTTTGCAGCTTCCAAACAATAAAAGGTTGGCACAAACATATTCTCTTACAGAACTTTCCTGTGTTGTTTGACCCTAACCTGCGTTTGAGTTTTTATTTTGACAGAAAACACCAACTTCTGTTGAATTGATCCATAAGACTTAATTTTTTGTTTGTCTGAATATTATTCAAAATGATCAGATTTTTACTTTTATTCATTCATTCATCGTCTTGGCCGCTTTGCCCCTTTTGGGGTCGCGGGGGTTCCGGAGCCAAACCCGGCTACTGATGGGTGAAGGCAGAGTTCACCCTGGAAAGGTCGCCAGTCTGACACAGATTTTTTTTTTATGAAATTGACATTAATTTACAATCTCAAACAAATACAAAGTGAGTATAAACTGACTACAAATGTAAAAAAAAAAAAGAAAAAGGAGGAAGATTGAGTGATGGCGGTGAAAACAAAAATCCTACTCATGATGGATTCTTAAAAGCATTAAAAAAAAAAAAAGAACTTTTTTTACTTTTAGTTTTATGGAATTTAAAAAAGTGAAATGAGTTGTTTTTTGAGATTTTTTTCCTTATAATTAGACCTTCCTCCTACACGGTCTTTTATCACAGACCTCGCCACGCCTCCACTCGCTCGTCCAGATTAACCAAACGCTTACAGGGCTATTATGCAACACTCCTGTGGGACCAGATGATTATTCTTCACGGATGAGTTTGAATAAATATTTTGCAGATTTAATCATTAGAAGTATTCGTTCAAAAGTAAAGATCTTTAAGCTATAAACCTCAGAAGAAAGATAAAAAATAAAGTGTATTAAGTACCAGTATATAGGTTAAATGCAGGTACACCCTCTAACCTCATACTGCTCTCAGATTTCATTGCCCAGACTTTCAAAAGGACAATATTTAACCCCCTAAATGCCAGACGTCACTTTGATTATTTTCACAGGTCCATGACCAGACTCGAGTCTGATGTCACCAGGAAAAGGTGCAGCCTTTGTATTTCACTTTATAAATGGGAAAAAATTATAAATCATGGTATCCCTACGATGGACTGGTGAATTGTCAAGGGTCTACACTGGTTTGACCCACGACGGTAGGTGGATAGGCTCCAGCAACCCCATGATTCCGCTCAGGACAAAGCGGGTTTAGAAAATTGATGGATGGATCAATTGAAAAATGGACACATGAGTTCAAGACAGAAGGATTTGATAAAATAATTTTGTCTACATTCAAAAAGTTTTCATTTTAATTTTTTTAGTCTTTTGATTGATAAAGAAAACTCATATTTTATTATATTTCACTATTACTATTTTTCTTCATTTTCCCTTGTAGATAAATAAACTTTTGTGTGTCATTTAAACAAGACTGCAAACTTTTTAATTCTTTCAATTTTAGCAAAATTGAGTCAAAGTTTTTTCAAAGCCATATTTCCACGCTAATCAACAAGGAAAATAATCCAAAATTGGTAAAAAAAAAAAAAGTTGAATTATTTATTTATTAAAAAGCCAAAAACACACATTTAGAAACAAATGTAGTTTACCATCAGCAGTTAATACTCACAAAAACTGCAGAGGTCTGTTCATTGTTGGGGTTTATAGAAGCTCAGAAAGATCAAACCAATCATGTAAAAACTTTGCTTCACAGATGGTGAATTTCTAAAGATAATAAAAGATACAAACAAATAAATAATCACTAGGAGTAAAAACCCTATCAGTTGAAAACCACAGATACAAACAAACTTTGGATGGTAAAACGGTATAAAACCAACCAGGAAGTAAGTAATTTATATGTGATGCAATCAAAAGGATTTCAATCACACACTAGCTTCCACCAAGTTGGTCAATTGGCTGAAGGTGCCTCAACGGGGGACGTGTGAGCACTAAGTCCATGATAACCTTTTTTTCACAGCACTTCAAACAATACCTGGATAAATTAAATAGACTGTCTTAAAAGACGTGTTTTGTCCTAAAGACATTTTGTTTTTGTTGTTTAAAATAAAAAATTCTAATGGAAAAAAAATTTCGGTTAAAAGGCATTTTAATCTATCGCTTTAATGCTTAATAAATATCTATTCTATCAATGTAGGTATAGGAATTAGACTGAATCGTTTCACTACAAAGCCAGTAGATTTCTTTATGTATTTGGGGATTTATGGACCAATGAGATGTTTACTGAATTATATATATATTACATAAAACTGTTATATTCATATAAAAGCAAGGAAACGACACAAAAGGGTGAACATTTTAGAATTTCCTTCCTAATTCAGTTGAGCTTGCAACATTATTATAATGCAAAAATTCATAAAAATAGTTAAAGAAAGATTCTAAACTAAAGATATGATAAATTCACTGTCATTATATATGTTTTGTCCCAAATGTACTCAAGTTTTTCCTCATCAACTCATTTCCTGATCTGGAATCACAACCTTTGACCAAAAAGTTGCAAATCTTTTAGTAGTTTTTTGTGTTTAAAATACATTAAAAGGCTCCTGATTGACTATTTGTAATATTTATTGTTATAGATCTAAGTTTTTAAAGGCTAAGATTTTGGCTCCTGCAGTTACATTTTAATTTAAACTTTCATACACTAGTCTTCTGCTTTAAATCTAAGCCTTAAATTGACTGTACTACAGAGTTCATAAATGCAGATTGCTCATACCTTGAGTAACATTCACTGGTAGAGGACATTCTGCTTTGTTTAACTCATAAAGTAAACATATTTAGTGCCCGAGAGGACAAACCATAACAGCGTTGTTAACAGCTGAATGTGCACAGCACTCATCAGAACCATTGTACCTTAAAAACTGTCTCCACACTTGTCGCGTCACGTAGTGTTTTTCTGAGAAAAACTTAGAGAGACCATCGGGTTGAATGCTCTCTCTCTCCCTCTTTTGGGAGGGCGCTCCCACACATTCACACTCCCCCTTGCACACACTTTTCAAACAGCATACAGGCAGCGCGTGCACGCTCGCTCTGTGAATTCAGGCGTGACGAATCCTGGCAGGTGCCAGGCTGCTAACAAGCACACTCTTCAGACTGGGTCCACACACACTCCCATCTCCAGACGAGTCATTTCTAGAAACATAAAATCTGTTTGGCTGTAAAAACATTGTGATTTGCGCCTGTGGGGGAGTGCATTATTCACATTGCTCATATTTCTATGAAAATAAATGTGTTTACAGGCTCACATTATGGTGACTTGTCATCGTTTTAGTGATAAAAAGCGAGTTCCTGTAATGAAATCATTAAATGTTTAGGTGATGCACACTTTACGGTAAGCATAAGGACGAGTTGGGTAAACAAAACTTCCTGTGATGTCATGGAAACAAGACTCTGTGAGTGGAAGTGTAAAAGTCGCCAGTAAAGGGTTATAATTTGAAATTTCTGTTATCAGGAGCTCTTGAAGCAACACATGAACATGAGAATCCAAACCCCAGCTGCTTGTCTCATTGCACATTAAATATTACCAAAACTATTTCCATCAAACTAATGGCCAACTCAGTAATAGTTATGTTCCAGTGGAGAGCATTCGCATTGCTGCTACAATTAATGTTATTAATGAGGGAATCAATGGACGGTGTACTTTAGAAATTGCTCAAAGAGGCCTGCTGCTCCGATCAAGCGTTACATAATTCAAAGGCTCCTATTTGGTCTAATGGATGTAATATCAGAGTAAAAGGCCACAGGTGGGTTTCAGCGTTGTTAACACTGACCTTTGCAACAATTAAACCCTGCTTTTACCTGCAGATGTGACAGACAGATGGCTCACATGAGAAAATTAGCAATAAAACACAATAAAATCTGGCAAAAAAAACAAGGGTTGGTGCAAAAACATGTCAATATTTTCTCACTTATTGTATAAAATGTTAAAATTGAATAGTTTACGACAAATTAATATCAATTTTGCACAACATCCTGCTTGACTTAACTAAAACCAAAACATAATCATTCACAGAGTTTATGTTTGCGCGCTCGATGCTCATGTTTTCATCAATTAAAGTGATATTCGCACAAATTATATTCTTAGTAGTGATGCCACAAACATTTATTTTAATAGTCTACTAATCACTAATAATTTTTTCGATTAGTCAACTAATCGGGTCATGCGCAAACTGGATGTAAAGCACACATATTAACCATCATTAGCTTTAAACTTAAAAAAAAAGTAGATATATAGCATTACCTGCGATAATGAATGCTGTTAGCTGAATTTGGCCGCTGAAGATGCTAGTGCTGATAGCTAAAGATGCTGAAATTGATGGCTGAAAACGCTGAAGCTGATAGCCAGCTAAAATATTAGCTAAATGCAAAATTAGCCTAAAAAACTGAAGAAAAGTCTAAGTCAGCCAAAACAGTCAACATGCAGCTAAAATATTAGCTAAACTCCAAATTAGCCTAGAAAACTGAAAAAAATCTTATATTAGCCAAAATAGCTAGCATGTAGCATATAAGCTAAACTCCAAATTATCCTTAAAAAACTGGAAAAGTCCTAAATTAGACAAAATAGTTAGCATGTAGCTGAAATATTGCCTAAACACCAAAATAGCCAAAAAAACTTTATTCAATGCCTAAATAGTCCAAAAATCTAGCATAACGCCATTTCATAACTTTTAGCTTTACTACACACAGACTCCATATAATGTAAATTAATGACTAATCGACTATAAAATTAGTCGTCGACTATTTTAATAGTCGATTAGTCGACTAATTGTAGCAGCCCTAATTCTTAGCAATCAATATTAATCAAAAGCTAATTGTGACGTAATTTTTTTTATTTATTTATTTTTTATTTAAGATGTTTTGCCTCTTTTTCAGGCATTTTTCTTAAATCTAAATTTAGAAAAAAATATTTTTTACCTGCTATTTTGATTAGATCAACCAGGATTAATAAGATTTTACACAAACTTTCTTCTCTGCATGACTAGTTACTACATTTTTCAAAAAACAACTTTTATCATAGCATGATACAACCAAAAAATACTTTCTTGTACTGCATTCATTTGTTTACAAAAGTTATTTTTACTGAAACAAATGTCTTCTGCACCCACATAAGTTAGCACCAGTCTTCTTCTTACCTCCAGCTACTATTAGTTTGCAGAATTCCTTTCCTTTGGACTAAAATAGCCATCTTGTTTGCACATGTTTATTTCCTGTGTTTTAGCCTCATTTAATAATAATAATAATAATAATAAATTTTATTTGAAGCGCCTTTCAAAACACCCAAGGACACTTTCCAGTAAAATAGCAATAAATAGTAAAATAATACACATTAAAAAAAAAAACAAAAAAAAAAAACAGAAGATTGGGTACAGGCTCAAGGTGCAAAGGCGGATTTAAACAGGTGAGTTTTGAGTCTGGATTTGAATAGAGGAAAAGAGTTGATATTACGGAGGTCAGGAGGGAGAGAGTTCCAAAGTTTGGGAGCCGAGCGGCTGAAGGCTCGACTACTTGGACAAATCACCACTTTTTCTCCAACTTCTCGTTTTCTAAAGATTTTTTATTTATACTTTATACTAAAATTGTACTTTAAGTATACTTTCATAGAAGTTTATTGCAAGCCAGTAGACCAGAAAGATTACTTTAAGTATACTTCTAAGTATACCTAAACGTCACTTTAAGCATATTTTCATTAACTCAGAATGAATTTAAAGTTTATTGGAAGTAAACTAATATCATACCAGAAAGTTTACTTTGAGTGTCTTTCTAAGCATACTCAAATGTTACTCTAACCCTAGAACACTTTTGCTATAAAAAGTTCTACCATCACTTCTGCAGGATAATTTTTACCCGATATAATTTACCCAATAAAAAGTATTTTTTATGACAAATAAAATTTGTCGTAAAAAATAGAATGAAACGTGACAACACATTATAAAATATAGTAGCACCTATGGTACTCAGACAAATGCAATGTATTAGATATCATGTAAATACTTTTTTCTCTGGTGACAGTCATTTTGCAATAGTTCTCTAGGGTTAGGCGTACTTTCATAAACTTAAAGTAAACTTAACTTAACAAGTGAAGCCCAGAAAGGGTTCCTTTAAGTATATTTCTAAGTATATGTAATCTTTCTTTTAAGCATACTTTCATAAACCTAAAATACATTTAACGTTTATTGAATGTAAACTAATATTTTACCAAAAAGGTTATTCTAAGTGTACTTCTAAGTATACTTAAACATTACTTTAAGTATGCTTTCATAAACTTAAAGTAAACGGAACTCTTATTGCAAGTAAACTAAATACAGAAAGGTTACTTCAAGTATACTTCCAAGTATACTTTCAGTCTAGTAAAAAGCGGGCCAGTTTAGTCCCAAGAAGTATACTTGTCAGTAAACTTCCAGAATACGTTGTAAGTGTACTTGGCACACTTGGGGAAATACTTAAGTACACTTTAAAACATATATTGAAGTATACATTTTTTAAGTAGTGGTGGCCATTAATGTTTTTTTTTTATTTTTATAAGATGTAGCTACTTTAATTGAATAACAATGTAGTAATTTATTTTTAAACAGCAAACATGAACTTTTTTCACTTTTGTCAAAAGTGCATCCAAGTTCCTTTCAAAATAAAATTACAATCAGTGTCAATTAAGAGGAAAAGCCAAATCAAACATGGTATTTTCTAACATTATGTATGTATGGACAATAGTTTAAACTTTGCTCAGTTATTTGAAGTCTTAAACACCTAAACATATATGATAAAACTCAATTAACTAAAACACATTAACCAAAACTAAGCTGAATCTATTATTTATTCAAATGTTTTCAAAGCCAAAGAGGAGAGATTAAAGAGCCTCATGGGGGTCTAGATTCTCAGGTTTCTTATTTAGGGGGATTGTAGGTTTAGGTGTCGCCCAAAAGAACCATGATATTGAAAAAAAAAAATGGTTTCCTTTAAGGAATTCTAACCCTAAAGGATGAACAGATTTATATTTCCATTTAAATTCTAAGCATGCTAGTCTAGAAACAACAAGTTTTTCAGCACTGTTGTTTTGCGTTTCACCAACTGTCTTCATAGCGGTGCGGAGAAACAGGTCCGGCCTATAATCTGCTGGACGATCAAAAGCAACATCTGTTAAGGAGGAGAAGAAAACAGGGTGAACAAACACCTCCTGCTCTCAGAGCCTCGACGTTTCGCTCCATTAGTGTCACCCCTGACCTCCTCCTCCTCCTCTTCCTCGGTCATTTGGTTTGTGGAAAGCCTCCGTAAGGATCTATTACTTCCGTTTGTTTTCTTCACATTTAGTTAGTTGTTTTTTTTTTTTTTGTGGTTGCTCCGCCCCGTTATCTGTCACACCTGGGTTTTATTTTTTTTTTCTCTTTCTCTAAGGTTTCATGTTTTTTCTACTTCAGAGATTCAGAATTTTATCTGGAAACCCTTTCCTCGCAAAAGCAACGTAGCTGTGGGAAAACTATCATTTCGAAAGCTCCGTTTGCGTATTTAAGTACACAACTTGGCAGATAAAGTGTTTGCAGCGGAGCCAGCAGGGAGAGTGGGCTCGTGATTATTGCTCTCCTCGGTTTGTCACACACATTAACACGTGTCTGCTCGACTCCTGAGTCATAACTGGAAATGAAGATTAGATACAAACCCGCCAGACACTTTCCATTTTTCCCTGAAGAGGAACATAAAATATATATTAAAAAAATCAGGTAAATTAAATCCATTTCCCAGAGCAGAGGAGGTTTCTCAATCTGCCATTATCCTGGGCAAACATGTCAGAGTAAAAGCAGTGAACGCATCACACCAGAATGGTTTTTACGCCTTTATTCCACTTGTAGCAAATCACGTTCAAAGACAAAACACAAGTTAGAAAAATGGCACAAAATACACAAATAAGTTCTTTATTTTTTAACACATTGAAGACCATTCAAATCTGCTTTGGCATTTAAAAAACAACAACAACAAAATGAAATAAAGTGCAAAGTTTCCAATAATTGTTTTAAAATACATTCACAGGTTTTAAACCAACTTGTTCACAGCATGTCTTTACGTTTGTCGAGACATGTTAAAGTGCAGGTAGAGAATGCATGTCTGTAAAAGCATTCACTGTCACAGTAAGCAGATTGTCGAAAGATGTCTTTGTCTTCTCGCTCAGTCTTTTCTTCACAGTCTCATATAAAGAAAAAGCACCTTTTTAGACCTCGCTCGGGGATCTGGACCGGTAGGCACTGCTGCCCTGAAAGCAACCACACAGAAGCATGTAAATGGAGCGCTGGATCTCAGCGTTTCTGTAGGCGTAGATGATCGGGTTGATCATGGAGTTGTAGGTCGCCGGCAGCAGCGTGGCATAAGTGTACACCGGCGGATACCCCCTCTCGCCCACTAGGCAGTAGATGGCGAAGGGGAGCCAGCTGGCTCCGAAAGTCCCCAAGATGATGGCTAGAGTTGACACCCCCTTCTTAGTGGCCACGTAATGCGAGGTGGCAAAAAAGTGCTGCTGCAGGGCGATCTGGTGGGCGTGGTGGCAGACGACCTTGCAGATTTTGAAGTAGAGGGTCAGCATCAGCACAAAAATGGCAAAGAAGGAAGTGGCCAGCAGCGTGACGTTGCTCCGGGTCAAAGGGCGCACGATGCTGCAGGAGGACGGCTCGTCCAGGCAATTCCAGCCCAGCACGGGCAGCAAACCCAGCAAAAGAGACACGCCCCAGGTCCCGATGAGCATCAAATGCACATACTGCAGCGTCTTCTCTGAGAAATAAGTCAGCGCGTTGTACAGGGAGAAGTAGCGGTCCACTGTGATGGCTAAAAGGCTACTGATGGACGCCGTGAAGGAGGCAACTAAAAAGCCCACAGTGATGAGGCTGATGGTCTCAGAGGAGATGACATACTGAAACACAAAGTTCAGGATTAATCCCATCCCGGCCAGCAGGTCGGCCGTGGCCAGGCTCCCTATCAGCACGAACATGGGAGTCCTTAAGGTGGGCGTGTAGAAGATGATTGCTACCACTATGGCGTTCTCACAGGCGATGACGGTGCCCGACATGCACAACATGATGTCCCACGGGTTGACGGGGAAACCTAAGGCGGCGGTGGAGAACTCCAGGCTTTCGTTGCCGTCTGCTGACTCAGCAGGCAACCATGAGAGCACCTCTCCAGGAGCGGGACTTGATGAGGAGTCATTCACCACCAGCGACTCGTTCATAGCTCCACTCTGATGTTTTCTCCCTGATCTAGAAATACAAAAACAGAATGGACCCTTTAAGCGTTAATGCTACTTTTTAAAGGGTGAATTAAAATCAAATACAACATTTAATAAAGTGTAATCACACTAAGCGAATAGAAAAAAAATGGAATAAATGATTAAAATTGAGCCAGTAAAGTTGGTGCTATCCATGGTGCTGAAATGAACTCCTACAGTTTGAATCAAAGCACATTCTTTTAAAACATTATGTTACACTGCACTTCATAAATGACTATTTACCCTATAATAAAGATAAATGTTATATGTGCAATCTAAGTAACTTCCCAAAAAAGTTGCGAGTACCTACCTCTGTCACTTAACGTCATGAGATGAGATTTAGGCTCGAATCAAAGTAAAGTGAATATTAACAAAATAAGGAGCCAGTGTCTTGGTCTTTGTCTCGCTCCTCTGGTCACTCTCAAGTGAAGCCTTTGATTTTGTTGTGCTTCCCAGGCATGGGACACACACCCAGGGCAGAAGTGATGTGGAGCATTGGCTGGTGTTCAGCTTTGTGAGGAGGATGAATGTGAAGTGGAGGACGAGGAGGAGCAGCTGAGGGGAAGAGGACGAGAGGAGAACGATCGGAGGCGCTCAATGAGAGCTTTAAACCACCGGAACGTCACAGAGGAGAGAAAGGGAAGGGAGGTATGGAACTCCCTTAGGGACAAAATTTCACCTGAATTTTTTTAATAAAGACTCAAAAATAAAACAATAAAACATTTGAATAATTTTTAATAATTACATAATTATTTTTTACATTTTTTTTTAAATCATGTTTCCTTGTTAATAGAAGAAAATCATTTAATATCTGAAAGCATGACTACGACAGAGTATTGGGGCCACACCAAAAGAAAAAAAGAGTTAAGTGCAAAAATAGTCATAAAACTATAAAGAAAAAAGTCAATATTTTATGAGAACAAACCTGTAAAATTAGGAAAATAAGATAAGAAAAATTTTGAGTATAAACTTGCAAATACGTGAGACAAAAAAAAGACAATTTTATGAGAATATACTTGTAATAATATAAGAAAAAATCCATATTTTACAGGAGAAAAACAATTAAATTATGGAAGGAAAAAAATCTATATTTTATGAGAATAGAATATGAAGAAAAAAGTCGACATTCTATGAGAATAAAACAACAAAATAAGAAAAAAAGAAACATTTACAAGAATAAAATTGAAAATTTATGAGAAAAAAATAAAATTTCATTAGAACAAACGTGTAAAAAAATTTTCTAAAAAAAAAAACTTTAAAATTGTGAGGGGGAAAAAATTATAATGATAAAGTAGTAAAAAAAATTTTTTTTTTATTTTTTTTTGAAGAATTCAAATTGAAGAACTCAAATTTTCACAAGATAACACACACTTTTTTATATAAAAAAAAAGGTAGTAAACATGTACATTACACATTACATTCTGAATAAAGTATATTATAAAATATGCTTGATAAATAAAGTGCAAAATTTCTTGTTAAAGGGAATTTAGAAGCCTCAGTGCTTTAGTGTAGTGTTATTTTCTTTTTTTTTTTTTAAAGACTAAAAATTATTACTTTTGATTTTTTGGAGTTTACATTTGTGATCGTGCAATTTTGTTTATCATTTGCTTTTGGGTTTTACACAAACCAAAAAACCTTGTTTAGAAAATTCCTCTATTATTTCCTCATTGTTTCACCCCTTAATGCCTGTTGTCACAAACATGTGACAAACCACTTCCTGTGGTGTAGCATCGACTCACAAGCAATATAACATTTTCTTTTCCATAGATTCAGACCCTAAAGGGGTTATAAAGGGATTATTTTTTAAGTTATTTTTCATGACTAAAAAAATAAATAACATAAAGTCGGTCTCACAGCCTAACTTAAACATAAATTTCAGTAAAATCTGAGATAAAAATGTTTTCCAGCAACACTGCTGTGTCTTATTTCATACGTTTAACATCTCAGTTGCATGGTCGCTGACAACAGATGACATTTTTAAGCAGCACAGCAGTATTGTAACCAGCTTCAGTTTCTAGGCAACAGCTGTTTGGTCCCCCCCTTTTGTCCGTGGACTCAAGCTTTAGATGGGGCCGTCTTCATTCATAAGCTAAGCAGTCACATGAATTGCCGAGTGACTCATATCCAAGACCTCGGCAGATCCCCGGCTACAGACCCGACCAAAATACACATCTTAAAATCAGTTGAAATTACTAGCTTCTTTGACCAAACAAATTGAAATTCAAATGTGAAAAAAAATGGATTCAGTTACTTTTTGTTCGGAATACCAGAAATAAGCTGCTCATATGATCAGTGACTGCATGCATTTATTCACCCACACCAGCGTGTGCTAAGCGGATTGATTGTAATGAGACACCTGCCATTAGAAAAAAAATAAAAACTGCATAAACAGACTCCTTTTTTCTTCAAAAACAGAACCCTTTTCGAAACAAATTGCGGGTGACGACAGAGGGAACACACACACACACACACATGTTCAGATCCATTTGTACACAAACAAGCAGCAGGTACAGTGACTCACCTTTCACTTCAAGAGGAGCCCCACAATGATATTTACCTGGAAAATTTTCCGGTTCCGGTTCATCACGAGCAGACGTGTGCCTCCAGCTCTCCGTAACTTTCGAGCTTTTCAAGTCTTTTAAAGTCGTCTGCAAGCGACTTTGACCACCGGGCTGCTGCAACACAGCTACCACAACGAGGAGAGCTGATCATGGCACCGAAGAAAAATTTTGAAGCCGATCTGGCTGAGCTGAAGACCGCAATGGCTAACATCCAAGCCCAGCTAGCTCCTGCTTTGCTACAGGAAGCTAGGCTAACAGCTGTGCTTCAGCTGGAGGCTAAACTAACGCCGCTGCTGCATCTTGTGGAAGAATTCCGCCAAGAAAAGGCACGCAACGAACAACGGGACAATCGCCAAGATCTGATGGAAAGAAGGATGCATGACTTGGACCAACAGGCACGGATGAATAATGTGATTCTCACGGACTCCACTACAGCCCAGGGCGCGGCCTGGTGCTACCGGCGCTAGCATGGATGCTAACGGAGCTAGACTGATGCGACCGTGGAGGATCAAGTAAAAATGTTTTTAATGTCTAAAGGAATCTCCTTGGACCTGGACACGGTCGAAAGTCTGCCATCCGCTTCCCCGGAGAAAGACCACGGATAAACCAGTGATCCTGATCAGGTTCGTGAATCGAAAACATAAGACTGCTCTGATGAAACAACGTAAACAACTTAAGGATACTAAAGTGTACCTTAACGAGCATTTATGCAAATATAACGCTGATCTGGCAAAGCACGCGAGGATTTACGATCCAAACGACAGATCCAGTCCACGTGGATTATGAACGCCAGAATCTTTATCAAACCACTTGGACCACCGGACCTGACGAAGCCTCTTGAAATAAGATCCATGAAAGACTTGAGAACTGTGGATTACACATGTTTGAACCTCGAATTCAAGTAAAATGTGAATTGTGGACTCATCAAACTGTCGGAACCGTTTGAATACGAACTCTGACCCAATTCTGAAGAACTCGAGCACAATTCCCTTGAAATGAGACCTTCACAGTCTCTCAGTCAAAACAACGAAGATGGTTTACGTGGCCTTAAACCTGTTCCTAAACAAAGATGTAGCTCTGGTCTGAATACAATCTGCTCAAACTGTCTTTTAATGAGAATATTTTGAAGTTTTCCATTAATAAATCATGATTTTTTACTTAGCACTTTTTCATAATAATAATCGTTCTTTGATAAATGCAATCTGCTCAAATTGTCTTTTTTAATATAAGAATATTTTGATATATTTGTCCGGTTCTAGTAAAAATGAAGTTGATTACTAGCTGATATTTTTTGAATCTTTAATGAGATAATGTTTAGATTTACTGTATGATGCTATTAATATTCATAATGATTTTGTCTATGGATGTTTTTGAAATACTATTACATCACTGATATTATTGATCTTTCATCACCTGAAACTATATTGATATTTGATTTTAAGTCCTGAACCGGATATTGATTATTCATGTAGAGAAAATGGTATGGTCGAGTCGGGGTGGGATTATATAAGTTCGCTTCCTTCCACCCCCTTTCAAGCGATCTATTTGTGATTTATTATGTGATGTTATTCCATGTATTATAACCTGATTGCTTGAAATAAACCATTTCATTCATTCATTCATTCAATGAATGCTGCATTTCTCTAACAAGGGGAGATAAGATCAAAGTAAGTGGCCGTAAACAAAGAACGCCGAAATTACTGAAGGTACGCGGCTGATGGATGGAATTTTTAATTGCTTATGGTTCAACAGCTTCCAGGGATAAATGAAGGAAGAAGTTCTAAAAGGGAAGGTGTAGGGAAAAACATAACACGTCAATTTACTCATAAGTTTGACCTACTTTCTGCAAGAAAAGCAGTTCTGTTTACTTGATTTCTTACACACTTGAAGGATAAAAGTCTTGAAAAACCAACACAAATGGAGTCACATTAACCGGGTAAATGTCCAAATGTATTCCTGTAGATGTCATCATGACCTTTATTATTATCATCTACAAGCTAAGAAGTGCTAGTGATCAATTTCAGAGATTGAACTAACTGGGGAAAAAAGTTTTGCATTTTGGCTGTTTTTATATACCATATATTTTAAAATTTTGGCAACACGAGGATTATAGTCATCAGGGGAAACATTATTCCCAAATGTGTTTTAGATTATCCAAGTCACATTAGGGGGAGATTGTTTTGGCTTGGCACTAATTTATATTTGACTTTTAAATTGTTTTGGGATTTTATTGCCTCGTTACTGTATGACGCCAATAAATAGCTGAACTTGTTCTTAAATACAGTACATTTGCAGAAGGCTGTCCATGGAGAACTGCAGCACAATGACTCTGCTCACTACTTTAGCAGCAGAAATATTGAGGCCCTCATGTATGGAACCGATAAAGTGCCAAAAATTTATTATTTTTAAAAAGAATTTTAACAAAAAATTAAAAGTTATATTTTGTCCAAACTTGTTTTCAGTAGGCCTGCATTGCAATATTACCTTGTGCAATACATATATAAAGAAAGATGACTTAAACTGCAATAAATGGTTTCCTTACCATTTTTTATGTTAGATTTTCATTTAACATTTCTAGTATAATTAAAGTTCTGTTGATTTATTGAAATAAAACTGATGCAGTGAAAATAATATTATGTATTTATTTTTCTACATGGTCCTGTATCGCAAATCATATTGTCATTAATTACTGATATTGCACATCTCGGTAGATAAAAGTTATCTTAAAAGCCACTTTATTTCATTTATCTTGAGTGCAAAAAGTTTATTTATGGGCAAAAACAAGTTTATTTTCATGTATTTCTCTTTAAGTGCTATCGCAATTATATAAGCAAAAACTACTTTATGCATAGAAGATTAAAACAAAGTTTATAATTTGTGCAAAAGTTATTTTATCTGCAAAAAGTGTTTTAAGTGGATAAAATCAAGTTGTTCTCTGTGTAAAAGATATATTACAAACAGTTTAATTTTGATAAAAAACTGTAAATTGTGCCCTAAGGAAAAGTGACTCCAAGTTAAAGCAATCCAAATGTAAATTATGACGAACAATCGATATGTTTTTGTATTCTAGTTTATGATTTCAATAACAAAATTTTAAGTTACATATCTAGATAGCCCTTAGAAGAGTTTTGATTCAATAACCTATAAAGGTATATGGTGTTGCATAAGTTTGAGCGTCACAGCAGAGCGGCGTCACCTAACACTTTTTAGGAAACCTCAGTGAGAATCTGAGAAAGCTTTGATGCTGCAGGATCCTGACATCATTCGTGGAGAAGCGGTCTGCAGTGCAGACGTGCAGAGAGCTCCATCCCAGTGCGCTGACAGCCTCTTGTCACCTTAGGTGAAATATTTCATTCAAAGTTTCACACTGCAGGATGATCAGAAATTACAATCAATGACACTTTTTTGGCCAAAAAAAAAAAAAAAAAGGCAGATTTTACTTTCCTTAAATCGAAGGTCTTTGGACTTTTTTTGTGGAAAAAAAAGCAATTTTCATCCATTCCCGTTGCAATTTTCCATCACGTGCTGAGCCACCCCCCCTCCACACCCTTAAAACTCACGCGGCACTAATACCGAGACCAGTGGTCAGTCCAGTCACAGCGACGACTGAATGTGTCGTAAAAAAAAGAGGAAAGTCTTCACATTTTCTGACATGATGGTTGAAAGCCGAGCACTTCAAGTGAATGAGGTGTAGAGGGAAAAAGAAGGTGTGAGTGAGGGGAGACTGCAGCAAAGGAGTGAAAAGAACTCGCAGAAGAAGAGAGTTTCCGAACATTTGGATTAAAGGGTAAAAAATAAAACATAGGAGAGGAATAAAATACATATAATAATGCTTTAAATGCTGTAAAAGGTTGCAGTAGATCACATAGAAAAGAAGAATCAAAAATAATTTACAGAAATAATTACATTTGATTCAAAATTTTTTCTATTCTTCAATTCAATTCAATTTTAAGTCTACAAATTTATACACATTTGTTTAGAACATGGGTCTGCAACTTGGGCTCCAGATCTACATATCTCTTCTATCTCTCCATGGTGGCTCCTTGGCCAAACATAAATAAGTCCGGGAGACTGCTGAGCCTGCAATGTCAGCCATCAGAGTCAACAGCTACTACTAATGGAAACAGTAAACAAATAAATAAAAGCCTGGAAACTAAGACTACCAAGGTCCAACCCCAAACTAAAATAACAAAACCCAGCAGTGTAAGACTGCTCAGGATAAAGAAAGGGAAAAAAATAAATGAAAGAAAAATAAAATAGCATTTTTTTTTAAAGTAAGGATTACCTAATTAGCATTTATTTAATTAATTAATTATTATTTACATTTATAAATTAATAGCTGAGGTGCACATAGATGATAAACTATGTAGGTTTTTACATCCCTGTTGATCTGAAGAAGTCTTGTTTGCTCAACGCTACATTAAGAATGAACAGATTTTATATACAAAGCAAAACTTTAGTAAAAAGTTTGAAATGACTTAAAAGCACATTATTTTTATGCTGCACAACATTAGTTTCCAGCTGTCCAGAGCTGCACTGAGATGATCCTGTTTGGAACAGAACATCTTTTATTTTGAAAATAAGTTATTTGAGCTTCTCTCAAATGTTAAATAAATAAATAAAAATAAATCACACTTTGAGAGATGCAAGGTTTTGCTTTTTGTTCGTGCCAAAAAACAGACATAAGTCACATTTATTATTAAAAAGGTTTTGATCAGTAGAAAATGAACCCAATGGCTACTAATCTACTATATATTTTGAATATATTTGTATTAATCTGATACAGTTCAGACTGTGAAATGTATTATTGAAATAATTAGATTGTTTATATCATACAGTGTTACATGGTTTCTCAAAAGCAGAATTTGTAACAAAAATGTTCAGATCATTAACTTTGTAAACATTGTTCTGCTTCTCCTTACTGTTACAGTTTGGCCACTAGGGGGCGATCGTACTATAGCATTACACCTTATTCTAGAAGAAAAAGATGAGCACAAAACGGTTCTTTAAACCATAAATGGTTACTATGAAAAAATATTTCCTTACAAGAGTTTGTAAAAATTCATGTCTGTGAGTTTATAAAAGATGTTCATTTATTCAGCGATGTAGCGAGCGTTTAACAAGAGTTAGCTGTCCTATGGGAAATTCTACTAAACGCTATCGCAAAGCTAGCGGACTCTAGTTTTATGTCTTAAATCGATCTATATTTTTATTAATCGATTATTGATCTGTTAAGCTTCAATCAATTCAAATCGATTATTAGATTTTATCAACCCAGCCCGAGTAAGATTTAGCGGGAGAGCATGCAAACAGATGGATGAGCGGTAATGTAATCGTAAGGCAAATTTCTAATGCACTACGACCACTCTCCAAAAACTATACCCTAGAAAATGCCACAGGATTTAGGATTTTGGATAATAACAGCATAATCATAATTAAATGACCACCGGGAACGCTTTTAAGAGTGAGACTTTAAACAAAAGGCACAGAGGAATGCAATGGAAACACAAGAAAGGCTGTTCTTTATTTAAGCATGCTTTTATTCAGCTCCTTCTTAAAAAAAAAAAAAAAAAAAAATAGAAAATTGCACACAACCTGTAACCAAAGTTGAACTAACAAAAAAAAAAGCAACAGTTTAACTTATTACATTTGCAAAATAAAAATGTTTCTTCTGATTCTTGCATCATAAAAGCCTACATGTATCGGTTCTTGACATACTCCCTGTACATTAGCATGTCCTCTCTGCACAGCGCCCTCACATGGCCCCGTCCAGTCATCACATGACTCTCAAACACCTCCCGACTGTCTCTGTCCACCTGCGGAGGACAAACGCCATAGACGCTGTCTTCTGGGAACTGGGACACCGGTTTTCTGCGAGGAAAATACAAAAACAACAACAACAGCATTTAATTACTTTATTTCAGACCAAAAGTTTCTGTCTATATTTCCCCAATGATTTGAATAAATCTGCAAACGAACACGCCAAGAGTTCATGTTTTCTCGGAAACTCAAAGACACGCTTCTCCATCTGAAGACGGGATTAACAACGGCGTGCTTTGTCGGGTCATCCACTCAGACAGCAGCTGCGCCCCCAATGAGAAGCTGCCAAGGAACCTTTTTGACAAGAGTGTTAAAAAGCCTCCGAAGATTCTCTGCTAAACTGACAAAGCAAAACAATAAAAAAAGGGACTCTGCTTTTATAAGAACTAAAAGACATGGCAGCAGGTAAAGCGAGCATTAAAGGATGAGCTGTTCATCTCTCATCCACAAGCCTGAAGGACAAAGGAGTATAGAAAGATTTTGTCACATGTTCTCTGAGGTGTGAAAGCACATCACGTTTAATGAAAAATCTTTTTTTTTTCTCATAGTAAAAAAGTACAATTAATCTGTTATATAACAGCAAAAGTGTTCAGCACTCAGCAAGGAACATTTCTAATAGACCACAATTTAAGATGACTCAAATACACAATTAAACAGTCACATTATAACAAAAAAAGACATAAAATTTGAATTTCAGCCTTGCATTTAAGGGGAAGATGCATCTCAACAGGAACCAGAAGTATTTACATCCTTTCTGCTTTTATCTCCATCAAATGAGTCAGCTCTGGCTATTCCTGATGAATCGATACCCATGGAAGGTAGAGGGGTGGTGGTGGTGGTAGTGGTGGGGGGGACTACCTGGCCTCTGACTGCGGTCACACGTTTCAGGTTCTGTAACAACTTGGAGTCACACTGTTGCGCAACAGCCCACACACCTGTCACAACCGGTGGACCTGTCACTAGAGCTGCTGACTTCAGAAAGATTGAGGGGAAATGGAAGCATGAGGGACAAACGAGGAAGTTTCAAGAATGAAAATTAATCTTAGGATTAAAAAAACAGTATATTTACATTTAATGGACTCAATATGTTGTGTGTGGTGTGTATACTGTATCTATGAGTAAAAATGTATGATTAGGAGGAATTATAATGTTAATAAGATCTTTTCTTTACTTTCTAATCAATTGATGAGATAATATCTTAATTTATCCATCCAAATCAGTGCTTTAACCCTTGGTTCTTGTTGCTTTAATGGCATTACTCGATCAATCAATAAATCAGTGCTACAACCGATCAATTAATCAACCAACCACTCAACACATTCATCCAAATGACCTAGACAGTCACTCAATCAATCATTCAATCAAACACTCAGCACATTCAACCTAAAAAAACAGACTTCAACTCAAGCAATCAATTAATCAATCAATCAATCAAAAACTCAGCACATTCAACCAAACAAACTAGACATCTACTCAAATAATCAATATATCAATCAATCAATCAATCAATCAACAAAACACATTCCACAAAACCAACAAGACAGCCACTCAATCAATCAAGTAACCCTTCCGCTCTCCTACACTGTTAGCCCGGATGTCATCTCAACTCGAACAACCAATTTCAATGTACATAAATAATTTAAGTTTCATAGTATTACTATCAAATTTAAGCACAATCTACAAAATCAAAGTAGAATGAACTTACAATTGAAAGTAATGTCATGGACGAGTAACTTTAAGCTAATTGTGATTGAATGTCTAAGTTTTGGTCTCAAAATTCCGCTGCATTCATGTACTGTTGGAAGATTTAGTTCCCAAAGTCATTTTTCAATTTAGTGGATGCTACAAAAAAGACTTTTTATATTTTCATACTAAAAGCATTTAAAAAAGACATGGCTAACTGTTACCTTTCATTTTAAATGTTGTTCAACTATGCAGAAACACTTTTTAAGCTTTATATTTCAGTCTGATATAATATAACCGATTTTTCTGGTAGCACCTGAACGCAGCATAGAGCACCTGTCTGAGGACCGTTGCAGTACGTCACACAGGGGCGGTTCTACACTGATGTGGCTATGATTGGTACATTTTTAGACTGGTTACATTATGTTTTGTCACCCTCGAGTAGTTGTTTATAGTTAATAATAATCTTAAAAACTACCAACAGATTTATGAATATACTATTGCCTAAACATAGAACCCAACATGATGAAACAAATAATAAACTTTACGCACACAGGCTCACAACTAATCCACTTTAACAGTTAAAATCTTCAGTTAACTGGTTACAAAAATTGAAAATATTAAGGTTAAGGTAATGACTAACCAGAAAAAAACAGGAAAAGACAAGAAAATAAAGCTTGAAACTAGTTTTTATTTTGATCTCTTTTTTTCTTTCTTTCTTTCTTTTGTAGCTGGAGTACGTAATTTCTACGTTAGTCCTGCACGGTCCTGAATGTGTTTAAATGTCTTTTCCACATTTGACACATCCCCTGGTGGACACGTGAGCATCAGAAACAGCCGCAAAAACCTACAATTTGCTTTTAGAACCGTAAATGTAATCCTAACCTTAACCAGCATTTTTAAATGCTCCAGAGGTTGTCTGACCACGTGATCAAAATGAAACCTAAAATCTATTGTAGTGATGGTTGCAGTTTGTTGGGCTTGCTGTCAGATCTGCCAGCGCAAGGAATTGTGGGTAACCATTTCTTTTGCCTGTCTGGTTAGAATTGGGTTTAAGTTTGAGTTTTCATTTATGTGTTTTGTTGTCTGACCGTTTAACACTGTTTCCATTTGTTATTTTGGCCTGTTGTGTTTCACTTCTTCCTGAACCCTGAGTGAGAATGAGGGAGAGACTGATGACAACCCCTCTTATTGTGTTGTCGATGTAATACCGAAATAAACTACTGAGCGCTTACAGTGGAGAGATCAACATTTACTAAGCAGTAGATTATCCTGTAGTACAGTCTTAACCTAACGCGCACGTCCAATTTAGCATTTTATTCCCTTAATGTAATCTAGCAGTTTTGGGCAAAGGGATTTTTAAGGTAAATCAACTTGGAGGTTAGTGTATTCAGCTTCAAGTTATATGTGGTATAAATATATAAAGAAATTGATCTTACTAATAATGGTACGTTGAATCATCTTGAAGACTAGTACATTTAACTTAAAATTAACAGTGGAATGAAATGTCAATGAAATT
Organism: Oryzias javanicus; assembly: GCA_003999625.1. Classification (NCBI taxonomy): domain Eukaryota; kingdom Metazoa; phylum Chordata; class Actinopteri; order Beloniformes; family Adrianichthyidae; genus Oryzias; species Oryzias javanicus. The sequence goes on along the minus strand of CM012460.1, from coordinate 14,694,399 downwards.
AATATAACTAATTATTTTAAGTTTACTCGACCTGGAAGTTTGTGCACTTAACTTAAAATTAACAGCAGAATGAAGTGTCAAAGCAATTAATATTACTAATTATTTTATGTTAAACTTAACATTACTTAATTTTTTTAGGGCAACCACTTTCTATAAATTTTTTTAGTAAACTCTACTTATCCGGGCTTACAGTGTAGGCTTGTTTACATAAAAGACGGGTCATCTGGACCCTACAAGACAGTGTGCTGAACTTTTTTGTCCAATTATTGTCGATCTTTATTGGTGTCCAATGATAGACATGAAGTCTTCTCCAGCTTTGTCATGGAAGGGCTAACGTCTCAATGTAAGGGTGGGGTCATCTGGACCCCACAAGAGAGCACGAGGGTTTCAAACACTCAACACATTCAATCCAACAAACCAGAAATCCATCCATCCAGTGAATGAATGAATGAATGAATGAATGAATGAATGAATGAATTAATCAATCAACACGTTCCATGAAACCAAAACAGCTGCCACTCAATCAATCAATCAATCAATCAATCAATCAATCAATCAATCAATAACCTAACCAGCCAGCCACTCGATCAAACACATTTACCTAATAAATTAATCAAGCAACCAACCGACAAACAAATCAACCACTCAACACATTCAATCAAACCAACAAGACAGTCACCTAATCAATTAATCAATCAATGAACAGTCAGTCACTCAACCAACCAACTCACCACTCAATCAATTAATCAAACAGCAAAGTAATCAATCAATTATTTAACCAATTGGAAATCCAGGGAATCAATCAATTAATCGACCAATCAAACAACTGATCAAACACAATCTGGTGGAAATATCATTGAAGAAAATAATCAAAATCAGAACAAAAAAAACAATCTATTTACATATGTCATGTTCTCTTTACAAGACCAGAAATAATGAATCCTCAACATGAACAATTTTCTCCAAACAAACAAAACTTTTTCTAAATACAAATATAACTGACATTTTATTGTTCTATTGTTGGAACAGCTTTTAACAGCAAATGTTAAATCTGTGTGGCTTTCTGAAGAGTCGCTGAAAAAAATGAATCTATAAAATTCCCAGAAAAGAGACTAGAACAACCTTTTTCTCCAGACGCACATGTCGGACCTTGTGCTGTAGGACAAAGGCAACACTGGGCCACCAGACATTATTTCTATATCACATCTATTCAAGTCCAGTCCTTTAAACCTCTATCATTTCTTAATCTACTTTAAGCTATTAAATTTCTTTCTTTTTATTTAATTAATTGTACTGATGTGTTATTTTTGGCTTACAGGTAGATGATGTTTGCCAGGTTGATGCGCTCACTCCTCTCCACCATGTGCTGGTTCTCCCCCAGATGTGCAAACCTAAGGAAAGAAAAACAACCCAATAGAGTATTCATCTTTATTTAAACTTTCTCTAGTTTTTAAGATTCAAATGTCAGAATTAGATATAACTCAAAAAAGGTTCATTTTTCTCTCACGAAAAACAGAAAATGAAACATTTTTTGCTTTAGTCTTCGTAGTTATAGCTTTCGTATTAGCAAAGCACTGATATCTTCAGAGACTTTGCAGCTTTCAGCTTAAATAATAATGCTATTATTGGTGGGAAGATATAAAAATATTCACTTAAATCCTTTCTGATCCCAATTTGACAGTCAGATACAAACAGATTTATTTTGAATCATTTTATTGCCATGAAAATTCAAAATTAAATTAAAAGTTCCAGAAATGTCATGATGATTGTTAGAATTTATCAAGAAAAATAATTTTTTTTTTAAGTTTAAAACCTTTTTTTGCCATGAAAATTTTTTTTTTTTAATTGAAAAGCTGTTTTAACATCTCTAGATTAAAGGACAGATAAAAAGCTGTAAAAAGACAATAACAAGGAAGTGAAAGAACCCAGCTCCACTAACATTAGATAAATGGTTAGACACAATACACGAAATCTTTAAAATGGAAAAACGGACATACACACTTAAAATCCAAAAGGGAAAATTTCACAAAATTTGGTCCAAATTCATTAAATACATATCACCATATAGAGCGGGTTTACCCAAATCATAAGCGAAATATTTGTTTGGAAATTACAAGCATGTATACCCTTGTTTGGGTTTATTTTCACCCCTTTTTTAATTTTTTTCCTCATTTCTGATGTTCTAGCCTCAACTTGGCCTGCTATTTTTTTTTTTATTTTTTTTTTTTGTTGGAACTTATGGACAACAAGAAAAAAAAAATGCTTGAAAAGGATCACCAGAGAAATCTGTATAATGAATTCTGCAAAATTGTTGTACATTGTATCTTTTTTAAATAAAAAATATAATTACAAAAAAAAAAAAAAAAAAAAGAAAAGCTGTTTTAATCTAAACTTCGGATAGACACATTATCCCATGATAAATTTTGTTTTTGATTTCATTAAGAATCCGTTTTCCAGCCTGTGGATGTTTATTTATGAACGGCTCTGAGTGCAACCGGCGGGCAAGGACAGATCGAAACGGAGAGGACATGCAGAAAAGTGAATAAGGTGGACAAAGAGCTGAGATGTGAGAAAAGCGAGGTTCACAGCTGGAGAAGTCACTTTTCAGAAATGACCCATCTGACCCTGGACGGGTGGTTAAACCAGATGGCTCCTTTTTGTTGGCACTTTTGAGTTCTGCGCATACGACAATAAAGGAAAACTGGGGCTGCTCCACTTACAGACATTTGCTAAAGTGTGACCCTAAGAGTAGAATTTGGGTCAGGAACTTGTTGCAAAAAAAAAAAAAAAAAACTGTTTTCTTCTAAAAAAAAATTTCCATCCTAAAAGCAAAATCATGTTTTCTTTAAATTGCAGCACATATTTGTCAGGTACCTTTTATAAATGAGAACATCTTTCTCAGCTGGAAGTTCGGATAGATCGAGTCCATAAGGCTCCTTCACGTTCTGTTGCTGACTCTCCTGAAAACACAAAAGAAAGTGTTAAAAAAAATGGAGGAGACAAAGAGATCCTCTTAGAGGAATGACCTCACAATATTCGATTATAAAGGCAAGGTCATCGGGTTTAGTTGCTTCCCAACGGCCGATTTAGTAATTATACTCGGTGAAATCTAAGCAACTCAACAGTAATTTGATTGTTGGAGTCTGATGAGGTGGTTTCATGTTCTTTCATGCCCACCCACACCCCCTGCAAGGATCAGGGACACCAAATCCACGGATATAAATCATAAATAAGAGTTCAACAATTTGTAAATTTATTGACAAATTGGCGCCAAAAGTGGATCAAATGATTAAGTTGGAGTTTTAATGACCAGAATTGAACCCTGTGATAAAAACTTTCACAGTTATTTCAAATAATTATTCTTGTAACACCAGAAAGGATTTGGTAATGAGGCTTCACTCTGAAAACAAAACAAAAGACGGAGCCTTTCAGAACACAGAGCTTAAATAAAAAAAGCTTAATGAGACGTTTGGATTGATGAAGTTGAATTTTTTAGTAAAGGCGCTTTATCACACCGTCGTGCCATAATTAATAAGAAGGACTTTCCTCACGTGGAGTCAATGTGATTTCATCAGTTTAAGTGTGATGGTAGAATATGATAAGGCAATCAGTAAAAGTTATGCTAATTCAGGGATGATGCAGATGCACGATCGTCTCGCTTTATCCTGATGCTTCAGGAGCACTGATCACATCATCCAACTTTTCCATTATCCATTTTTTGTCAAATTTGTAATTGAGCTTTAAAATAGTTTCAGTACCTCGTTTAATTTGTCTCATTACTGCAAAATTGCACTTTAAATCAGGTCAAATTTAACTGCCCAGGTGTTTGCTTAATTCTGTGTTTATAAGAAAGTACAGATCTCTGTGGGATGAAAGTGTGGAAGGGAGATACATTGTCTTAATAAAGTTACCTGGATCAGGTGTATTTAGTTAATCAGAGCGTAGAGACACCCAAGTCAGCTAATCTGCAGCAATTAAAAAAAAAAAAAAAAAAGGTAAACCTTGCTTTATAATGATGTCTATTTTAAGATGTTATTTTATTTGTGGCACAAAACCAATATTTTTCCTAATTTCCACAAAACTTGAAGTTATTCTCACCTAAATCAACTTTTTCTGGCTGTTGACCTCAGTAAATGGAGTTTTAAATGGGCTTTCTGTTGGTCATTATTTTTTTTTTTGTCAAATTAAAAAAAAACGTGTTTTATTCTTGAAAATATTGTCAAAAACCGTCTGTGTGCTGCCCTCTACAGATTGAAACGAGGTATAACATCTGAATTTCGTGACTGGTAAAACTAACTTAAACTATTTTAAGGGGCCATACTGTGAAAATTGTACTTTTTAAGGTTTTAAGTGCATTTTACTGTTCATTCCTCACTATAAAGAACCCCAAAGCGGTAATTTGATCCATAAGAGTAATCCTCTAAAAATCTGCGCTATATCTGCAGCAGCCCCTCCCATCCCCACGAAAAACGAACAGATGGAAACGTGCTGACATAAGCATGATGTGCCGGACGGGGGGGTCGGCACGGATGTACAGTATAGCTATTATATTGTGTATATGGGGCGCATCTTACGTTAAAATTGCGTAATTCACGCAGAAATCACTAATAAATTGCCTATAAACCAGGGGTCCACAAACTTCTTCTCTTGAGGGTAACATAACCTTTTCTTCGCTGATGAGGGGCTGTGGTCAGTTTGTAGGCTAATAGAAAAAGTGTTTTCTGTTAGCACTTCTGTCTGCGATGCTAACAGTGTTTTCTGTCAGCAGCTCAGTCTGCGATTGATGCTAACGGTGCGAAAATACTGTTAGCAAAAACACTATTTTGCTAGCAGCGTTAGCAAACAATCTCAAAAGCCAGAATAGGGTTAAAAATAAATAAATAACGCATCGCTGATATTGTCCAGGGGCAGGGCCAAATGTAGAAGTGGGCCACATCCGGCCCGCGGGCCATAGTTTGGGGGCCCCTCCTATAAACGGCTCAATAATACCACATGGTTAATGCACAATTCGCATATAGTGCGATAAATTGACCGATCTAACGCCCCTCCGGCAGTCTTTACTGAATGGGGCTCTCCCCCGTTCAGCTCGTCCTGGTTGGGGGTAGGGCTGCCACGATTAGTCGACTAATGGATGACTAATCGATGACTAATCGACTATTAAAATAATAATAATAATTTAATAGTCGATTAGTCGTTACTTTATATTGTATGAAGTCAGATTGTAATAAAGTTGAAAGTTATAATAGCCTTCTGCTAGCTTTTTGGAATATTTTGGCATTTATTAAGGTTTTTTAGGCTATTTTGGAGTTTAGCTAATATTTCAGCAGCATGCTAGCTATTTCGGCTAACTTTAGCTTTTTTACGTTTTTTAGGCAACTTTTGAGTTTAGCTTATATTTCAGCTATATGCTAGCTGTTTTGGCTAATATAGGATTTTTCCGTTTTTTTAAGGCTAATGTGGAATTTAGCTAATATTTCAGCAGCATGCTAGCTATTTAGGCTAACTTTGGCTCTTTTTATTTTTTTGGCTAATTTGGCATTTAACTAATATTTTAGCTGTTATCAACTTCAGCAACTTTACATCCACTTTGGCCATGAACAGATTAGTCGACTAATCGGAAAAAAATAATCGGTGATAAGTCGACTATTAAAATAATTGTTTGTGGCAGCCCTAGTTGGGGGTCAGAGAACACACAGAAGGTGGGTCTGGTAAGGCGGGTGAGGGTGCAACTCTGGATGCAAGCCCTTCTCGCGGGTCTCTCCAGCTGCAGCTCCCGCCGGCGGTCCCCGTCTTGGTAGGGTTCCCGTCCACTGGCAGGCTGCCTCAATTGGCATCTAGCAGCTGACTTAGAACTGTTATGGACCAATTAAACAGCCTGTTTAATTAAAACAAAGCAGATCCATGGGGGGAACTGTCCATGGTGCTGATGCAAAGGGATTTCTGCCTAGTTTTCTGAATGTCAAAGTGAACAAATACAATGAAGTGCGGATTTATGTGTTTTTTTTGTGGTTTATTTTTACTTCTTCTGTAGTTTTAATCTAGTTCATTAACAATAAATCTGTAAAAATTTAATTTAATAGAGTACAACTTTTCTCATTTGTCAAAGTATATTCCTGCATAACCAATGTTTATTTGCACAATATTCGCAAATTGTATGCAGCATATGTGTGACATGGTCTAATGTTATTAACAATTGTGCACTGTTTTAAACCTGCAGCACAAAACACAATAAGTATTTAAAGGATAAAATTGAATATTTTTATCAGAAATATTTAATACTTATATAAAAAAGTCTGTTTATTACAGTTCCTATTTATACATAAATATTTATAAAAAGATGTTTCAGGATTGTGAGGGGAAACCTTGAGCCCTCCTGTAAATTGATAAAAAGTTGGTGCTGGTTATGTAAGAGTACAGCATCCACAGCAGGTTTGAATACATTCAGGCTGTAGCAATGCACTCGACATGATGCTCTCCATTTTCCCCGCCTGCATAAGTATTGATCGTGCTGAACGGGAAGGAGACTCAATGAATGCGTTGGCAGGACCCCGTCCAACATACAACAGCTGTGAACACACAAACAGGTGTATATGATCACAAACATACAAGGGTATTATTTGGGATTACGCGGGAAACCCACTGAGCGCAGACTGGCATCTGAACAAACAGCCTGTGGGTTTTCGGGCATCACACATATGCCCGGATAATAAATGAACGTGTGGCTTCACGGCAAACACAGTTAATGATTAAACTTTTAAATATTTTAGCAGTTGTGTGTTGTTCTGGCACTTGATCCATTCTCAGGGACAGGCCCACAGGCAAAAACATGGGATGTGGGAGCCCAACACGTGAGCCAGATGTCCAGCCAGAAATGCATATATTCATGAGCAGCTCATTGCTCAAGGCTCTTCCGAGACAGAAAACTGAGACACAATACATCATAAATTAGTAATGGAAAAAAAGAGCGACATGGGGAGAAAGTGAACCTTTATTCCTGACTCAAAGTAAAAAATGGCTCCCTTAGGATTACTCTAACACCCACTTTCTGCCTAATTTATTTAAAACAAATCACTTGTTTGAAGAGTACTTTGTACAGTTTTTCTCTTTTTGACTAAAGCAAAGACCAAAAGTTAAACAAAACATTAAATATATTCAAACAAAACAATCAAAATGACAATTTAATGGATTTATTTTATTTTGAAATCGTTTCAAAATCACGTTCAAAAGACCCCCCACCCCTAAATTCTTATAAAAAAATAACTCTTATTTTATTATTTTTCTCTAAAAACAAAAAATATTCCCAGATAACAATGCTACCAATACAGGATGTTCTGAGAAGCTGTAATGTTGATGTGGGAACATGGTAATAGATAAGTGTTCCAGTGCAGAAGTCTGTGTTAGCGTTGAGAGGATGATTGACAGTTGTGACGCCACGGTTTATAAATGAACTGTGTGCGACACCACTGAACCCAATCGCTGGGAACATGAATTCTTGCATCCTTACTGGATGCCATTGAAAGTGTCAAACACCTAATGTGCTGAATTTAAGGCAAATTCAATATTTGTTTTGCTACATTTAACATGTAAGAGGTCTGCAACGTTAAAAGAGCCATTATGATCAGTTTCTTATTGATCGCAACCCAGCAAGAGCTGCAAAATCCCACCTTACTGTTCAGAAATACATTTTATGTTTTTGTGACCATTTTTAAAATGTAACATTTAAATACTTACAATGACTGTATTACAGTTTTTCCCAATTGCTAAAACACTAAGTGCAATTCTCCAAACCAGCTGATCAACTGATTTAACTCTTTTCTCAAAAACGTGACTCTTTAGTCAAAACCTATAACACAATTTGCAGTTAACACACAATTTGCAAAACTCTTATCTACTCTTTGCAGAAAACAAGACACATTCTCACTTTTAAAACACAGCTGGCCTTCACAACACACAAGAGGCAAAACGTGAACACAAAGAGTCAAAACTCAAACTCTGTTCCAACACAACGGTCACCATCAACACACAACTGATCAAAACTGAAGACACTTGTTGCAAATCAACTGCAGTAAATATAAGGAAAGTTCTGGAACAACTGAGATGCTTTTCAAAGATCTAAGACCTAAATGTGCATCAGAACAAGGTTCTGATGAGACCATATGTTGGTTTATGGAATGATCATGAGGGAAGCAGGTCAAAAGGTCAACCTTCAACTCAGCAGGGTCAAGTTATTACTATAATCTGCATCATTCATATAAATATCAGAGAATACTTTGTTGCTGTCTGGGACAATGTCAGTTTTCACAAAAGTTTACCCATCAAACAGTTCAACACAAATCTCAAATTTCCTTTCAATCCCAAATATTTTTTTTTCCTGTTGTGTGTCTAGAGTGAACATGTCAGTGATGGGGAGAAAGTCTTCTGGTCTGACCAACAGAGAAAAGAGGGTGAAGAGCAATAAATGTAAACCTGGATTTAAAGTAAAAATTAACAAAATAAAATAAAAATCCTGGATCCTAAATATTTATTTGCTTAATTTTATTTTATTTATTTATTTTTTTGGGGGGGGCGTTCATTTTTTAAAAACCATTCTGTGAACAGTGTGAAGTGTTTTGTTGTGTAGTGTGTTGTGATTGCTACAGGTTTGTTAGTTTTGATGACAAAGTCTTCATTATGAACTCAAAGTCAGATTTTGACTGAAGAATTTTGTACATTTAGCTCATATTTTGAAAATCGTGTCTGGTGTTTTGATGTGTGTGTGTACGTTTTGACAACAGAGTCTTCATTTTGACCTCAAAGTGAGCTTTTGACTCAAGAGTCAAGAATTTTGTATATTTAGCTTAAATTTTGAAAATTGTGTTTGATTAAATTGGTTAAATGTTTCAGAAAATGTTGATAAGCTATTAGCTTCATCCAAAGCCCTTTTTCGAACCATGAACATCTTTTGTTGCATTCAAGAATGATTGTGAGAGAAATTGCTTTGTTTACTTTGTTTCTTGTTTGTTTGTTTTGCTCTTTTCATTTCTTTCTGTTTATATCGTTGTTCTTGTTCGAAAATAAAAAAAAAAAAAAAAAAAAAAAGAAAATGTGCTTTAGCATTTGAGAAAAACTATAATACATTTAACAATTCTATTTTTTATTTATCTCTCCATGCCTCTGTTTGGTAATTCCCCTCTGGAGGAGTAGGAGAGACTTTCAGGTGGATCGTCTGGGCTACTATTCTTGACAGTGGACCTCGCCTCTGGCTCTATCCAGTTCCATCCGGATGAAGCCCATCTGCTACACTATTTAAGCATGTAGTTGTAGAGTTCAATTAGCCAATTTGTCTTTAACAGTCCTGGTACATCGCCTGTCAATTCTGGGGGAGGATCCCTCCGTCCTGTGAACTTTACTATGGTTTCTTTTTTTTTTTTCCAGGAGTTTTTCCTTATGGAGATTTCCTAATTTTAAAATATTCTAATTTTACCAACATTTATCAAAACAAAATTCACGAAAATAACCTAAAACTTATAAAGCCACTACAGTACCTACTCTTTTTGGCAAAAATGTCTGCAACATCATAGAGTTGTGTTATGCAAGACTCCAATTTTTTTTTTTTTTTTTTTTTTTTCCATTGGCTTTTTGAAGAGATTGTTTTCTTAAGAGCATTTGATCCACCCTGTTGGCACACTGACCCCTCCGCCTGTGCTCATTAATGAGCTGGATGTCCCTGCTGTTGCACAGAATCTGGGTCAATTGGGGAAGAAAAGGTGCGCAGGCCCACTTGGGGTGTGAAACAGATACTGACATAGAGATTACAGACTGTGAAAACGTCTCACAGCTGTTACGTATATAAATATCCTCATGTACGCCAACCATATGGTGAACTACATCATGGAAACTCTAGTTAGGAGAAATGCTAAGTTTAAACTGAGAGGAATATTCGTAAATCATTTAAAATAAAGGAAATTATGTTTTCGTCTTTTTTATGAACGTCTTGAAAAAACAAACCAGGGACTGTGGTTATTACCTCCCGTGTGCGGCTGCTTTCCCCAGACTCCGTCAGCAGTTTAATGGGGGTGGAGCGCTGGGACACAGAGCCTTCATCATCCCGGTCTTCCTCAGAGTCATCTTCAGATGTAGTCGAAATGGCCTCTTCGCTTGGGGGAGGCGGGGCGCTCGCCGCCGTCTTCCTTTGGAGCACGGCTTCTTCTTTGTTGCTTTTGCTGCTTCCAACAGGGCAACATCGATTATTAACCTTTGGGAAATATTAATTTCTAAAATACAGTCAAGTACTAGAACTGAACAATTTATAAATTATCAAATGAGTACTTCTGCAACAACTCTCTAAAGAAATCTGAAGTATTTAGTGGATGCGAACATGATTAAGACTCTGAGCTAACTGTTGTAGCTCTGGATAGATCAGACCATGAAAAATCATTACTGGAGTTACATACTGAAGACTCATCTTGTGCTAAATACAATTTTGACTAAGATAAGTTTAAGTGTCGAGATCTAATGGATGCATCTACAGAACCGGCAGCCTGGGACTTCAAGTTTTTGGCCAAAGCTCAAAGTATTCTCTGCTTAAATCCGTAAATGCCTCATTTATAGAAACCTTCTGATGAAAATTGTGTTTTGCATGTTTTGTAGAGAAAAAAAAAAAAAAAAGACAGCACCATGAGCTGCAACATCATAGGAAGCAACAAGTGTTTTTTGTCTACTTTCTTCAGTCAATTCTATTTACTGCCCCATATATTCCAATGATCAGTATTTGTATTAAGTTATGAGGGCATTATTTTTCTATAGGTGGAGTACTTTTGTTTGTTTTTTTTTGCCTCTTAAGAGGCCAGATTATATTCATAAATATTGACTGATAAACTGTTCAGTATCTTTACAGTTGGTGTCAGAAGTGGGATCAGTTAAAGAAATGTGTTTTTTTCTCTCTCTCATTCTATTTCTTTAAAAATGAAATATTGAGAAAATGAATTAAAAATATAGCTAAAACTGTTAAAATAAATGTAGATTTCTAAAGATAAAAAAAATAACATTTTTCCTAAGCTCAAATATATTTTTAAAAATCCTTTCAAAGTATGACTAAATAATAACAAGAATACAATTAAGCTTATTTTGTCCCAATTCAGCTCAGAGAATGAGGTCCTAAAGGACCTTTATTGTGAAAAATCAACTTTTTGATCTTTTAAGTGTAAAAAAAACCCTAAGCAGTATTTTTCTCCATTAATGCATCTTTGAGCATTCCTTTAAAACTCTAAAAACCAGCCTCTCCCAATGCACGAGTGGGTTCTGACATTGTGACATCACAAAGTGGTGAACAGCCCCTTCCAGGAAGAGTCTGCGCTGCCAGCACTTTGCCCAGATTAAAGCCCAATCCAAATTCTTCCCTCCTTCCTTCCCCTTCATTTGGCCTTTCAAACGGAGGGCTATAAAAAAATAGTGACTCATATTTCGGACGCCACTTTCGTTCGATGAAATCGCCACAAATCGGTGGTCTGCTAACGTTAGCACAGAGCTTCCAGCAGCCTTGGTTTTATAACTTTAAAAAGGAAGAAGGAAAGAATTCAGAATTCATTCTTTCATTTTATTTGCACATCCATTTTTCAAAAGTTTGAATGTTGTTTGCTTTTGTGGGTGAAATGCAGACACGCTGCCGAGGTCAACTGTAGGATGACGTCATGAATGAGTTTGCGAAAATACCTCATATTTCATAAAAACTGTGTTCTTTAGTGTACTAAAAGTAATATATCATCACATTTATGGACATAGTTTACTCTGGAAGGCTTAAGAAAAGCATGATATCTTTAACAGTTGCCAAGGGATACGCTCTGCTAAAAATAGTGGTTAAATATAAGGATAAAGGTGTTTTACCTCAACAGTTAGCTTTTAAAGTAAACTGTGAATCAGCATAGAACATCTGAGTAATATGTACTATTGGTCATCTTGCGTTTTTATTAATTTAGGGGCAATTAAAAGCCACAGGCCCTGACGTTGGTGACTCAAGCACTCCCTTTGCATTTTATTTTTCCAAGTAAATATCCCCATAAATATATTTTTTTTAATCTTCGGTGGACACAAACAGACAGATTGTCCACTTAGTGACATGAGAAAAAAAAAGAATATGTTCCTTTTGGAACAAAAGAACAGCCAATAATGAAGCAGCGTGTTTTAGGGCACGATGACCTGGAATATATCACGTAAAAACAATAACACCCAATACAGACATAAACATAGTTAAGGAGGCACTCACCCCAGCACAGATTTCCCCGTTTCCTCCGGTTTACGAACTGTAAATGGGCTTGGATCCACTCCCACAGATTTCGGCATGAGTTCCCTTTATGAACACAAATGAGACATTTGCTGAAATCCTGCTGCAGAGCAACAATAAAAACTAATTGTTGTTTTGTAAACTCCTAGAAAGCTTGAATTACCCCTTAATGCTGAAGCAGTAACCTTAAATCAGCAGTTCAAATATTTTGTAAAAAGAAAATAAGAGGAAATCCAAAAATTAAAGTAAAGGGCAAAAATAGGTTTAAATTACTTTTTTTTTTTTTTCATTTTTATTCGTTTAAAAAACATACAATATAAACTTGAGTTGTAAACTCAAGCATGATAGAAAAGGAAAAAAATGAAAAGGGAACAGAAAGAAGAAAAACTTATTTTGTCTGCCCCTTTTTAACAATCAATAAATCAATCAGTCAATAACAAAAAAAAAAAGATACAGATACACAAGCATTCGGCTGATTCATTATACAATAAGAGAAAATTGGGAAAGAAAAAAAACAAAATCTTATAATTACAACATCAACCAGTGTGAAAGGAAAATAATACCTCTGGGATGAGTAATTGTTGATAATTTAGTAATAAGTAATTTAATACAATAATTAATTATTTAATACAAACTTATGACAAAGTTTTTGGGTTTCTTTACCTTGCAGCGTTGGACATGATGATGGAAAATGTGTCATCGAACAGTGTGAGCTCGTAGGGTCTGTAAAACTCTGTGTAGATGTCGATGCTTTCATCAAAGCGGTTCACTCTCTTTACTTTGACCTTCTTCATTGTGTCCTCACAGGCAGCTGAGAGCACAAACACACCAAAAAACGACAAAAAATTGTCATAAAAATGAAGCTGAAAGTGCATTAAAGACTGGCTAAATTCTGAATGAAACCATAAAAAAGGGGGAAAAAAAATATTATTTATTGATGTGGTGAAGAGGTTTTTGCGTTTGGAATACCTTCGTCATAGGGAACTGGAAGGTAGGAAAGAATTCCTTGTGTCCACCACAGTGTGTAGCTGGAGATGACAAAAACCCATTAGAGCTTTTCATGTCTGCATTTCCTCCTCGAGTTCTTCCAGTAACCTAGATTTGAAAATTGGCTTACCTAGAAAACTTACTGTACAACACCTGAGTACATTAGAGTCTTATTCAATGTGTACAATTTGAATGGAAGTGCTCACGGTGATTTTGTTTAGCATGCGATGTGCTACTTTCTACAATGCGAGGCATCCAAATTGAATTTAGGTCCAACCGTGCTAATTTCTTGGAATAAAGACGGAGGTACCTGGAGACATTGTGGCCGCGTCAAATAGCAGCTTATGAAAGGAAACTCGGCCTGCTTTTATGTAAGCATGAAAACACAGAAGTGCACACAGACCGACTTCCAAGCACGTAAGTGACAAGACAGGGATCTGGGTTAAAATATCGAATGTAGAACATTCCTGTCCTTTTGAACGGAGGTGCTATAAAACGGATTTACTGATGATTAAATGATTGAAAAAAAACGAAGATTTATCACATCATATGCTTATGTAATTCTGGGAAATGAAATCAAACAAGCTAAAAGCTTAAATATAAATTTAAAAAAATGTATTCCCTCAAATTAATCATTTGTGTGCACATATTAGTATTTTGTGGCAACAATTTAGTATTTTGTGGCTTAAATTAGCATTTTATATAACACTCAATGCATATAAATGAGTATTTCGTTGCCATAAGTAAGATTTTATTTGTATTTTTGCACAATAATTTGCATTTTGTGGCCACAATTTAGTATTTTGGGGCAATTTTATTAGCATTTGGTGCACACAAATTAATAATTTGTTGCTAAGGGGAGATTTTATTTGCATTTTTTCAACACAATTTAGCATTTTTTAGCAAATTTTAGCATTTATTAGAATTTGGTGGACACAAATTAACATTTTGTGATTACATTTTAGTATTTTGGGGCAAAAATTAGCATTTGGTGCACACAAAGTAGTATTTTGTTGCCACAAAAAGGATATTATTTGCATCTTTGCACACAAATTAGTATTTTGTGAGCAGAAATTAGCATTTTGTGGCCACAATTTAGTATTTTGGGGCAAAAATGTGCATTTTTATTAGCATTTGGCGTAAAGTACTTTCTGCACACAAATGAGCCTGGCATTAATATTCGGGGCACACAAATCAGTATTTCTGGCCTCAAATTGGTTATTTTTATATATAAATTAGAATTTTATTAACATTTGGTGTGCACAACTTAGCTTTATTTTTAGCTAAATTTAGCCAAAAAAGTTATTATTTTGTAGTCACAATTTAACCAAAAGTGCACACATAGCTTATTTTTCTCAGAAATTATAGTAATTTGCGACCACAAAATCCTAATATTCACCCACAAAATGCTAATAGGTGTGGACAAACGGCTAATTTGTAGCCTGAAATATAAATTTGAGGCAAAATTTTTCTTTTATTTTCTCGTTTAGGGCGTTGTAGAATTTTTCTTTAAAACATAAAATTTTAGAATTCTTGAAGTGGATTTTTTCCTCAATATCTTTTGCAACACATTTCTAGAATCCTGCTTGCAAAGTTTAATTTCTTAAGACAACAAATTAATTTCACATTGCTTTCATATTGAGACTTGCAACTTATATTTACATACATATCCAGTACTTGAATAAGCTCCAGCTTGCATTGCATTTTTACAGTTTTCCTACTAAAGGATTAAAAGTGGAGATTTTTAAATATTATTTAAATCCAATGCCGTTTATTATTAAAGCTCTCCATTTATTTCAGTTCTTTTAAATACCATATAGTGACTTAACCAATAATTTAACCTTGAGGCAAAAGTTCTATAAGCCCAGGGATGAATAAGAAGCTTAATTGCACCCAGTCAGACTGACCACAGGACAACAGGCAATCTGCCCACACACTCATGTGAACAACCAAAGTACTCACAAAAAAGCTGCAGAGCGTTTGCTCTACATAAAGCCAGAAAAAATAAAAGCCCTGTTCAGAGAATACGCTCAAGACTACTTTCTGAGCAATCCTATTTTCTAAAATTGAATGGAAAAGCACACAAAAACTGTCAACATTTTAAAAGCATTTCATCTTGGATTTACATATTTATTCATTATCTTACAGAACAGGCTTTAATGAAAGAGGTTTTTGAGTTTGCAGGTTACCTGCGTCTGTCATAGGGGAGGGACAGAGTGCTTTTCTGATGCAGGTAGAAGTCTGTGGGCAGCTCCCACAGGTGAGCTTTACCCTCGGACGGTTGGTAAACTTGAAGAAACAAGTTGATGGCGTCTTGGCGGTCGGCATCTGAAAGGGAGGAGAAGAGACAAAAATATTCAGTCGATAACTAAGGAAAATTTTTTTAAAAAAGTTGTTTAATTTTCCCATAAACATTGCCATTTTTGTGCACTATTTAAACCTTTTTCCATGAGAAACAAATACAATCTAATAACTTTTTTGGACCACTTCATCTAATCATCAGAAACTTGAATGAATAAAACGTTAAAACCCACTATGAGTCCAATTCACAGTTAGGAGCTTTAGAAATGTTCAGCCACATTGCAGCCTGCCTGACAATGAGGCAGCGAAAAATAATCTGTGTAAATGTTTGTGCTCAGCATGCGGCACGTGTTCTGCACGCTGCTTCGCTTTTCTTTTTTTTTTTTGCCTTTTTTTTCTGTGTCCAACTGTGAAGTCACGTGCGCGCCACTCCAGCAGCCACGGCAGATAATTAAACGGCTAAATGCAGTTCTATTAAGAGACTCCACGAAGCCTTTTCTTCAGGTAATTTTCCACGTGAGATTCATTTAGGATATCATTAAATAAGCCACTTACATCATGAACAAAAAAAGCCTTGTACGCACTATTTATACAGCAAATTATGTGCAATTGTGTTACTCAGTGTTGTAACTCGCACAGTTATAGCCAAAGAAGATAGCAGCATCTCCTTAATCAAAGTTTGACCATCATAAACACAATTAAGTGTGCTTGTTTGCCTGACAAAATGCACATTAAATTTATAAAAAAAAAAAAAAACTACCATACTATTATCACCCCGTATTACATACACACCCAAAACCAGGGGTCCCCAAATTTTTTCTTTTGAGGGCTACATAATTGCCTTCTTCTCTGATGGGGGGCCGGGGTCAGTTCGTAGGCTAACAGAAAAAGCGCAACAATCACAGCCTAAATTTAAACATTTACCATTTTCCAGAAAGCCAGATGTTTAAATAATATATTTCTGTAATCTTCATAGGGAAAAAAAATGCTACAACATCTTAAAAACTAAATATGTATAGTGTGAATGCTGTAAGTTGAATGTGGCAGCTGACGATGCTAGTGCAGATAGCTGAAGATGATGAAATTGATAGCTAACAAGGAAAAGCTGATAGCTGAAAAGGCGGAAGTTTATAGCTGAAATCACGGAAGCTAATAGCTGAAAATGCTGAAACTGAAAGCCAGCTAAAGTATTAGCTAAATGCTAAATTGGCCTAAAATTAAAAAAAAAAAACTTAGGTGAACCAAAACAGCTAGCATGTGGCTGAAAGAAATAGCTAAACTTCAAAAATATTATAAAATATTAGCGAAACCCCAAAAAAGCCTAGAAATCCTTAGTAACTGCCAAAACAGTTGAAAAAGCTAGCATAAAAAAGCAGAATATTTTAATAGCTGAATAAGATAAATAGCTGAAGAATAAAGCTGAAGAACTATGGACGTCCTATAAATGTACATAAGAAAAATAATAATAATCATGTGTTTCCATCAGTAGGTGTGGAGTAACATGGAGAAAATTATCAAAATAAGTAAAAATGCTTCACAATAACAATTTAAAAGAAAAAAGGGAGAAGGATCCCTGAGCTGAATCTCTGATATGACCACGAGCTGGGAATCACATCTAAGTCTGGGGGTGCCCGTGACCCTGTGGTGCAGGGTCCTTGCCCTCGTTCACTGGGCTTCTCTAAATCTCCAACAGCGGGTGGGCCTCATCGAGCCGTGTTTACAACACTCTTGAGGGACCCCAGTTTTCTTGGGCGTTCTGCCCTTGGGCGGGGGTGGACGGGCCCTGCCTTGGACCTCCCGTGGGGATGGCGGGTGGTTTCCTGGAGTGTTGGCAGGGTTGGGGTGGGAGGATGCCCAGAACTCCAGGGTGGTGGTGGGCTACTCGTCTGGGGCTGGGGGGGTTCTTCGGGGTGGGGCTTTGTGTCGGGCCCCCTGGCGCGGCAGGGGGACTGTTCTTCTAGGCTGGAGCTTTCACTTTCTGGGCTCCTGACCCTCCTTGCTCTCTGTTGGCCCTCATTTGGGTGGCTGACATGATTGGCTGGCGGGGGGGATCTCCTCCATCTGCTACCCCCTGTGGATGTCGGGGCGCCTTGACTACTGCTGCTGCTTCAGTGGGGGTATTGGTGTGGGGATGACCAGGCACTCTCCCTTCTTTTACATTCCATCAACCATCTCAGCGGTACAGAAACACAACAGTATTTTGTTGCTCTATTATCCTCCATTGCAACCAAAATATTCGCATTGGATTAGTATTCTACATGCTGATCGAGTCGCTGAAAACGTCACATGGTCAAACCTGAGTTCCTGATTGGCAGATGTGACACGACGATACACCAAAATTTAGATATTTGAACTCTAGCTGTGTGGCCTAATTCGGCCCGCGCTGTTCAAGTCTTGCTGCCGCCGGACCACTGCGTCTCCAAAATGCCGCCTCTGCATAAATCGCGTTCAGTGTGAACGCAGAATTAGAACTGCACATTAATTTAAGAAAAATAAATGTAAAAAAAACAAACCAAAAAAAATCTAAATTTCCTTTGTTTTCATTCTAAAAATTCAATTTTTTTAAATAAATAAACTTATCAAGGAAAAGGGTCAAAAGGGAAAAAAAATAAAACATTTTAACGTGAATGAAAAAGGGAAAGAATTTCAATAATTTTGCTTAAATGTGTAAAACACTGACGATAAGAGGCACTGTAAAAATAATTAAATAAATAACCATCAGAAAAATTTTCTTTGCATTTTTATGTAAGCTTTAACTCAAATTGTTTATAGATTCATTTCAAAATTTAAGAGAAAAATACGATGTACGAGTTTTTCTTCCATTTGAAATCAAACTTTATTGTGAAAAGATTTAAAAAAAAACACATTTTTACCCAATTGGCACTTTTCCTCTTTTTATAGAAATATTTACAACAGCAGACATCCTTGAAAAAAATCAAGATATTGAGAATTTTTTATTTTTTTGCAGAATATGAACTGCTGTTGAACTGTAAAAAACACACTTAGATGGAAATCCTGCCTGTTTTGTTTGTTATGGTTTCTATTACTACAACCTTGAACAAGTGTTTTGTTTACTATGAGAGGGGGGCACGATAACTAAAATAGACATAAAAAGGAAAATAGGCAGAAACTGATGTTTTATGAACCAAACAAAATTAAAAACAGTAGAATTCAGTGGAGATCTCTTCCATTAGACATAAAACATTTCCTTCTCGTCTGGTCTTTAGCCTCCTTTGTCAAAGAACAACAGTATTTCTACATATTACAAAGACCTGATGTGGGTCAAAGGATGACTGAATGCGAGTTACGCAAAATATGGCGTCCTTGTGATTGAAGAAGATGTGTGCGGGAGCCATGCATTAAAGAAACCACTTGACATTTGCCTCTTACCAAGCAATCTGTTGCTTCTCTGGACCCACTCAGAGCAGCAGATGATCCCATTTCTCAAAGTAAGTGTACAAAAAAAAAGTAAAAGCAAAGTAACAGAGATGCAGCAGAAATTAGGTCAAAAGGCACGGCTCCATTTCTAGGAGATCAAACGCAGGAACCACCGGTGCCTCCTTAAAAACCTTGTTTTTACAGGGATGCGGTTATGAAATGAGAAACCAATGCGTCATTTGTGTTTATTACTCACTGAAGATGCAGGCATTATTACGTCTTTTAAATTGGATTGTACTTGCAGGAAACTAAATGTTTTTTGGTCATTTCAACGGAGACCAATAGTCTTCTGTTTCGGAAAATAAAATAATCAAATATGTTCCCTAGTTCCTACATTTTTTTTTTATTTGTAATTTAGTAAAGCATTAAAAATTCTCGATGGTTTATATCAAACTAAATAGTGTGGGCAAAAACTCTGAAATGAAGAAATATTTGGTTTTCTGAGCCATTCGGTTGTCTCAAAGCAAGTGCATCATGGGAGAGATTCCGATCAGTTTTTATTTTGAGAATAAGTCAAGTTGTACAAGGGCTATATTTAATACTTTAATACACTAAAACCATAAATTGTTCCTTTTAACCTTACGATTAAAAGGGTGTACGTGAATCACGATGCTTTTGAATACTTTGATGTATGTGGGGTTGTTTAAAAACTCCAAAATATGTTTTTTTTTCTAAACTGCTGATGTACATCCATGCGATGTTATTGCAGTAAACTAATCTTTGAGTTGTATTTGTGAAAAAAAGTATTTTTTCCAGTTTTCTGAGTTGACTCTAAAGACTTTTTTGAAATGTGCTGCTTTTCACTGAAGGTCAGTGAATGCAGCAGAGCCATGAAGGGCAGGATGCTTACTTGAAATTAGCTATAAAAATCAATTCGTCTTTTGTGCAAACTTAAAAAAAACACAAATACAAATATTAGTTTGAAGTGACTCAGAGGGATGTACACACCTGAAAAAGCGTTGCTGTAGTATCGTGACAGCGTCTGCATGATGTCTTTGGAGTGCTGCGTCCAGGGAGCGATCTTGCGGTACGTCTTTACCCTGTGAACCAGCTGAGAGCCGCCATACTGTAACGATAAAGTGTCTCCATGGTCCTCGTAGAGCTCCTCAAACAACCTGACAACACACAAAAAAAGTGAAGTAAAATGCAAAAACAAAAGAAAACTGCATCTCTTTTAACTAGAGCTTCGCTTTCAATCCCTACGAATGTCATTTTTTTAACAAGAAAACTCAATAAATGAAAGAAATTCACTTAAACATAAGTAAACGCTTCACAAGCTTTGACAAAGTCTCCAAACCGGTTACCTCACACAGTCGGTATCAAACTGTAGCCTGGGTTTATCGATCATTCCCAGTGCGTACAGTTGATACGCCAGAGCACACTTTCCCACCATGAACTGGGCTGTGTTGGTCCGGTCCAAACAATCGACACAGTTGGTCCTTAAGACACCGGTCTAAAAATCAAAAACAATCAAATCAAAAGATACATTGGGCAGCTGAATTTGATTTTTATACATAATTATTTTTAAAGTGTAATAATATAAATTTAAAGAACTACTTAATGTAAAAAAAAAATCCAGACTAGTTTTCCCCTTTAATTTTATTAAATTTCTAAGTTGTAATTTTTTAGATTTCCATTGGTAAATTTGCTTTGTGGGACTTACTTGCAGTCTTCCACTGGATGCAATATACCCACCAACATCTCCCCACCTGCAAAAGGTACAAAAAATACAACCAGCACTAGGATCAATCACACTTATTGTGAAACAACATTTACCAAAAAAAAAAAAAAAAATCACATAATTCAGAAATATATGTGAGCTTAAAAGTGTTTTTTTGGCACAAAAAATAAAAAAAGAATTGGACCAGTAAAAGTCAAAGTTAAATGCATGTTTTAAAAACGCTATAAAATATTGTAACTAAAGTCTTTTTCATCAACTTTTATAAGCCTTTAGTTTAAACAGTTTTTTTTAAACTAAATAATTTTGGAGATGAAAGGTCAACTAGTGTCCAAAAGATGCAAACTCCTAAAAGTTCAGCAGATCCACTTACTGCTGTGCATTACAGCTACTTGGGTCCAATAAATAAAATAATAAATTATTTGAAAACATTTTAAAGATAAATTTTAAAAAAAGTTACTGTACTTAACACTTTAAGAACAATTTCCTTTCGAGGGAACAATAAGAATGTGATGGAACGTTGATATTCCATCTTCAGGGGCGGAGCTACAGGGGGTGGCCCCACCCCCTGCAAAAAGAGTTTGCCCCTCCTTGAGTAAATATCAGTATTGACAAAGATTAAGAAATCTTCAATAAAGCTTCTTTAAGAATTGAAAAAATACTTAAAGCAATATTTTCTAAATTTACAGGCACCAATGCATCAACAAGAACTTAACATAAAGTCAATTCAGACAGGAGCTGTTAATGCAGAGAACATAAAAGTGCCTCTAAATAATAGCTCGACAAAATGGAAGTTTATGAGAGAGTCTTTGATGTGTCTACAGGGAATCATTAGGAGTGCAGAAGAAAGTTATATAATGCAAAGGAAAGGGTAATTGTTCATCTTTGTGGCGTACTCGGCCTGTTACATAACAAAACTGTATTAGCAGGAGGCAAGATTAAAACAGAGTTGGTACAAAGAAACCCTCTCCTTTGTGTATTACTTCACCCTTTTCAATAAACCTGCCAACAGTCATTTAGTCTATTGAAAGAAAATATTGAAAACATTTCAGTGGAGGAAGATAAAAGTCAAAATCCTTGAAATCTAACTAAGTGTGAGCACTAGTTAGATGAATATTTAATTAAAAAAATGCTTCATTCCATCGATGCATTTTTATATATGAGTGTATTTGGCAAACAGACTCACCTGTCGTCAGGTCTGAGGGTATGACAGTAGAAGTCAGAGCGATTTATGAAGAAGCCCGTCCTTTTGACCACATTTTCTGCGATCATACTCAAGCGGTCCAGGACATTACATAACTTACTGGAAAGAGAGAAAAAAAGGAACTGAAAGGTTTACATTTCTGTAGCTTATTCTGTTATTGTGGTTTCAGGGTGACAAAGGTGTGAAAATGTCACATGAATGGCACAAATAGAGTTGAGAATTTTCTCCAAAATGTACACAAAAGGAAAAAAAAGCAGAAAAATCCCCAAAAGGTGGAGACTTGGTAACTTGTTTTTATCATTATATGGACACAATATTTAGATTTAACAAAGAAGTTGGTCTTTCCTGCTTTTTTGTGTTTTTTTAATTATTTATTTATGCTGGTGTAAATAGCAAACTAGATCTAAATGTGATTTGAATCCACTTTGAAATCATTTTGTCATAAATCAGATATTATTTTTATGATTTTTCCTTGAGAAACTCAAAGATAAATCCATATTTGAATGTGTTCTTCAGCAGGGTGGTTCTTTATCAGGGAAAGGTAAAAGTAGATCAAAATAAACGAAGAGTATAAACGAAATAACTCAAACGAGGGTCATAGAAACATACCAATCAATGGTATAGAAGTCTCTGGAGTCCTAAAGGTATTCTGCAGTGTACTAACTGGACACAGACAACCATCAAAATGCTACATATTTTTGAAAAAGAAAAGTATTGGAGCTGAGTCTTTTCACAAAGAAATCATTGAGAAGTCCATCCTTTTTCTCAAATAATCCAATTTAGGAACCAAAAAATAAACTTCTAATGAACTTGTAATTTGATGAAGGAGTGTAATCTCTTTGTTTTTAGATGCATCGAATCCAAAACAGGAGTCCGATTTTCTCACATAAGATAGCAACAATCAAATAAATAAAAGTTAACTCTAAATAGGTCACATGACAACCTAGTTTGTCTCTATATATTGATGTACATTTTCAACTAGAAGTCATTCATTTCACATTTATTTTCAAGGTTAATTAATGGGGCATTCTATATTGTATTTATAGAAATGTTTTGCTTTAAAGTCTCGTCAATATGACGTCAAACTCACATCAATCAGACCTATAATTTAATTATATAAACATGTATAATCCTTTATTTTCCTTGTAATTCTCGTGTCTCTTAGATGATAAATAACAAATACATTGATGTTTGTCTAAAAGTGCAGAAAGTTGTTCTGCATTAACGTGGTGTTGGAAGTTGTTTGAAGTTTATGTTTCTTTTTCAAGTCGGACGGGCATATTTTTCAACATCCAAACGCCACATGAGAACAGCATTTCTGCATCAACCCATCAGTGCAATCGGCTCTAAAATGAGAGCAAAAAACCACACATTTAAAAAAAAAAAAAAAACCTCAAAAATATTCTGTTTTAAAGTCATTTTCAATTACATTGAAGCTGAGTTTTCATCCAGGTTCCAAGTTCTGGATTACAAAAACGCTCCATGTATCTAATTATGGTCTGGCCCAAATTTTAAGAGCCCTTTGTGGGCCCACAAATCTAAAAGCTTGACCACCCCTGGATTAGCTTCAGCGGGTCAATGTTGAATCCCTATAATGTTTGTGATCCCCAAAATCAATTCCAAAAACATTCGAGTGTGTGAACAAAATGGCGACCTTTTTAAGGGTGTTGCCCAACAGTAGTTTGTGACCCCGTGACCCCAAAAGGGACTCAGCAGATGAATGACTTTCAAACAGCATTACAAATGCATAGAAAATTATTTTTATTGTTTGTAAAAGAGAAAAAAAAAATGTTTTTCATTGTCTTAAGAGTGAAAATCATTTATTTGAATCAAAAATTAGAGAAAAAGTTCACAAAACTCAAATAATTCTAAAGTTTTTTTCAAATGAAATTGTTCACGTCTCATGTTAGAAACACACAATAGTATAAAAATCTTCTTGTTGCAATGACATTAAAGGCTATTCATTTAAATATATGCTTATTATACTGTTGGTTTGTACCTTTTGGTGTAGCGGGCCATGTCCCACGCGATGTACTCAATGCAGTGCTCTGGAGGGAGGAACTGGTTAAGGTTGAACACAGCTGGGTAGAGGTCTTCACTCAGAATCTTCTCGTGCTTTCTTTTTTCTCGTTTCTGCAAATCAAAAAAAAAAATACAACTCCGTCCTTTCAAGATAAAATCAGAAGGCGAGTTTCTCCTCGTTGCGTCCCTCCATTAACCTCTCCTCCTCTACGGCATCTTTACGACCCATTCAGCGTGGATGCATCATTACACACGTCGTCTCCATTCAGGTTCCCGGCGACCACATAATTACCAGCACATTTCCTCATTGACTCTGCACTTTGGGCCAGTCTGGCACGTCGGTACGCTCGCTCCCTAACACTTGCTCAGCACAGGTGAACCCATAAAATCATAAAAGCAAGAATAAGAGAAAAGGGAAGGATGTTTTTGTTGACAGAAATGAGTAGTTTGGCACAAAAAAACATTTTATTTTTCTTTTAGCGAGCAATAAAAGCCACCTGGAAGATGAAAACAGCTGGACTATATTCAAGTTCACATGCTCGGACACGTGTTTTCTAAAACACAATGAAACACGCTGTAGCCCGTGTTAAAATCATGCACATTTACCTGACTGAGCACTACTCCTGCTGACCCACCCGGGAGGAGCAGTGGCCTGTCAGGTTTTTTTTTTAGGAGGGGGGCTATTGTGTCTATCCACGATGAGCAAGGGGGCGTAATATGACAGGAGGGGTCCCCGATTCCCCAAGGTCTGCACATTTCACATGGCTGGGACATATGCGGAGCTCCGAGCTCTGCTATTGGTCCGTCGTCTCACGACTCCCCTTGTGACCGACAACGTGAGCTTGAAACCCAAGCAACAAATTACATGGATGTGAGCCCGACGGAAAGTCTAATGCCATGCACAGTGGGATGAAAATGGTGGGAATAAAATCTTATATAAACTCATTCAACCTTTACTCACTTTATGTTAAAAGAGAAAAGGTTATTACACGATAAAGTGCCACGATTTATCTGTCATCCAATCCGTTTTCTTATATTTAATCATGTTGAGATGTTGTGAATTCCTTCTATCAGTATGTCTGTTTGCAGAGTTATGCAGAGATAAAATCAATATCAAAAGCTGAATATTACCCACCTGTAATCACAAACAATCATATTTTCTACAATGCTTCCTACACACATTCGTTAGGCTTATTTATTTATTAATTATATGTCTTAACAGAGTGCAGCTGTTAAGTTTAGATGCATCAAAACAAAAAAGATGTATTCATATTGTAAAAATCATGCACTTTAAAACTCTAATGGAAAAAAAAACAAGCTTGATCGATTGTAAATTTGAGCAAAAATGATAAACATGTCTTAGAAGGTTGCCTTAAAACCACAAAAATGATTACCGGTAACTTCAGGTTGATTATAAGGCTGCCACGATTAGTCGACGACTTTTAAAATAGTCGACGACTAATTTAATTGTCAATGAGCCGTTACTTTATATAATATGGAGTCAGAGTGTATTAAAGTTAAAGTTGTGAGCATTTAGCACCAAATGTTTATGAGTCAGTGAGAGCAAAATTTTATCTTTTGTAAAAAAGTTCCTTGTTTCAGATGTCAATCTCATTAGAGAAATGAGGACTATACTTCCCATCAAATGCATTTTGACCTCTGACCTTTGACCCTATATACCCTCAAGATGTTATGTCATCTTGAGGGGCGGGGCAACTTTCAAAACGAATTTGATGGAATGTATATTGCTTATCTCTTTCTCCTTTGATTTAATCTTGTTTTAATCCCAGATATTAAAGAACAGAAGCTACAAGATTAATTAAAAGTTTAATAAACTATCATCTTTTTTGTCTTTATTTTTAGTTAGTTTAAAGCTAATGATAGTTAAGATCGACTAGTCGTAAAAAATAATCGCTGATTAATTGTCGATTCAAATTGTTTGTGGCAGCCGTAGTTGATTAAAAGACTAGCAGCAGAAATTATTACAGCAAATATGCTTCTTTGAAACTTTCGCAATTGTTTTAAGCTATTAAATTCAAAACCCTTCATGTTTAGATTTTACAGATTCTTTCAAAAATGTAATTTTTTAATGTCTTACTGTATTCAGATACTAAAGTTAACAACCACAGGAAACTACCTTGTAGTGTAACTCATGAAATGTCTTTTAAAGGTTTGAGTCATCAAAGCTGCTGGCTTTGTCAGAACAAATCGTTTAATACATTTATGGCTTATGTTTATTTTGTTTTTTTTTCTCAAAAGAAAGAACACTCCCCACTTCATAAGCAGGCTTGTGCTATAATGCTCATCAGGAGCTTCAAAGAATACTGTTCTTGGTTTATGATGCCTTTTATTCTCTGGAAGTCCATATAAAACCTTTTCTTTCTCCAAAAAATCAATCTGAAGTCATTCTAAAATGCTATTTGTCTTTTATTTACACAGAACCATCAATGTTCTGACCATCTGACCACTTCGAGGCAAGTGTTTAACATGCATTGTGTGATTTTACTTAAAGAAAATTGACTAGATTTTTTCCATGTATGTATTTTTCTATTAATTTAAGTGTTATGGCTTTTGAGAAATAAGGAGCTGAGATGCTTTTCCTTTTTTTCAATGTATACCTTGACTAGGTTCAGGATGATGATGGGAGATCCAAACCGCTGCAGCATCTGGTCGAAATGTAAGCCGGCTACATGGGCGTATGGATCTGCTTGGTCCACTTCAACAACAAAAAAAGAGGACAAAATATAAAATTAAACGATTATGCATTTCTTTTAAATACTTTGGTCATTTCAAACACAGAAATATTGAAAATTAGAACTTTTTGTTCCAAAAAATCCACTTCTCATTCTCAAAAGTTCCCGTTCTTCAAATAATAAACTTCCCTTCCTGTGTTCTTCTGCAAAAGTGGCTGAAATCAGACATTTGGGTCTGAAAGTAAAAGAACTGGAAGAACTAGGTCAAACTTTCGCTGCATTTCCTCTCAAAGGGTTTCATGTAACCCATTAAAGCTGAGACGTTCATTTTTTGGTTTATTCTGACTATTTTCCCCTCATTTTTACTTATGCTGGACAAAAAAAAAAAGAGTTTCTTTTGTGTTCAATCCATTGGAGAGAAGCATCGCTCGAAGTCATCACACGACTTCAAGGTAAATGAAACACGTTGCAAATGCTAATGTGGGAGTGAACCTTGAGAGGGAATGATCCGCACAAATGTGACTTCTGTCAACAAAAACAAAAACTACCAGTTAGTCACGTTGCTAACTTCAGTTTGTCTGAAATATTTGGTTTAAAAAAGAAAGCCTTAAGACAGGCCATCTTTAAATGTATTTGGGATGGATGGATGGATGGATGGATGGATGGATGGATGGATGGATGGATGGATGGATGGATGGATGGATGGATGGATGGATGGACCCTTGTTTTAAGAAAAGTCTTACTTTCTGTCTCTCAAGAAAAAATAATCTTATCAAGAACAATTGTCAGTTGCAGAAAAATATTAATTTACAGAAAACATGTCTTAATGACAAGTATTTTTTCTTAAAAACCCCATTACCCTCTGGGGAGGTATTTTTTTGCTTATTTAATTTTTTTTTTTTTTTTTTTTTTTTTTTTTTTTTTTTTTTTAGAGTTTTTGACTCTTTTCTGGAGGACCTATTCTTGCAATGTAGACTTCAAAACAAATGAGATCGTCGAGGTTCTAAACATAAACTGATTTAAAAAAAATAATGAAAATAAATGGAGTTAAGATTTTTTTTTTTTGTCTGGGAAGATAAACAAAAGACTGAAAAACTTCGTCAGAACAAACGGCGTCAAACTGCACGTGAACAGACGCAGAACCGCAGAATCAAACACAAAGCAACTGATCAGAATTTGAGCTGCTTTTCAGAAATGTCAAGTAAGGACCGTCTTGAAGGATTAAGGTGGCTTCAGTACACTGATGCGAGTTAATAAACGGAGGTATTTTAGGAGCACGCTGAGTGTATCTGACACAGGCAAAATGCCATGTCAGGATAAATACAAAAGGTCAAAGCGAGGGAAAGAAGATCACAGTTTCAAACATGAGAAAGAACAGAGGAGAAACACACAACAGGCACATAAATCAAAAGGGAAATGAATGCATCATCCCGCTCTTCTTTTCTAATTTTATTTGACTTCAGTGACACTGCGGTGAAGTAATAGCTTCATAATAGATCTAGTCTTTTTATAGGTGTGCGGTTTTGTGATCTTTTTACCCCCAATGGGGTCATGAGGTCTTCAGATTGACACAAAAGTGACAGAAAGAGTATGAAATTGTTTTAATTTGTAGCTCAGTCTTACATCGGATTGGAGGTTTGGGCATCATGGTGGAGATGTCCTGAGACCAGTAAAGTGGAACAGAACCTCGGACCTGGACGTACGAGGAGTAACTTCCTGCTGCGAAAGACGTGACCGAAGACTCGTGGACGATCTGCTCGGTCTCCACCTCATTGGCTACATCGCCCTGCGGAAGCAGAAACAACAAGAAGACACCACTGTTTACAAAATAAAAGTCTCAATTGAATTATAAAGCAGGGCTGACAACTAAAGCACAGCAGAAAAATGATCAAACCAATACAATTTTATGGGTAGGACTTTACTGGAGACAAACATCAATCAAATCAATCAAAACATCCATACACTCAGTAAAATACAGACAAAATATACATGTATACAGTGGGGCACATTTAACCATCTACCAATTGTGCAAGTTCTCCCACTTAAAAAGAGAAGAGAAGCCTGTAAATTTCATTACAGGTACATCTCAGCTATGAGAGACAAAATGAGAAAAAATAATCCAGAAAATCACATTGTCTGATTTTTTAAGAATTTATTGATGGTGGAAAATGAGTATTTTGTCTATTAAAAAAACAAGCAAGGATCCTCTCCACTGTAAGGGGATTCTCTGTCCTCCACTTGTTACCTGTGTTAATTTAATGGCACCTGTTTGAACTGGTTATCTATATAAAAGACACCTCTCCACAACCTCAAACAGTCACACTCCAAACTCCAATATGACCATGACCAAAGAGCTATCATAGGACACCTGAAACAAAATGGTTGATTTGTTGCAGGCTCGGAAAACTGAATCTGCAATAAGTAAGCAGCTTGATGTGAAGAAATCAATTATTATTGGAAAACATACAATTCCCTCCATCTGGGGAACGGTGAGCAAGAATCCCAGAACCACACGGGGGCCCTAGTAAAGGACCTACAGAGAAACACTACGCAAGGATTGAAATGCCAAAGAGCCAGACGTGTCCCCCTATCATGGCCAGTACATGTGCAGGCCTGTCTATGGTTTGCTAGATAAACCAAAAGAGGATTGAGAGAATGTTCTATGGACAGATGAAACCAAAATGGAAGTTTTTTGGTAAGAACTCCACCGTCTGGAGGAGAAAGAATGCTGTTGCATCCAAATAACACCTTACCTACCGTAAAGCAAGGGGGTGGAAGCATCATGCTTTGGGGCTGTTTTTCAGCAAAGGGACCCGAACGACTGACCATTTTAAAGGAAAGAACAAATGGGGTTGTGTATGGTCAGATTTTGAGTGAAAACCTCCTTCCATCAGCATTGAAGACGAGGTCTTTTAGCATGACAACGATCCCAAATACACTGAAGGAGTGGCTCCGTAAGAAGCTTTTAAAGGTCCTGGAGTGGCCTAGCCAGTCTCCAGATCTCCTAGAAAATCTTTGGAGGGAGTCGATGTTGCCCAGTGAAAGTCCAAAGACATTACTGCTCTAGAGGAGATCTGCATGGAGGAATGGACCAAAATACCAGCAACCGTTTCTGAAACCTGAAAACGTTTGATAGCCGTCATTGCCAGCAAAAAGTGTTCAACAAATTATTGAGATGAACTTTTGTTATTGATCAAATACTTATTTTCCACCACAATTTACAAATAAATTCTTTAAAAAAATCAGCCCATGGGATTTTCTGGATGTTTTTCTTCCTCACTTTGTGTCTTATAGTTAAGTTATACCTATGATGAAAATTATAATTATCTTTTTAAGTGGGAGAACTTGCACAAATGGTAACTGACGAAATACTTTTTTGCCCTACTTTATACTCTCAAACTCGGTGGGAAAAAAAAAAACAAACTAAAAGTTATTCTTTAAGCTTCATTAGAATAACAAAATAAACTAATTACTGTCAGCTTTACAAGAGCAGGATTTGGAAGATTTAACATTTCAAAATCTAAGATTACTATTAGCCAAAAACTTAAGTATTTTTTAAATAAATACTCCTTCATTTTTACACTATAATTACAAAACTCCAAAATGGTGTCCATTTTTTTGTTCTGCATTGCAGCCAGGAAACTATTTGTGTCTGAAGCTCATCGCTCCTCCAACCGCACACCCACACAGACATTCATGCATACTGAAGAACGAGGCAGTGGGTCAAATTAACCCCCTGCAATCAACTTGAGTCATCTCAATCATCTTTCTGGCCCTCAACCTTATTCTCAGCATCCATCTTCCCTGTTGCCCCAGCAACCGCTTTACCTCGCAGTTGGCGCCTCTTTTCAGGAAGCGGGTCCCGGCGAATCTACTGGAGCGCCTGGCAATGAGGGTAATATGAACCGGTCGACCGTAAATCAGCAGCTCTGGAGTAGTGGGTTAAAGGGGGTAAAGCAGCTTTTCGTAGAAAAAAAATAGACGTTATTTGGTCAAAAAGATTGCTAATTTTTACCAATTTGTACAAAAATGTAAATCAGAAGCATCTGATCTTAGAAGATTTGTTTGCGATGGAAATGTTTTTTTCTGTGTTGATGTACACGTGGCCACACCGCCTCGTGTCAGCCGTTAGAGTATGAGCAAGAAACGAATGCAGGCAGTGGGAGGAAGGTTGTGCACTCTATAAAGATTGTTGGTGCACAGCCACATCTTTGTATGGCAATGTTTGCTGTTTAAACATTCTGTACACCATCATCAATAAACGAAGGGAAGAGCAGTTGTTTTGTCCTATTTACTGTAATACTTTATGAACTACAAACTTTTGAATATATAGTACACCCCCTGGGTTTGTTCCACTCACTGAAAAGGAGAAGTAAAAGGCTAAACTCACAAAAGAAAAGTTTTTTTTGGCCAAAAATGGCCACAAAGTATAATACATCTACACAATTTATTTGTGCAAATTACATGCTCTGATAAATTGCTTCAATCCTTTGCTTAAGGCAGGCTTTGATAGTCATAAATCAGACAACTTAAAGTAAAAAAAAATATGCACGAAAACTCATTCATTTAAATCAAACTAAATTAATGATAAAACTCAATCAAAAGTCCTAAAACTTAAAATAAATGAATAAATATATATTTTGTCATTAAATTTTGATTTCCATCGTCCCTGAAGCCCACAGACGCAAGGAAAACTGTTCCCCGTCATTGTGTTTGTTTGCTGAAGCCCAAAGTTTCACATCACGTTTCACTTGGTAGCGATCCACGTGCAGCGATGAGCAGCAACGCTGAGGCTGAAGGATGAGGAGCATCAAAGAAATAATACAGCTGCCTCTTCTGCTCGAGCGTGCTCAATTATAGCCGTCACCGCAAGCATGTCATGCCCAAACAAAGTCTCGGGAGTTTTCACATGTCTGAGGAGCTTTTTACATCGTTTAAAAAGAGTGTCTTCAAAACCATGGAAACACACGTATCACAGCAACTGGGAGACACACAAATAGAACGAGCAGGCTCAGAGTTTATCCGGCAGAAGTGATCTGGAAAGGCGGAAAGGATACTGGACTGGCCGCAGAAGCCGTGGATTATATACATGAGCCAGTCCGGATGCACCGTGTCCTTGACTCGCTCCAGCAGCTTCCCGTTCCACACGTACTTGTAGTACGGCTCGTTCCGGAGGCCGTAAACCACTGCGGCAAAAGTCACAAAATACAAAATGTAAGCGTTCGTTCACATCTCAAAACGCTACTCATTCATTTAAAAAAAAAGATCAAACCAAGCGTTAATAATCACAAAAGTGTATAAATCCTGCTTTTCTTTCAACATTCTGAGCAAGCTGTATGGTATTCCAGACGGATTAGTCCATCTTTGAATGAAGCAAAACAAACACAAAAGTACAGGAAATCCCGTATTTACTGATTATGTACGTGTGCCCACTTAAAAAGAACCTGACAGTCTGTCATCCTTATGGTGGGCTTATTTGCAGAAAATAAAGAAAATGTAAAAAAAAAAAAAAAAAAAAAAAAAAAAAAAATCAAATTTAAAGAAGTTATATAAATGTATTTGTATTTTATTGAGGAAAATACGTTTTCAGTCCCTCTTACCGGAAAGACTTTGTGGCACAAAGCTCATTAGCGAGCACAGAAGTCGAGTGTTTCTTCTAGCTGATGACCTGGTTTCTGCACAAATCAGGAGGAATTTTGGTCCATTCTTCTTTGCAAATGACTTCTACATCGTTAAGATTTAGTGGCTGTCGCTTGGCAACTCTCCATAAGTTTTCTATAAGTTTGAGCGGCTTGGCCGATCCATGACTTTGATCTGCTTCTTCTTCTTCTTCGTCCTTTCCTGTGCTGCCTTGTTTGTTTGTTTTTGTTGTAGGAAGACCTACCCACAACCCATTGTAAGACTCCTGGCAGAAGGATTTGATGGTACAGGGCTTCGTCTGGGAAGTGTAGAAAAACACCCCCAAACCATAATGTCTCCACCTCCATGCTTGACAGTGGGGATGGTGTTCTTGGGGTCATAGGCAGGATTTCTTCTCAACTACGTGGGACCTACGCATAGATCGTGTAATTCTCTACGGGCCAAAAAATTTTGAACAGCTCAAAACCAGATTCACATAAAGATTTGTCACACACTCACTGTTCTCACTGTTCTAATGATCTAGGAAACCCCACCAGGTGAGGTCGTGTTTGGAGCCCCAAACCTACAGATGGATTGATGGTAATGTCTCTAAGATTGGCATCAACAGCTTCTGACTGATGTACTGATTCTGTGGATAGGTGTCTTCTCTATAATTGAATAGCTCAAGCAGATGTCTTCACTTCACTACAGGAGAGTCTAACTCAGGGGGGTCAAACTCAATCGCACAAGGGGCCAAAATCCAAAACACACTTTAAGTTGCGGGTGGAAAAGGAAAAACATTTTTTGAACACCCTAAAACTACATTTTAAAAACTTTAAAACAGTAACTTTTTAACATAATTAAGTATGAACTAGATATATAGCATTATCTGCGATAATGCTAGTGTGAATGTCGTAAGCTAAATTTGGCCGTTGAAGATGCTAGTGCTGATAGCTGAAGATGCTGAAATTAATAGCTGAAAACACTGAAGCTGATAACTGAAACTGGTGAAGGTGATGCCACTAAAATATTAGCTAAATGCCAAATTAACCTAAAAAAAAACCTTAGGTTAGTCAAAACTGCTAGCATGTAGCTGAAAAAATAGATGAACTTCAAAATACGGAAAAAATCTTAAATTAGCTAAAAACAGCTAGCATGTAAATATTAGCCTAACTCCAAAATAGCTTAAAAAACTTTTTTAAAAGCCTAAATTAGCCAAAACAGCTAGCATGCAGCGGAAATACCAACTAAACTCTAAAATAGTAAAAAAGAAAAAATCTTAACAAAACCAAGTCCAAAAAGTTAGCAGATTCCAAATTTGTAAAACTGCAACTTTTTAACATAATTATGAATAATAGAAAGGCAGGAATTATTCCAGAATAAATCAACTTAAACCTTAAATAACTGTCAACATTTTACTCTCCATAAAAATATATTTTGTCAAATTTATACAAGTTAGAAATGACCGCAAGATTACATTGTGCCATTAATAACAGTAAAATAAAATGATCTGGAGGGCCGGATAGAGTTACCGAGGGCCGGATCCGGCCCCCAGGCCTTGACTTTGACACATGGTCTACCTGGTCTGTGTGAACCAGAACTAGTTACAATGGGGTCAAATACTTATTCCCCTCAATGAAATGAAAATATTTATCAAGTCCATTTCTTGATTTTCTATGTCTCACTGTTTAAATGAATCTACCATCAGGATGACAGTTTATTTTTAGGAGGACAAACCTACAAAATCAGTAAGATATCCCAAACTTATTTCCTCCTTTATATACAGCTTTGGGGAATTCCCCGTCCCATCAAACAGAGTCTGTTGGTATATGACTGTGTGTTTGTGTCATCCCTGAACTGAATTTGCTCATTTTACTAATAACTCTTTTTGCTGTTAACCCTTTGTATTTGTCTGTTTCAATAGTTATGTTTTGGCAAAAAAAAGAGTAATAACAACTTACTGTAATTCTTTAAAGTAAAAAAATACCCAAGTTAAAGTCATAAAGCCCCCATAATTCCACACAAATGAGGTTGCAAGTCAAAACATTTATAATAAATGAGAGAAAATCTTAATTAGGAACCAGCTTAATGAATAGATTTTAGCAGTTTTATTCTCAGCTTCTAACATATTTGGCAAAATATGATTGAAAATAAGAGTAAATGTGAAGAAACTTGAAATACTTTAGTTTCTTCACATTATTTATGTCCTGATTGTTGATTTTACTCATATTCTGCACTTGTAAAGAAAACATTTCCTCTACTTTTGCTTTACAAGCTTCCAGAACTTCACGGTTTGTAAGTTCTGCGTCATCTTCCTTTGTTTTCTTACGCTTTGCCACTGTCACCTCTCTTATTTTTTTTTACCAACTTCATCTTTAAGCCCAACTTAAAGTCCTCCTCCAGCCTTGTCTGCTACGATCTAACCCCGACTCAACAAAAGGACGAAGGTTACGGTGACCGACCCCTCCTCACCTTGTGTAGGCAAACCCTCATCCTCAAAGATGTCAAAGCTGTCCTGCTTGCTCTGTGTGTGAACCTTGTCCTCTGCAGAAGAAGCTTCCGACAGCCAGTGCTCATAAGGTCTCTGCAGCAAAGTCAGATTGTACTGCAGCGAGTGACTCAGGTCATAGCTGTAGCTGTAGGCACAAAGGAAAAACGAGCACAGAATGTTCTCCTTATCGATAATTGGGTGCATTACAGAAAAATTTACAAAAAGGCATTCTCCATTTTCATTATCACATTTATAATAGTGTCTGTAAATAGAACATTTAAATTTAGACCTGGGAAATCTGCTTATTATGAAGTGAAACACATTAATTTCTGGCATCCCACAGGGTTCTAGACTTGGGCCACTACCATTATCTCTCCATAAACTGATTTAGGGTAACATTATGATAATATATATATATATTTTTTAGATGTGACATGCAAGTTTGACTTTCCATGATATTAAATAACTTGTAAAATTAAAAGGATACCTTCAAGGCTTCGTGTTAGATGTGATATTGTCATTTAACAGTTATAGTTTCAAACATATCTACTGTATCTTCTAAATGTGTGATATTTCATCAATTCTTCCTGCATTTTTTTCTCATTTATTTTTACTTTTTTATGCATGCAATTTTTTTGTGTATGTGTGTTTGTACTGTGTTAAATTTCTGTTTTCCTAATTCAAGTATCATGTGGCTTAATTTTATGCCGTGTCCTCCACATTACAACAGGATGAAGGAAATTAAGGACTTTATTTTGAAAAACTGCATCTCAACAAATCACAAAACTCAACAAGGACACTGAAGTCATAGAGCAGTTCTGCAGCATGAGGAGTCGCTATAACCTCCTACAAAACATCAAATTCTGCAAACAGTGTTGGTAACCAAAGACTTAAATAAATAAAGGTTAATTGCAGATAAGATTGGATCACAAAACAGACAATCGAAACTCAAAAAAAAACAATTATGTGGGTATTTACAAAAAAAAAAATGGATTTAAAACTCCCCTATGAATGCCTTCTAACCCTTTAACACCAGAGCTCAAATGTTGATGTTCTTTGATTTATTTTTAACCACTTTTTTCCTTCAGAATCTACTGGAATTACATTGATCGTGTTAACGGTTGAAAAGTTACAACATGTTAAAGATTTTTTGTGTTAAAGCGTCACTGGCGACACTTCAGGTGTTAAAGGGTTAACGCTGTCCTGTTAGCAAACAAAATCATCCAAACCAAAACTTCTTTGGACATTATACCTGAAATAGAAGTTACTGGAAAGGTCCACATTCTGGAAAATCCGCACGTATCTGTAAGACACATAATTAGTCAGTAACTTCATATTGAGACATGAAACGTTAATATTAATTTAAATATTTTTGTAAAACGGATTGCTTTTACGCAAAAATGTATATATTTCTTTAATTTTATTGTTTTTTTTTAATATTCGGTGACACATTTTGTGAAATCAGGGACAGAAATGTTGTTACTGCTCCAAAACTTTAAGAATTTAAGAATGATACCTTGCTTCATCAGGGTGCGTAACTCTAACAGAGTCATTTGGGATGTAGATCATGGTTGTGTCTTCAATTTTGTAGATGGAGTGTCCGCCAATGTCTGCCATTTTTCTGCGCTTGGTGATGAGAACGATGTAATACCCCTCAAGAAAGCGCACAAACCCTGCAATGTATAAAACACACATTTTACTCATTTGTTTAAATAAACTAATATTTCCATTTTAGTTCATATAAAGTGGGAAAAGCTGTGAAAGTAAAAGTATATGGAAAACAGTGGACTATCTAACTATGAGCTGCAGCTTTATTTTTGGGTCAACTGAATCTTTTTTTCACATTTATGTAGGCAGTCCATTTATGGTTACACAATAAAAAAAAATGACCCAAACAGCATCATGCAACACAGTTAATGTTTAGCTTTTAGCTTTTGAGCAGCTATTTTATCATCTGGGCCACTCAACACATAATAGGGATAATGTCTGTGTATATTTAGACTTTTACAAGGATTAGTCACAGAGAGAAAGTGCTTATTATTCTAGATTTGCCTGCTGGAAAAAAAAAAAAAAAAAATAAGTGTTAATGAGCTTTTTAAATTAGTATTTTCGTGTCTTGGGGATTCGTGTATTTTTTTGGGCACACATGAGATGAATATAAGCCATTATTCAGTGGATGACGATGACTGGACGGCTAATCTTCGAGGATGGGAGCCTTTTATGCGAGTCAGGAACGGCTCTGAAGCTCACATCTAATTTAACTAAACTGATGTCAAAGTCAGAATCTGTCTGTGTCAGAGTGACCTGGCCGTCCTGAGCCTCAGAAATACACAGAATTACACTGGAAAATACACACTTTATTCAAATTAATATTGAATAATTCACATTTTGTGTTTTCACCATGGGGGGGGCAGATTTATTCAGCCTTGCAGGAAATCTTAAAGAAACAGTCAAATTTTAAAAATGTTTTTCCACAAAATAATAAAAATATTTCCTCTTCACTCGTCAAAATGGCAAAGAAACCCATCGTTCTGTCACATCGATGTCTTCTTTGATAAAAGGTATTATAATTATGAGATCTGTTGCACAATCCTCTTATCAAACAAAGCCCAGACTTTGATATTTAGGGCAAACAGAACAGTCACATGAGAAAAGTGGAGCAAGGGAAAAAAAACAGATACAAAAAAAATTCTCATGACAAATAAGTATAATTAGGTTGGTAGGGCAAGGATTGCATCACAAAGACAGAAAATAAGAGCTTGATTTTTCCAAAATTGAGGTTTTTTTTTATTGGTCTTGGTAGGAAAGTAAAAGCAGTAAATGTTCTGAAACTTTTCAACATTTTTTTCAAAACAAATTCTTTTTGCAACTGACCTGGATGGTAAAAAATAAAAAATGTTTGTGTGGACGGAAATGCAAAAACAAGCAAATCTTTTGGAAAATGTGTGTCCAGCTTGTTATAACAACTGTTCCGAGAACAGTCACGAGGCATGCGTTGACCCGTGTTTTGCTTTTTAAATTAAAAAAAAAAAGCATTATTATTCTACCATGCAGGTGGTCTTTCCACTGACTTTCCCTACTAAAGAAGCAAAAACCAGGCCATTAAACTGTTCCCGTAATCATTTCTTGTTTGCATGGCTGTACTAGGTAACAGCAGCTATTATTATTCCATTGAAGGTGCTGAACAAAAGGGGCGGACTCACCCACAATGCCAAAGGCACCGACAGATCGGGACAGACCAGAAGAGCCTTTTTGGCCAATCTTGGTGCGGTTGCCCAGATCCAAGCGGCTCAGCAACTCTCGCACTTCTTGTTGGTTGTAGACATGCTTTAAGACAAAAAAAAGGCAAAAGCAATATATTTAGATTTTTTTGAATTGGTTAATTTATTTCTGCTTTTTAAAATTTCTGACAAATCCTCAAGTTTTAGTCACCCAAATTGTTGTTTTTGAGGTTTTTGGCATGTTCTTAAGACTTTTTTCTGAATGTGGAAGACATATTTAAAGAAAATTAAGCTCAAAATTGCATTTCTGAATGTTTATTTTCCAAATCATGAATCAAGAGCAAATGAAAAAGGTGACGGGAAGCGAGGGCAGGCTTACTGAAGGGATAAGAGTGCACATGTGCTACAAAGACCAATAAGCAGCTCATATAACAGCACTTTTACATATTTGTTGCTTAGTCTACAGTGTGTTTCAAAAGTTTTCAAAAATAAATCACTGTTTTTTGTATTAAGGAGCAATTTTAATCAACAGACACATTTTCCCAAATATTTTTGCACATCTTCACTTTGATTCTGTTATTTAAGAAAAAAAAACAAAAGAACTTGATTATTCTTGTAATTTATTTACCTGCCTTAATTTCTTCAAATGTGTTCTAAAATTCTTTGAATAAATTGAAGTTTTAGTAAATATACAGTATATTACTTCTAAGGCGACTGCACTGCAAGTGTAATTCATGCAAGATTTTGAAGTGACAGATTGTCAGTCACAAATGCTCCATGATAAAAAATGTGTGGTGATAAAATTCACCCGCGACAGAATCAGCAGATCATCTGTCAGCTCCAAGATTTTAAAACAAGGTAATAAGCAGTGCAATAACAGCAGAGGGTTCACTCTTTGATGGCACACTCGGGGCAGACTGAGTGATTAAAAAAGTTCCCCTTAGGGAAACTGCACTGCATTACATAATCTGAAAGCTTGAAACTCGGAGCTTACCTTGTCGTCTATTATCACCAGGTCCTTGGGTTCAGTCCGGTCGATCTTCAAGACCCTGTGCTTGGTCTGTGCCTGATTGCTGCCAACTAAAAAATACCTCTGCAGAAAAAAATACCATTATAAATGAACTATCTGGTATAAGTTAGTAAAGAAATTTTCTAACTTATTTTAGTTTTTTTTTGTTGTTTTTTTTAACATGTCAGATAAAGTACAACACAATGGTTTTATGCATCTTAAATTCACTATTTTACCTCACCAGCAACTCATAAGAGAAATTAAATGTGGAATTTTTAAAGAAAATAAATTATCACGCAAATTGCTGCAATAGTATTTGTAGTCCAGATTTGATGAAGGACACATATTTGACCACAAAGCTGTATTGTCAAATGTTCTTTGTCTGGATTTCTGTTGTCCATCCGTGTCTCTTCTTTTCAAATCCCTTTTTTCTCATCCTGGACTCATAGATGACCCAAGATTTTCATTTGTCTGAAGAGTGTTATATTAGAACATCATGTATCAGTACAGTCTGCTACCATTAGAGTCATTCTGTCTTGTTCCACACTTCCCAGTTCTCTATAGTGTCTCTTCCTTTTTTTCGCAATAGCTGCACAGTCCGCTGTTAAGCAAAATGATCAAGATTCTTTTTTTAATTATTGATTAAACTACTTGAAACCCAAATATGAGTATTTTTTTGTCTCCTTTACAGAAGTTTTAACAATCCCTTTAAACACACCCACATTCTCTATTAAAATTAAAAGTGTACATTCAAGCAAGCAAAACATTTATGTAAAAAAATTTATTCTATAAAAATATGCATTTCAAAACCCTTGTCTTTAGGCTGTTTTGCATCATATCAGGTGAGCGTTCTGCTGCCATCTAGTGTTCACATAAATAACTGCAGTTTTTCTGGACAAAAATACTGTAGCATAAACAACTACGGAAGCCGAGAACAGCCTACCTTACATCATTTTCCGTATTTTTTTTTTGTAATTGAACGATTAAACATGAAATAGTATAAACAAGGGGAAATTTAAAAAAAAAAAAAAAAAGTTGTGAAATAAAATATGGAATTCCCGGCTTCCGTACAGATACACACAATCTCTAAATGAGCTCCTAGCCAACTTTTTAACTGGCATTTTAAATCCACCATAAAGTTTATAAATACTGTGAGATATTGCGGGACTTACTGCTCTGGTTTCATACAGAGTCATCTTCTGAATCCCACCGATGAATGCCGCAGTCTGAGGCATGTTTCCTGCGTTCTTCTTCTCTCAATTTCTAAACGTAGACGATACGAGCACTACAGAGCCACTTTAGGTGAATATGTGACTCCACACCACCTCAAAATATACCAAAATCAACGTCTAGCCATTTAAAGTTCCTTATTTTCGCTCCATCTGGCAATGCTCATCAACACCTAAGCTAGGCTAACTGCATGATTCTCTACGATTCACCTCAATTTGAATTAGATTTCATCCCCTTTGTCAGCCACGACTGAGATATTTAAAGTTTAAATCAACAGTTAAATAAATCCTCTTTTACA
This sequence comes from Oryzias javanicus, assembly GCA_003999625.1. NCBI lineage: Eukaryota > Metazoa > Chordata > Actinopteri > Beloniformes > Adrianichthyidae > Oryzias > Oryzias javanicus. The sequence goes on along the minus strand of CM012460.1, from coordinate 14,653,949 downwards.
ATAGCATAAAAAGTCGGTATTTTGCCAAGAAAAGATGCATGACTAAAACTGTATTAATCATGTGACTGTCACTTGTAGCTTATCAGCTGGTACGGTGTCTCGGAGAGTCCAAAGCGGAAAGCGGAAGTGAAAAGCGGAGTAAAAACATTTATTTTTTAAAAATTACATTACATGTTATAATATTATTTTAAAATTATTATTTTTAATATTTAAACTAATAAATATTATTTGCACCATTCAATTTTGGTAAAAATAATAATAATAAAAAAAGTAAAATACAAATACTTTTTGTTTGTTTGTTTTTTTTCTCTTTTAATTGTGTTTCCGCTCTTGTAACCAATAATTGCCTTAGCTATGTGTATTAGTTATTGTTGAAAAGTCGTAATAGTAATAAACATTGTCACGTGATAGCCGCCAACCAACTTTCGACGTTTGCCGGTTACCATAGCAATGGTGGTCAACTAAATAGTTTCCTTTACATGTGTGCAGCCTATCTTTGTTTTCCTTCCCTTTTTTACTTTTTACATTCATGAAATGGCTTGTTTTGTGGACAATTTGATAGAGGATGAAGCTGAGAAGGAAAGACTACAAGCTAAACCCACCTGCTTTATCATAGTAGGAAAACCTGTACGTATCATCATTGTCTTCTTGATTAAGTTCCAAATGAAAAAAAAAAAAAAAAACTAAATTTGACAGATGATTTATCATACAACTACATCATGTGACTTCTGTTTGTTTGCAGGGTGTTGGCAAATCCACTTTGGCCAAAAAAATTGCAGAATCCTGGAACTGTGTTCTAATTGATGGTGAGTAACTTTAAGATATATATATATATATATATATATATATATATATATATATATATATATATATATATATATATATATATATAATTCTAGAAATATCTATAATTGCATCTGACCAATCTTTCAGACATCGAGCTTCTCCACACTCATATAAATAATAAAAGTCAGGAAGGAAAAGGGGTGAGTTATTTGTCTAATGTCTTATTTAACTCTTTAGCGTGAATCTTTTTTTTTTTTTTTGCTGTTCTAACCCTGACATTTTCAGCTTCTTAGCATCTTATCTGATGGGAAAAGCATAGCGGATGATGTTGTGCTGCAGCTGATTCTCGCCAGACTCAACTCACCAGACGTTGAGCATTATGGTAAGAGTTCAATTGCGCTACAAATAAACTAAAAAAATAAAACATGTTTTGCTAAGTTTGTATTATTCACATTTGTGTGCTATTTGCCGGTTTCTTCTTGGAGATTTATGAAGCATTTTTGAATGGAATGGGTTCAAAATTTGAGTAAACAAAAACAAAATCAATGTCAATCTATACAAAAAACACGTGACTGACACTGTTTCGTCATTTGCATGTCATGTCCAGGTTATGTCCTGAGCTGCCTTCCGTTTCTGTCAGACGATCATCAAAGCGTTCACAAGCAGCTAGAACTCGTCCAGAACCTAAAGTTGCCCCCAGATTTCATCATTAATATCAAGGTTTTACTTTTTTAAAGCTAAATATTGATTGTTTATAACTCTGTTTTTTAAACTAGCTCTTTTTTTCCCCTCCAGTGTCCAGACAATGATCTGGTCCAGAGGCTGTCAGGTCTGAGAACACATCCAGAAAGTGGACAGTCATTCAGTAGAGACCAGTGGGAGCGTGAGGAGGTGTACGGCAGGGAGGAGGAGAAGGAGATGGAGAGTGACGAAGAGAAGGTCTGGATTAGATCATACTTTTAAAAGGGATGCCTCTATAATTGTTGGCTCTAATAGGTGTAAACCGTATAATAAAACATCCAAAAACATAGTTTTTTATTTAGAAAAATGAAAAATTGTCTACTTGAGTAAATAGGTTATCTTTAAAGGAATGGGTTTTAGAAAATCTGACAAAAAATGAAACATTATAAGCTTTGATCTGATGGAATGACCTTAAAGAAGCTACCAATTAGAGAGAGCAGCAGTTATTATTTTTTTAAGTATTTTTAAGACACAGTGAAGCTAAAATATGTGGTAAATGTGTCATCACCAGCCTAAGAAACCATAATAAAAAAGGTGGATTATTTTAGATTTGCAATGAAATCCTCTTTTGCATTGGATTTAACACCTTTTAACCCATTAACAATACAACTAAGACAATACATTAATGAAAATGCTTTTTTCCTATTGCTGATTGGCTTGAGTAACTCACAATCAATGTTTTAAAAAAAATATGTTTTCAAAATGCTAATTTCAACCAACTTTTATTCTCCTCAATGAGAGGAAATCTTTTTCTTTAACTCCTAAAAGTTAAATATTTACATTTTTTTTTCTTTCATGTGCTATCAGACTGATGAGGAACTTTCCAAAGAGAGCCTGGACGCCCTGCTGTGGATGCCAGAGAATCTCCCCGCTAACAGCCTTGACAGAATTCACTTGTACAATGATTCAGTGCTACCGCAAGTGAAGGCGAGTCATCGAGACTTTTAGTCTTCTTTTCTTTTTATTTCTGCTTTTTTTATACAACAAACATATTTTCCTGCATTAAATGAAAAATAAATACACAAGATTACGATAAAGTTAAAAACAAAGGAATTAGAGATGTTCCAAGTCTTCCAATTGTATTTTTATGTATAATTACTTCCTGTTGTGCTGCTCCAGGACTACATGGAAGGCCATAATCCTGCTTTCTTCCTGGAGCTGGACGGGAACAGCACACCTGAGGAGCAACTTCAGGTCACCAACATGTCAGATTTGAATGCATTAGAATATATTTAAATGCTTATTTTATCAGGCAAGTTTTGTGTTCTGTGAGTTTTATCATTGTTTTTTCTTCAATTTTTAAATTAAATGAGTTTAAAATATGTAAATATAAAATATATATAATTAGATACAACATATGATGCAAAATTATAGATGATTATAATAATATATAATACAACATTACAAAAAAACATGTTTGCAAAGAAGCAGGCAGAACTTAAAGCCTAAAAATACTACTACAAATATGACTACAACTAATAATAATGAAAATAATTAAATTACATAAGAAAAAATATTAAAAAACAGAATCTCTCAGATACTGATCAAAAAAAGTCTTAACTTGTTAGTTTTTTAACCCTTTAACTACCCAAAAAAAAAAAAATTTGAATCACAAAAATATATATCTATTTTTTTCTGCTGCTTTTTCTTTTTGTATGGAACTCCTAAAAGAACTCTGAAGCTAAATAAGTAAGTAAAAATATGCATATGTATTATAAAAAAAACAAAACAAAACAAAAAAAAAACACACACATAGGGGCTCTGTAAAAAATTGTCTGTAAAAAGGTAAAAAAAAAAAATGTCTGGTTAATAACTGGTATACACCAGTTACTATTCGTTGCACAACATTTACCATCCAAATTTTTTCTTTTTAACTTTAATTTTTTTTTTAATGAAATGTTCTGGTTGGTGGGCACCAGTTACCATCCAGGATTAATTTTTTTATTTTTTTACTTCAATTTTTAGAAAAATAAGATGTTCTATTTAGTAACAGATAATAACTGAAAAAAAGGTAAAAATAATAAATAAATAAAAATTATAATTACTAACTGGTGCACATCAGTTAATAACAAAAACATTTTTTTCTTCAATGTCTTATGTCCCTCTAGGGTCTCCGTACCTTGGGAAGTAATACGCACAATCATTATTTTTAAAAAACATGTTTTTCCAAATGTATGAGCAGGAAGTTAAATGGTTAATAGTAATGATAACGAAATGTATTTTTTTATAACTATTCATGTTTGATATTAAATCATTTTTTTCTTTAGTGTGTGATGTCTCGTCTTGGATCCATGTCTGTCCAACCTGTTGCTGTTCCTGTGCTCCTAAACGCCGCTCTCCTCGAGGAGGAAACGGATTCGGTCAGTTCTGCTTTTATTTCAAAATAAAAGTCTAATAAAATACTTTTATCAATTTTTCTTTTTTAAAAGATCATTTTAATTGATCGTTTTCATCAATAGATCATTTTAATAAATAATGACTAAAGTTCTATTATTCTTTTTTGTCCAGGAAGATATGTTGAGAAGTTTATCATCGTCCCAAACGGTGGCCCCCGGTTTTTCGTGGAGATGGAGCCGCTGGGGCCAAACTTGCCCTGTAGCTCTGAAGGAAGGCAAGGCCCTCACTGGTAGTGCAGAGTTTTCTGTTGGGTGAGTGCTTTTTGACTTCAACTTTATCCCAAGTATGTGAAAATAACCACTGACTCTATTTTTTTTTCTTCTTCATGCAGCTTTCAGGACAAACTGTACCTCCTTTCTTCTCAGGAAGCCCATCAAAAGTTCGTCACAAACCCCAGACAGTACTTACTTCCTCCGATGCCCAGAGCTCCTTGCAGAGTGTCCATCACTGGGGCTCCTCTGACAGGGAAGAGCACTTTGTGCAGGCTTGTAGCTCAGCATTACGGAGCAGTGGTACTTGACGTGGAGGAGCTGCTGCAGCCGGTGCTGGCTAAGGCAGAGGAGGAGAGACTCCAAAAAATTAAAGATGAAACAACCCAGTTTGCAATAGAGAAAATCCAGGAAAGTGATGAAGACTTTTTAGGCAAGTTTCCATTTTTTGTGCTTTTCTTTCCCATTTTTTCTTAAGCTTATTTTAGGGCATTACCTCATACCTACTTGAAAAAACGATATTAAATTACTTGTATTTTTTCCCTTTTCATTAATGCATTCATTTGCATGCATGCACCATAAAAATTATGTGTTTATTAATTAATATATTCTTCTTTTTCTCAGTGACAGAGAATCATCCAGCCGTACAGGAAATCCTCCTTAAAACTATGAGGGAAGTTGGAAAGTCAATCGTACATCCGATTGACCTATACGCTGAGGTTCTGGAAAAACACATAAAAGAGGTAATAAAGCTAAAAATATAGATTTCTAAATATAAGGTAAAAAATGTGAAGTCAGTTTTTCCTCATTTGATCATAACATTTTCATGAGATACTGTAAAAATCCACAATTCCTTCATCAAATTTGCCTTTTTCAGCCCCTCATGTGATGAATCCGGTTTAAATGTTGCAGGTTGAAGAGGAGAAAGACTGGACTGGGTGGGTGCTCGACAACTTTCCCAGGAGGCTTTCAGATGTGGATGTGCTGCAGAAGAGTGAAATCCTGCCAGATATCATCGTCTGTCTGATGGGTAAGTGGAAAACAGATGTAATGTTTGCTGCCGTTGTATTTATGTTTACTTTTTGTTTCAGAGAAAAAGGGGAACAAAGATATTAGAGACCAACTTCTGAGAAACAGGAAACTAGTGTACGTATAGATGAAGCCATTTATTTTTTCTGTTTGTTGCTGTGTATAAAATCTTTATCCAACATGGATGTGCTTTTCTTGTTTTTTTTCTTTAATATAGACAGCAAAAGAAGCTGGAGAAGCTTTCGAGTCTGTCGCAGGTTGTTGAAGAAGCTGACGGTATTATGTTTTCGTGATGTAACCCACATTATAGTCTATTGCAGGGATGGACAAACCTTTTGACAGAAGGGCCGACTCATCGGAGGAAGAAATAACATGGAATCTGGACAAAAACACGCATTCATTTTGATTGAAAACAGACTAAAGAAAAGCTGTTAGTTTGGACCCAAAAAGATTCAAAAAGAGTCAAAAATGCACCTTTTAGAGTTACTTGCAACAAGGAATGAAGAAAAGATGAATGTCTGCTTATTTGGTTGCCACAAAATAAAAAAATAAATAAAAAGACAGCCAAAAAAGTAGCAATTCTACCGACTAAAAATTATACATAATAATGCGAGTAAAAGATAGCATCAGAAACAGTCAGCGTTACTAGGATTTGGTATTTGAAACTAACAAACTCAAAGAAAATATATTTTTTCTCAACAAAAATGAATGTATATATGTTTTAAAACTGAAAATGTTAAAAAAAAATTTTTTCAAAACTGTGGCAAACTTTTTGATTTGTGGGCCAAAAATGTTCTTAAATTTAGCAGAAGGGCTAGCTTGATAGCTAGACCATGATGGATTGTTTGTAATCCACCTCACAAAAAAATAATAATAATAATACAGAATCTGGACAAAAAAATAATATAAATTTTGATTGAAGATCAACAAATTATTTTTGAATTTTTATTTCTAAATTGTATTTTTTGTTCTTATTTTGATGTCAATTGCAACAATGGATTGATGTCCCTTAGAGAAATGCTACGTTCAAGTGCGGTTGAAATAATCGGAAAAATGGCTCGGAAAATACACACGAACGTCAGAGAAACAATAAATCATCCAACACCAAATAAATGCAGAAATACTTCTTCTACTTTAACTAAATGTCAATTTATTTGTAGAGCACCACCTATAGGTAGACACCAGAATTACAGGGAAAATAAGACATAAATATGGACTTTTGATATACTTTATTCAAGTTTGGCGATTAGTTTGTCCACCGCAAGTTATAGTTAGCTGTAAAATGTGATTTATCCTTGCTTTCGTCATTAGATAATCCAGAACTGACTGATGCCCATAATGCTGCAGATTCCCAAGATAAAAGACAAGGTAAAAAATGATTTAAAATGAAATCATATCTCTGAATGGGGTATTAATTACTGTCTACTCATCTAAATAATGGTTTTAATTCTCTTACAGCAAATGTAAAACACTGAAAAGTCAGTTTGTTGCTGCATTGAAGTAGATGTAAACAAAAGGGAGTAAAAAATAAAATTCTTTGTTTTCTCCCTTTGTTGTTTCCAAGCTGGAGCACCGCAGGAAGAATGGGAATCCAGCGACCAAGAAGAGATTTCTGACTATTTCCTGCAGCTGCAACAGTTTGATAAGGAATGGGAGCAAATGCAGATTGTTTTACCGACCACCTGCTTTGAGCTGGAGATCGGCGGGAAAAGTCCAGAAAATGTAGCCCAACAGATCATCTCTGAGATGGAGAGTAAGTAGTAAAATTCAAAAAAATTGTTCTGAACAAAACAGTTCATGTATTTTTGAAAATTGAAATATGTAAATGTTAAATCTTTCCTCAGAGTCATTTCAGTATCAGTCCCACAAGTTGTCTGACTTTGACTTGGAGGAAGAGGAAAATTATTTCAAAGCCTTAGTAGACCAAGACGAAGAAGAGAAAGAAGAAGGAGAAAACAGCAGTGACATTTCTGCGGCAGAAGAGGAGGATGCAAGTGTTTTTTTCTTTTCTTTTGGGTGTTATTTGGCAAGTTTAGTGATGCAAGTGCTGCAAAATTGACTTGCGTCATTCTTCTTCAGATGCATCCCAAAGCGAAACGCTTGCTTGGAGACACCAAGCATTTCTGTCCAGTTGCCTTAAAAAACCACAACGTTCTGCATCCGTGCACCGACGACATCGCTGCAAGATACCGCGACAGGACCTTCTACTTTTCCAGCCAGGAGGCCAGAGACGCTTTCCTCCAAAACCCTGCTCACTTTGTCGCTCACTATGAGCCTCTCAAGGTATAAAATAATTCTTTAGAAGTAAAAAATGAAATCAAACATTAGTTAGCTCCTTCTCTTCTGTCCCCAAAGCCTCCTGCCCTCCGAATCTTCATGCTGGGCCCCAGAGGATCTGGCAAATCCACTGTGAGCGAAGAGCTTTCACAGCAGCTTGGGCTCTTCCACGTTCAGTTTATTGAGGTACTCCAGATGATGATCGTGGCTAAGACAAAAACGCGGGTGTCGCTGGTGGACGAGGTCGTGCCCTGGAGCGACAACTTTGGCGACCTGGATGCCTCAATTAGAAATATCAGCCAGGGGAGCGAGGAGCAGCTGGAGGACAGGGAGAACGTCCTAGAGGTCCTGAAAGATTTGAAGCGAAAATGTTAAACTGTTGTTCAAATACTGTTTAATGTGGGTGTGTTTACAGCAGGAGGAGTCTGAAGATAACATGACAGCAGAAGAAATAGCCATCAAAGCTTATTTGTCAACAGGAAAACCGCTGAGTCCACACATTCTTGATTCAGTCATTAAGCCCTTTTGGAAACAAGAACCATACATGTAAGTTACAGTGCTTTTACTTTGACCAAAGGCTTAAAAAAGTCCAACTTTAGGTCATTTCTTGTGTTTTAACAAATGTTTGCATCTTTGAAAACATAAGACTTAACACTAACCATATTTTGACAGATGCTATGAAGAACAAATGTTTCATTGACGGAAAAATAAAAGTATCTGAAAACACAAAGTTAATCCAAGAGATTCAGAAGCCATTTTGAATATTTTCCCCTTTTTTGACACTGTGGTTGTGATGATTTACTCAATCCTTTCAAAATAAAAGCTGAAGAAGTAAAGGTGATGCGGTTATATTTCTCTTTTCTTTGCAGTGTTGCTCATAGAAAGACCCGCTCTGACCATTTTTAGATTTTTTTAAAAAATTCTTGAAGTATTTTTTTTTTATTATTATGGAGGACATATATTAACAAAATTGAACAAAAACTTGCATTTTTGAGTATTTCTTTTGTCAGATCATTGCAATTTATGAGCGAACAATAAAAAATACAGGTTGAAGAGCGTATTTGTGATGTCAAAAGCAACCACAACGACTCAGAAGTTACTTTTTAATGAACTCCTACCACTCTGCAGAAACTATGTCCTAGAAAACGACTCAGGTTTTTTTTTTTTTGGCTAAAAACTGCATAATCAAAATTAAAAGATGATTGGAGTGAGACCTTAAAAAACGTCTACATCTTCCCTTCATAGGTCTACAGGCTTCATTTTGGACGGCTTTCCAAACAGCGCGCAGGAGGTGCAGTACATGCTGGAGCAGCAGCTCCTTCCTGACGTGATCGTAGTGATGGAGCTAGACGTGGCAGAAGTTCAGAAGCGACTTTTGCCGGCCTGTCTTCAGAAGTGGCGAGAGCTCAGCAGCTGTCGCAAACAGCAGCTGAGACTTCTGTCTGAGCTGCGCAGGAAACGTTGGGTATGAATGGAGTTGGACCAGGTGTGTCCAAAGTCAGTCCTCGAGAGCCGACCTCCTGCTGGTTTTCCAGAAATCCTGCTTTATCTGCTGCTGATTTGCTGGATCAGGTGTGTTTGACCAATGAGGAGCTTCAATGGAAGCTTGGTTGGAAGACATGTAGGACTCCGGCCCTCGAGGACTAACTGACACCCCTGATTTAGACCAAAATATTTGTCTTACTCATTTATGGAATAATTATTATTTATTTGTTATTTTTTATGTAGGAGGAAGATATCGCAAATAGAATGGCTGAGATTAAGCAAGCAAGGGTACAGTAAAGTCAGTGACCTCTCGATGACTTTTTTGCTTCTTTACATGCAACTCTGTCTTTTTGGAAGCCAGGATGAAGACGATGCTGATGAAGAAGATGACGAGGATATAGAGGCAAATCTAAAAGAAGAGTTTCCTTTTGAAGAAGACGACGACCTGGAAAATATAGAGACTGAAGAGGCGGCAACGCAGAGGCTGGAACAGGATATAGAGAATCAGTTTCTAACGGATGAAAAGAACCTTTCTACAGTGATGGTAGGAAGAAGACCCAAATTCAGTGTCATTTGCTGTGTATGTGTGTGTCTCATTTTGTTGGATTTTAGGAAAGCCTCAGTGAACATAGCATTCCGCAACTGACGATAGACGCGTCTCGCAAACTCGTAACCGTTCAGCGTCAGCTGCTGCGGAGAGTCCAGCCTCTCCTGACCGACAGAGGGTCGCTCTTCCAGACATGCCAGCCTATCTCATCCAGGCTGGCAGAGAAGCTGCTGCTCTCCAGTTACAGGTTTCCTAGTGGCTTCGGCTGCTCTGATCCCGTCCAGGTAGGCATCCATTTTTAAAAAATCACCAGTTACTGCCAAATAGTTCAACTTTTCTTGATTTACAGCTCTACAAAGACGGAGATCAAATCCAGCCTCTACTGTGGCCCCTCAACGCCACATACCCCCTGCTCTTCAACCAGTACGTCTACTTTTTTGCAACCAAAGAGAACCGCGACTCCTTCACGTCCAACCCCTTCAAGTACCTTCAGCAGAGGAAGCCTTCGCCTCAACTTCCAATCAAAATCGTTGTTATCGGTCCGCCTAAATCAGGGAAAACCACCGGTACGAACTAATCGAAATCTGTTCTGACATTTTTCAGTCTTAATAGTTTTATTTTTTTACAGTGGTGGAAAATTTGGCCCAAAATTACAGATTAGAGCGGCTCTCCATCGGCGATTGCGTGAATACGGTGCTGAACAATCAGGGACACACCGAGCTCGCCTTGAAGATGAAAAAGTATCTGACAGAGGGCCTCCTCGTGCCTGATGAGCTGGCCATCCAGTGCCTGATGGTGGCGCTCATGAGCTCCACCTGTAGCACTAAAGGGTATTACCTGACATCTTTGAGCTGAATTCTCCATTTGATTTACTCGGAGAATCCATTTGGAAGACGTGCCTTGTGTTTTTAGGTACGTCTTGGATGATTTTCCAAAAACCCTAAAACAAGCAGAGTTGATGAGTTCTCACAGAATCATCCCCACGGTGGTGACCGAGCTGCAAATGGACTTTCAGGAGGTGGAACGGAGAAGTCTGGCCGACAAGTGTAACAAGTGAGACTACTGCCTTTCTTTATCCTTCTGACCGCCAAAAACGTGATCAAACGTGCCTCTTCACTGCAGGCCTCACCTGTTGCACGAAAGCTTAGAGGTCCTCAAAACGGCCGATTCCAATTACAAGAAAGAAGTGGGGCGCATACAGTCTCATTTCCAGGAACAGCATCAAAACTGGTTGGTTCTTGATGCCTTGAAGAGCAAATGGTGGATTTGGGAGAAGATCGTAGAGGAGGTCAGCCTCAGCATGAGACGTGTCTGCACTTACCTGGAGAGGGTTCAAGCTGGTATAAACGTTTGCTTAAACTTTAAAGAATCTATGTACACAACACTCAAATAACATGCACTTTTATTTGACAGGCCAAGCAACCTGCATTTACAGATCCGGCATTGCACCAGCAGAGGTGGGGCGCCGACTTGGGGAGTTTGACCAGTACTGCCCTGTTTGTCTGGGTCGACATTGCCATCTGGTGGACTGCTCTGGAACTACAAGCCTTGCTCTTGTTGCTGAGTACAGGAAACTTTTTTACAGGCTGTGTGGGGAAAAACACCTGGAGGTTGGTTTTTCAAATAAGCAGATTATTCATGGGACTTATTTTACTATAAATATTCATTTATTGTGAATTATTTGTGCATATAAATATAATGAAATGAAATCGAAAAGACAAGGATTTTCAAAATATGATTTTATTTCAGGAGTTTTTGTCATCTCCGGATCGGTTCGTGCCACCGGGGTGCCCCCACGTCCTCCCACAACCCCACCTGCTGCCTAAAAAGCTGACTGACATCGATGTGAAGAACAGATTCCCACAGCAGGCTGAACTGAAGGGCTTCTGTCCTGTTACTTACTGGGAGGGAAAGCAGAGGTACTCTATTTTTTTTTTACGATTTTAAACAATATTTAAAGATGTAAAAAAAGAGAGGATATGTGTTTTACCTTAAATCTTTACCACATGAGTTGTTCATTTGCTGTAGGTATGAAGCTCTGGTTCAAGGAAAGACTAAATATGCAGCGGAATACAGAGAACGACTTTACATCTTTGAGTCACAGCAGAAGCAGGACACATTTATGAGGTGATGCTTTTCTTTGTTGATATTTTTCAGGAATACAAAAAATATATAAATTAAAAGTATTTGTTATTTTTTAGAACTCCTGAGACATACTGGAACCAAAAGTTGCCCAAAAAGGTTCCAGCTCTTTGTGAGCCTGTGCTGCTCACCTCACTGCCATCCCTGGGCTACATGGAACAGGTTAGACCCCATGTGTCAAAGTGAAGGCCCGGGGGCCGCATCCGGCCCTCTGGGTAATTATATCAAGCCATGTTATTTTTTTATTATTAATGGTCCGATGTTATCTTGCCCTCATTTTTAACTTTAATTTTGACGAAACATATTTTTATGGAGAGTCATCGAATATTGAAAGTCATTTCAGGTTTAAGTTGATTTCTTCTGAAATAATATTTCTGCCTTTTTAAAATTTCCTTAACATGTTATAAAGTTACAGTTTCAAAAATTGGCATTCTGCTAGCTTGTTGGACTATTTTGACATTTACTAAAAAAAAAAATTAGGCTATTTGAAGTTTTGCTAATACAGTGGTGTGAAAAACTATTTGCCCCCTTCCTGACTTTTTATTCTTTTGCATGTTTGTCACACAAAATGTTTCTGATCATCAAACACATTTTATTAGTCAAAAATAACACAGGTAAACACAAAATGTAGTTTTTAAATGTTAAATGTTTTTTATTATTTAGGGAGAAAATAAATCCAAACCCACATAGCCCTGTATGAAAAAGTAATTGCCCCTGCACCTAATAACTGGTTGAGCCACCCTTAGCAGCAACAACTGCAATCAAACGTTTGTGATAACTTGCAACAAGTCTTTTACAGCGCTCTGGAGGAATTTTGGCGCACTCATCTTTGCAGAATTGTTGCAATTCAGCTTTATTTGAGGGTTTTCTAGCATGAACCGCCTTCTTAAGGTCATGCTGCAGCATCTCAATTGGATTGAGGTCAGGACTTTGACTAGGCCTCTCCAAAGTCTTCATTTTGTTTTTCTTCAGCCGTTCAGAGGTGGATTTGCTGGTGTGTTTTGGGTCATTGTCCTGCTGCAGCACCCAAGACCGCTTTAGCTTGAATTGACAATAGACATTCTCATTCAGGATTTTTTGGTAGACAGTAGAATTCATGCTTCCATCTATCACAGCAAGCCTTCCAGGTCCTGAAGCAGCAAAACAACCCCAGACCATCACACTACCACCACCATATTTTATTGTTGGTATGATGTCCTTTTTATGAAATGCTGTGTTACTTTTACGCCAGATGTAACGGGAAACGCACCTTCCAAAAAGTTCAACTTTTGTCTCGTCAGTCCACAAGATATTTTCCCAAGAGTCTTCGAGATGTTTTGTAGCAAAATTAAGATCATGAGCAGAAACATTTAATTGTGACAAACATGCAAAAGAATAAAAAGTCAGGAAGGGGGCAAATAGTTTTTCACACCACTGTATTTCAGCTACATGCTAGCTGTTTTTGCTAACCTAAGGTTTTTATTTTTTTTAGGCTAATTTGGAGATTAGCTAATATTTTAGCTGGCTATCAACTTCTGTGTTTTTAGCTATCAATTCCAGCATCTTCAGCTATCAGCATTAGCATCCTCAGGAGTCAAATTCAGCTTACAGCAATCACACTAGCATTATAATGCTATATATCTAGTTCATAAATGTTAAAAGGGTACGGTTTTAAAGTTTTAAAAATTTAGTTTGAGTGTTCAACAAATGTTTATTATGTTCGGCCCACGACCAAAAGTGAGTTTTGGATTTTGGCCCCTTGTGCGATTGAGATGACACCCCTGGGTTAGACACTTACAGCAAACTGTTCCATATGTTTATGCTACTTTACGGTCTAAGATTTTCTCTTTTTATTATTATTAAAGGGAATGGCAAATCCGGTAATTAAAGCCATGACTGCAGCTGGGTGTCTCAAACCGAAGTTTCCTTTTCTCAGCGCACAGAAGTCCGTCCTCATCTATGTGGGACTCTATTTGAAAGGTATGCTAAATGCGGGAGGAGGTTAAATAGATTGTACACACTTCTTTTAACTAAGGATTTGCCTGTGTGTGTTTTATAGCTTTTAACCGCAGGAGCAGCGAATACTCACGACAAAAGTACAAAAGGAAGCTGGCTTCATTTGAGGAGGACTGTGCGCTCATTCCTTACCTGAGCTCAAAGATGAACCCTCCTCCTGTCGACTTTTCCGTCGATCTTCAGTTTAAACTGAACAAGTTCCTGGCACTTGAATGTGCTGCATCTGTTTTGCAACTCTGAGTGCAGCTTGTATTCTGTTTTAGTTCCAAAAGTTAATGTAAATTTTAAAGCATTCTCCGAAACAGCAGGAAATCCCACTTTGTTGTGTTTAGAGCATCATTTTTACTAGTTGTTAATTTAAAGATAGATAGTTTTAATTAAAAGGATATAGCTTCGTAATGCATTATTTTCAAAAATAAATACTTAAAAAGAGATTCCTCTTTCTTCAATGAATGAGTTTTGTGGATAAAATTAGTGATTTTAGTTTTCTCCTTCTGTCAATAAATTACTTTTACTGACAATTGTAGGTCCAGATGTTACACCTAAATTAGTAGACACACAATTTAGCACTTTCTACTTGAAAATGTTCCCACATTACTGAAAAAAAACCAAAAATGTTGATAAATAAGTAAGAAATTGAATTGTAGACTCAATTCAGCAAGGATTTGGGATTTATTGCATGAAAATGGCAATCCAATCTACATAGGAAAGTAATTTTAAAGGCTTTTTGTGCGTCTGAAACACTGGGCTTACCATGTTTTTTTTGACGCCATCCCCAAGTAATGGAATAATATTCCTCCAGATCTGCACATGACATCTGACCTGAATAATTTTAAATGTAAGCCAAATACTTTTAGAATGGCTTTAATACTCAGTAATTGGTGGTATCTCATTTTCTTTTAATCCTTTTATTGAAATTGTATTAATCTTTTATGTGGTTTGTTACCTATTCTAACTTTGTGCTGTCTTTTTTTCTTAATTTGCTTCAGTTTTGAAAATTTTCTTTTTATTTCAGTTTCTTAAATGACTTTGGCACCCTAATTGCATTGTAAAGGGCTTTCTAAATAAAGTTATAACCATTCAACTTGGAGGTTTTAATTACAAATAAATAAATGGCAGATAAATCCATCTGCTAATTATTATTATTATTATTATTATTATTATTATTATTATTATTATTATTACTATTATTATTATTATTATTATTATTATTATTATCATGAGAAAAGGTGACAATAAAGTTAAAAGTAAAATAAAAATAAACTTTTGGGTTTAAATTACGTTTTTTTTTTTTAGTTAATAATAGCTAAATAAATATGTCATATATTTCAATGAACATAATATATGTTCAAAATATAGTTTCTATCCAAATGATAAAGTCAGATTTTCTTTATCCCACAAAATAAAACAGGAATCACATCGTAGTTTCTATTCCAGACCACCAGGTGGCAGTGTTGTTTCAGCCGTTTATTCACAGTCCGCTATCGGGACTGTGACGCCGGGAGAAGAAGACTCAAGCGCGAATTCGATCCCCTGGTTAGGGTCTTCAGACCCATTTGTTGGTCTGTCCCGTTATCTTCTTAAGGAGTGAGTCTACAAGTCGTCACTCGAATTCCTTAGCTCGCATATAAAAGGTAAAGCTGGTGACAATATATCCTAGTTTTGTGATGTTTTTTTAAATTGATCTTGTTGCCATTCTTATATCCTGTATTTTAAGCTAGCTTAGCTACAATAAACACTTTAGTGCAATCGCGGTTACGTGTGTTTTAGAGTACCGTGCCCGCTTGTTTTTACGCCTAAAAAAAATCGCAAAATAAAGCATTTTGAAATGTCGTTATAGTTTAAGTTCTGTGAAAAGCGAAGAAGGTTGTTTGGTTTAAACATTTCCATAACTTCCTTTTCAGTTTCGTTTTGCCGGTTGGAGCGACTGTTTTTTTTTTTTTTTTTTTTTTTCCTCCCCTCTCCGAACATGTCTAAACGGAGAAGCAGCACCGTCATTGTTGAAAACCCAGACAAGAGAATCCGCTCTGACGTGGAGGCTGAAGAAGAGGACAACGGGGAGGAGGAGAACATCGCTGATAATGATCAAGAGGATGTTCATCAGCTGGTAGGTGGAACCTCCAGATCATCTTTATTCTAAAGGATCTTCCTAAAACAGATTAATGTATGCATTCTATCTGTAATGTGTTGAAACTTGAGTCAGAAATCACCTGTCTTCTTCTTCAGGGTGTTGGAGATGTGGTCAGTGATGCAGGGATTCTGGAGAGCATCACCCTGAAGAACTTCATGTGCCACTCCCTCCTCGGTCCTTTCGCTTTTGGCTCCAATGTCAACTTTGTCGTTGGCAACAATGGAAGTAAGTTGTGAGAATTTTACAAAATACAGTATCAATATTTTGTTCTGTCATGGTGTTAATTTTTTAAATCGTGACCTGTATTTATTTATTTAATTTAATTTATATTTTTAATTGCAGTTATTTTTTACACAATATTTGCTGTAAATGGCTTTATTTTGAGATATTCTTATTTAAATCTGTGGCATTTTTCTGTTGATAAACATGTAACCTTTTGTCTTTACACTATCGAGTGGTATTTTTTCATTTATTTATTTATTTATTTTTTGTAATTATATTTATCGAGTGGTATTTTTTTCCATCCTGAACAAAAAATAAAATACAAGAAAAAAAAAATCAGATGAATATTGCCCTGTTTTAACACATAAAAGCATTAGAAATACCTTCAGAGTAATCCCAAAAATATTGACCACAAACTTCTATTCAAATCCATAATCCATATTTACCCACTTTATCATCAGCCCTCCATGTACCCTATAGATTTATAGCAACAAACTCCCCGTCAGGCATTAACCTTCACATAGTGGATAAAAGTTTGGGAGTTTTTTTTGTTGGGAACTGCAAAGTCGCACATTGATGACATCACAGCAACAACGTGACGCATGCTGCAGTGCATACACAGCGGTGGACAGACACCGAGTCGTGCACTACGACTTAAAATAAAATGTTCATTCAAGTAAGCTAGTAAATCTTTGATTTTTATATTGAGAATCAACAGCTATAGATTAAAAATTAGATTAACAGTTAAAAAAAAAATTAAGTTTTTATTTGTCTATAAACAATTAATTGCGATTAACGTGATAATTTGACACCTCAATTTATAACTTCTATGGATTGAAGGGATTTCTTTAATCCAATACTGTGGGAAGTTTTTTTTTTTTTTTTAAGATGTTCATGAAAATCTATGAATGATTTGATTCCTCTTGTCTAGATTTTCATGCCAAACCTTCTTAAATGTTTTTTTTATAATGGAACTTTTTTTTGTTTTTTTTTTGTTAAAGGTGGGAAAAGTGCCATCCTGACAGCTCTTATTGTCGCCTTGGGGGGTAATGCTCTTGCTACAAACAGAGGATCTTCCCTTAGGGATTTTGTGAAAGAAGGAGAAAGGTATTTTTTTTATAATTATTTAAGAAGATATATATATATTTTTTTGTTAAATGTTTAAGTTTGTGGTTTTCTAAATTATATTAATGACTATTCTTGCAGTTCGGCCGACGTATTGATTACTCTGCGTAACAAAGGAAGAGATGCATTCAAAATGGACAACTATGGATCATTGATCACTGTGGAAATGAGAATAACACGAGATGGGTTGAGAACCTACAAACTAAGAAGTCAATTTGGTAAGAAAATATTAATACATTTGCCAAATTATTTATGTCTTAAGCTGAAATGTATAGACGGTGTGAATTTCCTGTTCTGTTGTATTCACAGTACAATTACTGTTGTGTTTCTACAGGTAAAGTCATCTCAACTAAAAAAGAAGAACTCATTTGTCTTCTGGACAATTTTAATATTCAGGTTGGTGAGTTTTTGCTAGTGCAGAATTTCATCAAGTTTAGTCGATTTATACTTCTGTCATCATTTTTTCCCCTGCAGGTTAACAATCCTGTCTCAGTTCTCACCCAGGAAATGAGCAAACACTTCCTGCACTCCAAAGGAGGGGGGGACAAGTATAAGGTTTGTTTAAAAACTTAAATTCGACTGTTTTAAGTTTATGCCGTCGCCTCATTCGCTGTTTTTTTTCTTTCAGTTTTTTATGAAAGCCACCCAACTGGAGCAAATGCGAGAAACCTTCGTTTACATTAAAACCACCAAGCAAGCCACCCAGAATAAAATTGAACAACATAATGAGGTATGGAATCGCATCACTCTTTCGTATTTGTTCAATCATGGTTGATAAGCCTGTAAACTATATGTTTCTGCTGCAGAATTTAAAAAGGCTGAGAGAAGATTACAAGAGGGAGGAGGAGCGTTACAAGAGCTTGGCTTCTATTGACGAAATCCAAAACAAACTGGAAGAATTACGGAAAGAAATGGCCTGGGCGTTGGTGAGATAATCAGTTTTTTTATTAAAGCTTTTATTTTTCATAGAAGGGTATTAAAAACTGTGATAACGCTGCAGGTTTCTGAGATGGAGCGCAACCTGGAACCAAAGAAGGAGAAGCTGCAGGCAGACAGACGGTCCACACAAAAATATGACGAGAAGGTCAATGAATGGAAGGTATAACACCACTCTAATAAAAGTTCAAAGCCTCATTTTGCTGTGCACAAACGTTTATTTGATTATGTTAAATTCTTAACACTTTCTGTCAGAGTAAGGTTGAAGAAGCTGAGAGGAAATACAAGCAGACGGAGGAGGATTTAGAGAGGATCACTCAGCAGGTCCAGGAGCTTCAGCCCAAATGTGTCGAACTAAAGACTGAAGCTCAGAAACGAAACAACTCACTCAAGTCTTGTGAGGTCAGTCACGTTTTCCTTTTTTTTTTTTTTTGACAAATAGCACAACGATTCCCTGAAAGTTTTGTAAAGTTTGTCTCTTTTATTAGGGCTGGGCGATGTGGCCGAAAAAAATAAAATCGCCAAATTCAGTTTCTGATTTTAAATCAGATTTTTTTTATCTTTGTTCCTTTACTTTCTTTAACAAAAATCCCAAATAACAGATTTTCCATCAATCCATCTTTTTCTGGTCATCTGTTGACAGAATATATTTGACATAAACTGTTTCATTTTACTATTAACGTTGAAAGTTGAAGACTGAAGTGTAACTAAATAAAAGCTGTGAGCTGCTGCTAGCTTAAGCATCTTTCTCTGTTTCAGGCATTGAAACTAATCAGTTGTACTCCAACTTTTGGCAGCAACAGCCTTTTTTGTTTTTTTTCTTTTGCTTCGAGTCGCTACAATCTAACCAGTTTCATCTGACTGAGGGAAGGATTCCTTTGTGGGAACAATCGTCTGCTCCTAGCCAGAAGCCGGCGAGCTGACCTCACTGTGACCCCAAGAAACCAGCTCGGAAAATAAAATCCCCATTTTCCCCAAAATAAATCTTAGATTTTGAAATGGACTTATTGCCCAAGTTTACTTTTAAATAATTGGATTGACTACAAAAAAAAAAAAAGAAAACCTCAGGATCCACTGGGTCAACATTCTGCTGGGCATTTTACAGATTATACATTTACTCAAAGTTTATGGTGAAGTTTTATTTTGAAAGTCGGATGAACTTTTTCTCTTTATTTCAAACATTTCATGTGCTTAGTGGTGTTTATTTAAATTTTCATATCTTCCATACCTGCACATAAATATTCAGGTCCTTCTGGGTCACATGACTGAGTCCACTTTTCTTTACAGGTCACCGTTCACAGATGCAAGGCAAACCTGAGAGACCTGGACAAGGACAAAGTTCAGCTTTCCTCACGAATCAAAGATCTCAAGTTTAGGTACGATTGATTAACCATCTGTTAACTATTCAAACATATTTAAATTGTGCTTTTTATCTTTATTGTTTTGAAACCTCTCATTTTTCTTTTAGCTTCAGCCAGAACTCTGGAGGAGAGAGCCAGGCCAGAGCAGAGCGGGTGAGCCAGATCCAAGCAGAGCTGGAGAACCTGAGCCATCAGAATTCCACTCTAGTGCAGCAGATTGAGCAGTATAGAAATGCTAACATCCGCACCAAAGAAGAACAAGGAAAGGTCAGGTAAGAATGGAACAGCCGAAGAAAACCCAGCATTTAAAAGTTCACAGTGTTGGTATAAAATAAAGACTGACCATCATGGATGCTACCCCTTTGATGATCGCATTGATGTTTTTTTATTATCTTTGCAGGAGAGAGCATGAAACCATCAAGAGGTCGATCGAAGCCAGCAGTAGAAACCTGAGGATTTTAGAGAGCAGCCGCTCAAATCGACTCCGGCGGTTTGGCGAGCACATGCCCAACCTGCTGGAAGCCATCAAAGTGGCTCACCAAAGGGGCCAGTTCAAGCACAGACCCAGGGGACCTCTCGGTAGGTTCTGGAACATTTGTTGCTCAGAAGTCTTCACTCTCATGTGAAGAAATGGCAGATAACTTTTCTTGATTATTTGACATTTGATTTTGCTTTCTCCTTCCTCAAAAACAAAGAGGATTTTTACATTTGCAAGCTAAAAATCTCAAAAGGTCGAAAAGTTGATTAATCTTGTGTTGGCTTTGAAGACTTAAGGATCAACTGATGTCAGGCAATTTTAGACCTTTATGTTGCTAGTGTGCTCCATGACTTTGAAAGAGACTTGTTTCTAAAGGTTTTATGGACCAATATTAGTTATTTTTACAATACAGAAGCTTTTTTGGTTCCTCATAACCTTTCGAATCGCACGTATGCTTGCAAAATAAACTTCCAATCATAAATAAATATTGAGACTTGAATCGCTGCTTGTTTTTTTTCCACTCTTCCGTTCATAAAATGCTCCTAAAATTGACCCACATTTACCCGACCCGTTAGGAAACTGAAAACTTTCCTTTCTAGGTTACCTCATCAATCTGAAGGACTCGGAACTGGCCCTCGCCGTGGAGATCTGTCTGAAGAACCAACTTTACGCCTTCACCTGTGACAACTACAAGGATGAAGCAGTCCTGCAGGAACTCATGAGAAAATTCTACACTACAGGCCGCAGGCCCACCATCATTACCAGCCCTTTTTTCCCAAAGGTTCACGATACAAGAAAGAGGTAAGAGGAATGTAACTCATTTAATAGCATTTTCTTTAAACTTAGTTAGATATTCCAGAAAAAATGTGCTTTTAAAAAGATTTACAGGATCTGCACAGACGGAAGTACTTTTGTGTGTGAGACTTTTCTAAAAACCGCTCTGCTTCCTTTGATTTTGCCTTTTAGGGCCGTGATTCATCCTGAATTTCCCTCCGTCCTTCAAGCTTTGGAAATTGAAGACCCCATCGTGGCCAACTGCCTCATCGATCAACGAGGCATCGAGAGCATTCTGCTCATTAAAGTAACGTTTGGTCCCATTGTCACAGAATACCACCTCTTAATATTATTGCTTTTTATTTAAATAAAGTTCGAGGGATTTGGATAAGTGCAGATTTCTGCATCAGTGCAGACAGATTTTTCTAAAAACATTGTGATTTATTGGTGTTATTAACAGATTTTTTTTTGTCTTTATTTTAAATAATAGAATAATGTTCTAGCTCGGGAAGTGATGCTGGGCAAAAATCCTCCTCGGAACTGCACGCAGGCCTTCTCCAAGGAGGGAGATCAGATCTTCACCAACCGAGTTTACTCTGCAGATCAGACCCGAGCAAACTGTCTGTCCGGAGACGTTGAGGAGGAGATCAGGTGTGTTTACGGTTTCCTTAAAAATTAAACAGAAAATAGTCCAATTTAGAGGGTCGTTCAGTTTTTTAGAATGCAGAAAGTGTTAAATAAAAGCAAGGAAGGTGTCATATTCCACATTTATCTGTTATTTTATTACCAAAAAAAGCAACAATGAATGCAAAGCAGATCGTTTTAGATCGTTCTCTGTTCATATCAACACTAAATTTTTGTTAATTTCCTGAAATATTCTTTTTCTATCAGGCTGACGCAGAGAGAGCTGGAGAACCAGAAAGCCCAAGAAAATCGTTTCCAGCAGCAAACGAGAAAGCTGGACGACGAGATCAAACAGAATGAAATGTTGCTCAAAAAATGCCAAATGACCCAAAAGTCCACGAAAGTAAGTCTATTATTGGCATCGTTGTTCAAAGTGGTGAATATTTGATGAATTTTGCAACGCTGAAGACCGTTTTAGTGGATAAAATCAAATTTAATCCATTAAATTATAGACTTATTTATTTTTGTTGGTTTAAGTGACCAAATTTTAAATCTTTTATTTAACTGTTGGTACATTTTTTTTATCCTTAAAAAAAGAATTTGAGAAACCAAATTGATGTTTGTCTTCCAGGACAAAATGACAAAGCTGCAGCTTGAGCTGACGGACCTGCAGAACGTAGAAGAACCTCAGTCAGAGGACCTGAAGGCGCTGGTTAGTGCTCGCCGCAGCCACCGCCGTGCGTGACGCTATCTGGCTCTTCTTTTGAAATGTTTTCATTTGTCTGCAGGAGGAAGACTTACAGGAGGTCGTCTCCAAGATTTCATTGAAGCAGACCCAATACGATGAAGCTAAAGATCAGATGGCCAAACTCAAGGAGAACTATGAGGAGGCGGAGCAAGAATACAAGCAGCACAAAGAGTCTATCAACACGCTTTTGGAGGAGGCTGAGTCAGTGAAGGTAGTTTTGGATCACTAGTTGAGATTTACTTAATCACAAATTAACTTATTAAGTTTGACAATTTTGTGGTGCCACAAACGATTATTTTAACAGTCTACTAATCAGGTCATGCGGAAAGTGGATGTAAAGCACACATCTTAACCATCATTAGCATTAAGCTAACTAAAAATGAGATATATAGCATTACCTGCAATAATGCTAGTGTGAATGCTGTAAACTAAATTTGGCCGCTGAAGATGCTAGTGCTGATGGCTGAAGATGCTGAAATTGATAACTAAAAACACTGAAGCTGATAGCCAGCTAAAATATTAGTTAAATGACAAATTAGCCTAGAAGACAAAAACAAAAAATCGTAAGTTAACCAAAACAGTCAACATGCAGCTGAAATAATAGCAAAACTCCAAATTAGTCTAAAAAAATCCTGAATTAGCCAAAACAGCTAGCATGTAGCTAAAATATTAGCCAAACTTCAAAGTTACCTTAAAAAATGAAAAAATCCTTAATTTGCCAAATTAGATAGCATGTAGCTGAAATTTAGCTAAATTCCAAAATAGCCTAAAAACACGATTAAATGGCAAGATATTCCAAAAAGCAAGCAGAATGTCACTATAACGGTCAACTGTACTACGCTCTGACTCAATATAATATAAAGTAACGACTAATTGACTATTAAAGTAGTGATTGACTATTTTAATAGTCAACTAGTCGTCGATTTGTCGACTAATCGTGGCAGCCCTACTTCACTGCTGCTGTGAAGTGTAAAATAAAGACATAAAGCTGCTTTTCTCTTAGACAGAATCTGAATTATGGTAAATGTGTAAATGGTTGAAGAGTTTCAATAGAATGTCAAGACTGGAGCTAAAGCTTCGGTGTTAAGAGGTTAGCTGTGATTTCAAAAGAAAAGGATTAGATTTAAGTATTATGTAATTTTTTATTAATTTTTACTTTTCTTGTCAGTGAGGGAACTATGAGATGAAGATATTTATCTTAATAGATTTCAACTGCATTTAGATGAGCCTTAATTTAGAGTAGAATTTTTACTATTAAAACATTATTTTTTATAATTTAATACACTTTTTCATAATATTTCTGTTCCTTTTTTTTGTTTGGTCACCAGAATAAAGGATATTAATAATACTTTAAAGCCAAAAATGTTAAACAGTTGATTTTTAGTTTCTCTACTTGTTTGTTAACAGGAAGATCTGAGTAAAACCGACCAGGAAGTAGTCAGATGTAAACATCACACCAAACACTATGAAGAGAAGCGCAGCGCCCACCTCAAGAACATCCAGTCTCTGGAAGCAGAACTTAAAAACAAAGAGGAGGAACTGCAGGTATGCTTCTTTTTTGTTTGTTTTTTATTTTTTTAAGGCAAATTTTGAACCAGAAAACAGTCAAATGCTACTTTGTGAGAAAAGACAACCATGTTAGGCCACTTTATGTTTTCTTTTGGCCAATAAAAGGGATTATTTTTCTTTTTAAAAATATAAATAACCTTGTATTTTCATTATTTTAATGTTAAAGTAATTTAAGTTTAAATTTAATACATTTATTGAGTTTATTCATGGAGCCAATGCTCCATTCCAATTTGAGGCACTATACAGATAATGCAAAAAATATATAAATGGTTGGTTAGAATCATGTTCATTCCTTATTATTTGAGTTTGTTTTGCTCTAGTCTGATTGTTCCAAAAAATGTAATTGTGTGTTTCAGGATTCCGTGGCAAAAGCTGCTCAGATTTGCCCCGAGCGTTTGGACACCTCCCGACCGGCCAAAAGTTTGGACAGTGAAATAAACCGCATGAAAGTAAAGATTGCGACCCAGCAGGAGCAACAAGGGGATCGCAACGAGATTGTCAGGTATTTTGCAGTTTATACAGCAACTACAGCATAGAGTTGCTTTTTTTTATTAACATGTTGGATTGTTGGTTTAAAGGCAGTTTGCGAAGGCTAGAGACAGCTACAAGAATATGTCGCAGCAAATCAGGAACCTCAACTCTTTCATTAAAAGCCTCACCAGCGTCATGAACCAAAGGCTCCAGGCTTACACCGAGTTCAGGAAGTAAGGGATTTCCACTTCATTCATTTCCTCCGTCGTCTTAAGTTTACAGCTTTTGTTATTCTCCTGTTTCAGATTTTTTTCTGCTCGCTGTAAGTACTACTTCAACAGCATGCTGGCTCAGCGAGGATACAGCGGAAGTATGATCTTTGACCACAAGAACGAAACACTTTCCATTACGGTGAGAACTTTTATTCATTTACATAAGCGAAATTATAAAAAACTAATTTTATGTGGGGTTTTTTCTACCTTTATATGTTACATCCTTTTACAAACCCCTAGACGGATGTAACATAAATTGGGGGTTTGTCTGGGATTCATTGTGTTGTTATGGTATGTTTGCTAGCCAGTTTTCTTTATCTTATCTGTTTACAAGCTCCTAGACAAGGGTGTAACACTGGTACTGTAACACATATCAGAATACCCATATATTTGTGATATTTTCTGGAAAATGTACAAATATTTGTGAACTCCAAGTTTGCTGATTCACAATCTTTATCTCTTTAATCAATCTTTAATCTTTTTCTTTATCTCTGGCAAAGTATAGTTAAAAAGAAACTTTCGGGAATTAAATTATTGCTCTAAAATGCATAACAATGTTGGTTTTAAAGAATAGAAACTAACCAAATGAAATGTGTTACTGTCACAGGAAGTACATCCATTTTCAAATTAAAGTGTCGCTGAAGCTCCTTATTTTCAAAATAAAACTATTGAGTTTTTTTCGTTAATGAAAATAAAGAGAATGAATTATTTAGCGTAAAATAAGTCCTAAAAAATGTTTTTTTTTAAATAAAAATTGATATTTTGGATAAAAGATGTTGTTATGCCATTTATATCTACTATGTTTTGTTGATTTTGACCTCCTGTTCTAAATGATGGTCATTAAATACATATTATTTCAATTTTATTTTTATTTTTAGGTACGTTTTTTGTTATTTTATTAGACCTGACCATAGATTTTCAAATATTTCCGTTTCAGAATAAAATAATAATAATAATAAAAAAATATACAAAATTGTGAGACTTCTTTTTTCATTATGCAATGGTTCCATATTTGCCTTCAGGTTCAACCAGGTCAAGGAAACGCTGCTGACCTGAGCGACATGCGCTCCCTGTCTGGAGGCGAGCGCTCCTTCTCCACCGTGTGTTTTGTCTTGTCTCTTTGGGCCATCACAGAGGCGCCTTTTCGCTGTCTGGACGAGTTTGATGTTTACATGGTACGACGGTTTAAATAATAATACTCGAAATACGAAATACTCTAAAGTAATTTTTAATGTAATCTGATTTCTGCGTGGGTTTTTTTTGTTGTCGTTTTAGGACATGGTGAACAGAAGGATTTCTATGGACATGATGCTGAAGGTGGCTTCAGGTCAGCTCTTCAGACAGTTCATTTTCCTCACGCCGCAGAACATGAGGTAACCACTGACAAAACATCCTGCATTTTAAAAAGTCATTTCTTGTTAAACTCTGTTGCTTTTTCTGTCCTCCAAACAGCTCTCTACCGATAAGCAAGAACATCCACATCCTTCGCCTCAAAGATCCAGACCGGGGACAAAGCAACTCGTCGAAATGAAGAGAAGAGATTTAGCCACGGTTTTAGTGTCAGCAAGACGTTCTTCTGTCTGACTCGATTTAGAAACCTTTTTTTGGGCTGTCTGTAATCAGTTCAAATAAAAAATGTAATTTCAAACATTTCCAGTAAAGTTTGTTAAAACTTTAATAAGCTAAAGATAAGAATTTTTTTCTTTCTGTTCAACTTAATGGACTCAAAAGTTCACCAGAATTGTTAATAAATAAAATACTTTTCAGACTGGAAACGTGTTTGTTTTGTGGATACCTCTAAGTCTATCAATAACTACTTCTGTATCTCAATAATGGTAACAAATTTGCTATAAATTGTATAGTTTATTGTCATGTTCTTAATACAGATCTCTCATTCTAACATTTTCTAAAATTTCCATTTTTACAAATGTGGACCCAAAAAAAATGTTTTTGAAAAGAAATCAAATACATTAAAATTGAAATAGAAATCAGACTGTACGAGTTTTCAAAAGTTAAAAAATGTAAACAAAAGGTTAAAAAATTTTCCTTCTCTCATAACTGAACTGCAATTTTAGTCTGTTTTATGTTTTTTGTTCAAATCATTGTGAATCAGGAGGAGACAAAAATGTCTTCAAAAAAAATGGGCTAGGGTCCCTGCACCGAGCTCTCAACAATGAGGAGGGGAAAGGGGGCGGGGTTGTTCCACACCAGCATTCCTGCCCACAATTCCTCAGCAGAGATCTCTAGAAAATGCTTTTTTTTTTTTTTTTTTTTTTTGGCTAAAAACATTATTACAAGATTAATGGGAGTGCGTTAAAAATAAATCAAACGATTAAAGCAGGACTTGAAATCATTTTCACCAAATTGTAAGTATATTTGGCAAACAGCTATTCATTTTTAATAGCTATAGATGTTCTTAAGCACCATAAAACAATCCATTCTCTTGATAAATTGTTTTGTGCAATTGCATTTTTATTGATTTTGTTGGCATACTCTCATATCTATCCTTTAAAAATATTTTTCGCTGGATCATAATTATTCTTAAGACTTGCCATTCAGGGAGGAAGGAGTTACACCTTTAAGGGCCCTATGCCCGGACCCCCACACAAGTCAGAGCCGTACAATGCCCTTCCACTCATGCACATAACTCCTGTTGACAACATCCTCTGACCTCCCCAGGAAACTGTTTCTTTTTATATTTCTCAAGGCTGCAAGGATCCAACATGAAGCCCAAATCTGTGCACAGACTGTTGAACAGGAATTCAGGTGCAGCATCAGCTGAGGCTTTTGGTCGGGCAGCAAAATACAGACGGCACGTCGACTGTGAAGAAACGGCCGAAGACAGAGAGAAGCAGAGGGAAACGCCATTTGCTTTTCAGCAGGAGAAGTATGAGCCGTTAATGGATGATGAATACAAGGAGGAGAGGAAGAAAAAGAAAAAAGAAAACTACAAAAAAGTCAAGAAGGTTGGTTGAACTCATGTTGAATTTCTGGAAAATATATGCATCTTTTATTAAATGCATACATTTTTTTTTAAACGTATAAATACTTCACTTTGATTAATCAAATCTTTTTTGTTCCTTTTACCAAAAGGAATAACAAGATTTTATTTTTATTTATTAGCTTTTTGAGCTATTAGGACATATTCAGAAAATAGACTGACATTATTTTTAATTCAGACTCTAAAAGCTTAATCTGTGTGGTCTTATTGAAGGAGATCAAAGGAGTCTTAATTTTGATAAATGAATGTTTGGGTGCGTCTTTATTATTCATCTCTCCCCTGTCCAATTGTTAATAAATAGTGTAATACACAGAGGAGTTGTATTATGAATATGAATGTGAGGGGGTTTTCCATAGTTTCATCTTTATTTATAGAGAGCTTCATTAGTGTGAACCAAACCTTTTCTTTTTTTTAAAACACAAAGACAAAAACTGTTTTTCAGATCCACTATAATTTTTTTTTTTTTTTTTTAAATCTCACTTGTTGGAATTTTATTTAAGCCAAAAAATATTAAAACATCAACTATTACTGACTTGGTAAACCTGAATAACTATTTTAATTTTTATACTTTTGGTAGTAAAACACAAACTATTAAAAATGACCTATTTTTAAATGTATGTAGGGTGTCTAACAAGTTAAATAATAATATTTTACAATATTTTAAAGTTTTAAAATAAAAATGCACTCTTGATTCAAAGAACAAAATAAAGTGTATAATGTTTTAATAGTATAATAATATTTATTTATAAAATAAAAATCTAAACAGTGATTTGCAAATTGTTTTTTTTTTTTTAAATTGAGAAATTTTGAGAGAGAAAGTTATTTTTTTAGTCTTTTGGACATAATATTTCCATCATGACTAAAATGACAAAACTTATTAGAAGCAACAATATTATTCGTAAAAGATTTAAAGCTCTATTTACTTTTTTAGTAAAAGGAACAGATTTTTTTCTTCTCATTCTTTTATTGCAAAATTGTGAGATTTATTTAAAATTTAAGAGAGAGGAACAAAACATACAGCTAATTCATATGAAGGGAGTCAGATGTTAAAACCTTAATACTGACAGTATTTTTGATTTTATGAGACTCATTTCCTGTTTTCTCTGCACAGTCTGTCCTTTCCTGTTCTGAGGCCACAACAGTGATCACATAACTTTGGACTTTACCTTTCAGACAGGATGGGAGCAGGGCTCTCTTCCTGGTGTTCTATTGTTCTGCCGAAGAAAGTATTTGGTCTTCTTCCGATCCATAACTTTTTTTTTAATCACATGTTTAAAAAAAGCAAGACCTGAGACTCAATAAGTCATCTGAATTCAAGTGTTTTATTCTTTATTTGAGACTACTGATTGATTCTCTTGTTTCTTTCAGAATGTTGGAAAGGCTCTTCGCATCACCTGGAAGTGTTTTATGCTTGGTCTCTACAATTTTGCCCTTGGTTATGCTGCTCCTGTCACAGTGACTGCTGCTTTTGGGACGGACTCTAATCTCGGGAGAAACAGAACCTGAGCAGAGCTGCAGGAATCTTCTCCTGATTGTTTTGAAGCTGTTGTATAAATTGTACAATTTTCTTGAAGAAGCTAAGCAAAGACTTTGTTCTTTCTGTGTTTTTTCTTTAAATATGTATAAGTTGATTTTTTTCTATTTACTCTTTTTGTTTTATATAAGAATTTGTATTAAAAATCATCATACAAATTATTATAAAATAATTGCATTTTTTTCTATGAATGTTGAAAGTTATTCAGGTGGAATTTGCATGTGTACTGATGAAAATTGCATGTTTGATAGGACTTTTTTAATGGAATTTTTGACAAAGATGGGAAAATGTAAAATTATTTTTAAAGGAATATTGGGCTGGGATCATTTGTTGGGACAAGATTTATGAAATTGAATGAGTATTTTCTTATTTCTCTTTCTCTTTTTGCTTCAACAGAATTTGTATTTTTGTATCGCAATAGTTAGGACTCATGAACTAAAATAAAGTTCCAAAAACAGTGTTCTGTCTCAGTTCAACATTTTATTTTATTTTATTTTATTTTATTTTATTTTATTTTATTTTATTTTATTTTATTTTATTTTATTTTATTTTATTTTATTTTATTTTATTTTATTTTGGCAACATTTCCGGTCAAATGTTCCAAAATTCTGACGTCATTCCGCTTCCGCTGTTTTCCTGTCATGTTTATATTTCCTTAATCGGCTGCTCCTTTATTACTTAACAGCCGTAATGGAGAATAAAGCAGAAAATATTAGTTCTATTCCCATCGACGGGTTCAGTAATTTAAGGATAACGTCGATATGGACGTTTCTACTTTCTGTAAGTTCATTTCTCCTGATTTCGAATCGAAGTTAGCATGCTAAGCTAAACAGCTAATGTTAGGCTAGGTCAAATATGTCAATATTAGGAGGCTGTTTCTAAGTTAAATACTTAACGGAAGCCGTCTGTATGTTTTCCACAGGTGCAGTGGTCAGAGCGTTGGCTCGTTGGGCTTCTGCTTTTTCATCTGCTGTGTTTGCTTTTGACTGTAGTCACCTGCAGGTATTATAAAGCTCAGATCTGCCACTTCCTGCTTATCGGTACGTTTTTGCTCCTTTCCATCTACTTTAGGAAAACAATCAAATCACATGTATTTTAGCTATAAACACAAACATTTAAGCCTTTGGATATAAACTATTCAGACCAATTTAAATGGTTGATTTTTACTAATTTGGTGTTGCTTATTTCCACAGTTGGCCTTGTTTGCTGTGCTGAATATCTGAATGAACTAGCAGCCATGAACTGGAGGTAAAAATAAATAAATAAAATGACTTTGAATTATGACCTTTTAAGGTATCTTTATTGAGATTTTTTATTGTTATTTTCAGGGCCTTTTCAAATTTCCAGTACTTTGACTCCAGGGGAATGTTCATTTCATTGGTCTTTTCCATTCCTCTTCTGTTTAATGCCATGATCATTGTGGTAAGTTTGAACCGTTGTCACAAAATGGTGAGAGATTGCATTTTCTTCCAGAGTAAACAGCAATTAATCCATCTGTGTTTGTTATTGACAGATGGTGTGGGTGTACAGGACGTTTTCCACCATGACCGAACTGAAAACTCTTCAGCTGAAAAGAAAGGCCCAGCGGCAGAAACGACAGAAGGAAGACTGACTTTGCCTGCAATTCCTACAGGAGAAATTTAGGATTTTTCCTCTACTATTCCAAAAGGAAGAATGCTGTTTTCTTTATTTGGGACTTGAAAAATAATATTCAGCTTTTTCACAGGGATTGGAAAGCAATGCTGCTGTTATTTGGGATGGGGACCTGAAGTGATTCTTGTGCCATTATTCCAAACGCAACTCGCACTGTTATGAGCGTAAAAAAAAAAACCTCAAAGTTGGTATGTTCAAATAATTTTTCTCTTAAAAGTCCAAAATATGTGCAATCAAAACAATTTTCACTTGAGAGAGAAAAAAATTGTTTTACTTGCATGCATTTTTAAGTTTCAAGAGTGAATTTGTTTTGTTTTGCACATATTTTTGAGTTTCAAGTGATTTTTTTTCTGTTTCAAGTGCAAAATAAATTTTAAGCACACAACATTTTTTAAGTTTAAGAATGGTGAGTGTTGCGCAAGGAACAATAGCACAAAAATCCCTCCGCAGACTTAACGAAAATAAAAAATGTTTCCTTTTTTTTATTATTTTCTATTTTGTCTTAAAGTTCAGATAAAGTTGTTTTTTTTCTGATGGAACTTCTCTGAGTTTTTATTCCTTAAGTACAGATTACAGATTGTAAATGTATTAAATCTAAACGGTAGAAACGCAATCATTTGGATGTATAAATATGACTACATGTATTTTTGATATGAAAAAATTTAGCAAATTAAAATAAAAAAAAGAGTTGTTTTGGTTTGACAGCCAAATATTTGCATTTAGTTAGAAAACGGCTTTGAAACAAATCAGTAAAAAAAAAAAAAAAACTTGTAATAAGCCTTACCTTATAATATTTCAAAATAAAACTTAAAAGTGAAATTAAAAAAAAAAAAACTCAAGTGGCATAGTTGGAAATTCAGGATTTCTACTGATATAAAATCTCCAAATGTTATCTTAAGCTTGCTTAAAAACCAAGAAAACTGTTATTTTATTTACAGATACAGACAACATCTGTATATAAAATGACAGCTACGGTAAGTAAATCTGGATTCTGCCACTATAATCTGACTAGAAAGTGTTTGACAACAACAGTGTAAACCTCTTCCAAATTCTTTCTGAGATTCCATCGTAACTTTGCATCACTGACTCTCTTTATATATATATATATATATATATATATATATATATATATATATATATATATATATATTTATATTTAACGTGTCATTTTACTGACAATTTTTAGTTATACAAAAAAAAATTCCTATTAGTGTTATGTGGGGTGTAAATTGGTCAAACCCTCTTAAGGAACCAGGCTTTTTGACACCACTAAGTAAATGGATAAAAAATTAAACTAAAAGT
The DNA here is from genome assembly GCA_003999625.1 of Oryzias javanicus. Classification (NCBI taxonomy): domain Eukaryota; kingdom Metazoa; phylum Chordata; class Actinopteri; order Beloniformes; family Adrianichthyidae; genus Oryzias; species Oryzias javanicus. The sequence goes on along the minus strand of CM012460.1, from coordinate 14,622,140 downwards.
TCTCGTGCGTCCAGAGAGTTAAAGAGACCAATGATGCACCACTAGACGGCAGCATTCCCTCAATGTCTTTAACAGAAAGCTTCTGTGCTTCTTTTCTTCAGCTCACACTCAATGCCTCATGTTCTCATCGTCAGATTCTGACAGGAGCGCCTACCCTACCCCATCCACACCGCTGCTTGAATTTTATCTCGAACACTATTTGTTTTCTCAAACGAATCTGATACACGCTGGCATGCTTTGCTCACATTCATCTGTCAGGATGCATTAGCTGCAGACGTGATTGAAGGGATTGCTGTCACTGGAAGTTATCAAACAGGACAGGGGTGAAGAGGAATGGGTGTGTTGTTTGGTCGGAGGTGGTGATGTGAGCGCGCGAGAGCCGAGCGAGGCTTCATCCAACATGTAGGAGGCTCCTCTCTGACAGCTGGAAAGAACCCATCACTGCTGGAGATGCTGGGCATGTGAGGCTCGCTCTCGTGTGTCTAAAGTGTAGAGGAGCAGGTGTGTTGAGATTACAGAGCTCTGGTTTAGGTCACTGGACCCCATCAGGTCAGCTACAGAAACATAAACACACATTGATGAAGTTTCAACTGTAAAACACTCATCTTCTTCTTCTTTTTTTTTTTACTCCTTGCACTAATAGATCATAGCAAATGCCAACTGGACCAAAAACTGCAGCTGAATTGACCAGGAATTGATTTTATTTCTTTTTCTCAAGGAGAACAAGTCATACAGTGTCCTAAGGACGTGTCCTAAAAAGAGGAAAAGAATACTAATCTTATGAAGAAAATCTCTAATTGTTTTTACTTAGAAAGAACATATCAAAATCTAGAAACAAAATGTTTGACTCAAGCACAGAAATAGGTCAAAAAAGCTTATTTGGGTGGAATTTCAATTTGAATGGTATGCAGCCCAATAATAAGTGTTTTTTGCTAGTAGTTCATTTTGATTAGTGTCAAAAACAAATGTAATAAGTGGAAGTGACTAATTTTTAGACCAAAATGAGAATATGATCTTAGCACAAGTTTGTCCATCTTAATAAATCCTCATAAAATCTAAAACTAGCAAATCATTCATAGAACATGAATCCAAATTTTTGTTTCCAACAATGACAATAAAGGCCATATTGAACATTATGAAAAACATTCTTCAAATCGAAACAAAAATTACAAAGTAATAACAATTATTTTGAGTTATAAATCTAGTTTTTCTATTGTCAAGAGTATGGATTCAGAAGACTCAATTGTGAGGAGTGTTTGGTAATCCAACTCATAAAAAAAAGAAATAATGTGAAATCAGGGGAAAAACATGCTTTAATTTTGATTAATATGTACAGTTTTAAGTACGATATTTATTTTGAAATTGTGACTTTTGTTCTCATTTAAGTGCTATTTTCCTCCAGAACAATATAAACTTATGTGGTGGGAATGATGAGAAAAATGATTTTCCGACTTGAAAAACACACACAAACTATATAAATGCAGATTCATTTTCTGCACCCAAACAAATGTTAATGTATTTGTAGTGCACCACTTATTGGTAGACACCAGAATTACAGGGAAAATAAAACCAGACTAAGTAATTCAAGGGGCCACACGTGGCCCTTGGGCCATAGTTTGCGCACCCCAGGTAAAATATCTTGAATGTCTAAAACAACATTTTAAACCGTTGCTAGTATCAAACAGTCAGCTGGAGTCTAACCATCAATCTTTCTCATCTGAATCAATAATTAAGTGTTAATTTAAAAAAAGCTTTGATTGGTTGTGAAAGGAAAGAAACAGAGACACCAGAAATCCCTCCACGAAAACCTTTTTGAGGAGCGCTCCTGGATAAAAGGCACCTCTGACCTCTGCTAAGCTGCTCTGATCACTTTCTCAAAGATAACTGATTGATAATGGAAAACATGAACATGTCTTACAAGAAGCTTAAATGATAAAAATGACAATTTTGTCAGCGGCTATCAGGGAAAGCATTTTGGAGATTGCAAAGCTTCAAAACTGGACATTAAGAAACATTTTGGGAGTTTTGCCCAGAAAACGACACGCTTATCAAAGATTAATCACATGGCATATGAGTTCAGCTCGGGTTCACATGAGGTTTTGTGAAGCCCGGAGCCTGCAGCAGGAGGAGCTGAAGGATTTATATACATGTATAAACCACATGTTACAGGTGTCTGATCGTTTCACAACGTTCGGATAATCCGAATGTTTAAGAACTGTTTTCATTTTTCCTCGAAATAAAGTAATTTGGTCCAAAAATCGGGTTTGGTAATGGAGTCCAGACTGTGAGGTCAGGGAGGATCGGACATACAAAACCACAGGGGCCATGGAAGGTCGGAGCTTAAACATCTGATTTTATAATGTATGGATTTTTTTTTAGTAAATTAATCATGGAGCACCTTCTTAAACTATGTCTGAAACAGGGGTATTCAGTCATCCAAACGGGATATACCATTTTTTATAGAGGGGTGTAACCCACCAGGAAGTCCATCCTCAATGTTTTGATCTGTTCTTTTGTCGTCATTTCTTTATGGAGTTTGGGATGCTTTTTCCTCCATTTTTGTTTTTTTTCTCAAATCTGCTTTATATGCCTTTCAATTAAAAAAAAAACTTGTACTGATTTGTCTCCAAATTTGCAAGAAATTAAAAAAAAAAGTTAAAAAACTCTTTTAGTTTTTTTTTTTTTCTGTTGCGGTACAAACTCGTCATTTTAGGGTTTAATGTTTGAAAATCTCATGATCCTTTTTGATGCACTGTCAGTTAGATTGAAGGTGAGCACCTGCAAGCCATCCATATAACTCACAAACATCCAGCTCCATGAAGGGATGTTTCGATTGGAAGCCATAAAGAAAATCCTCCGGGGACATGAGCGATGTTTCTCTGACTGATTTCCTTGAACGCTGAAGTGCACAGCTTACTCAGTATATAAGAAAAAAAAAAAAAGTAAATAAATAATAAACAGATGTTTTGAATGGAGTTTATTTCAGAAAGTCAAAAGGGCTTGTTGTTTTTTTCATGTCCAGTTTGTCAAAATGTTCGTTTTTCTGACTTTTTCTGAATGGTTTGTGTTGGCTCTTACTGTGGAGCTCAACATCTGTGGTTGTATAATCGACTGGTAAAGATGTCTGGCACGAAGTTTGTGTTTGTTTCAGTGTTATGCTCATTAAAAACAGCTCCAGCCACTTTTACACAAATCTTGCAGAAGTAGTGAGAATGGCGTGACGGAATGTGCAGATGCACAACTGGAGTGAGACATCATACGTTCGTGTTTCACCTGGGCAAAAATATTTGTTTTTCCCTGAATTTGTGGGTAGAGTCATGAAAGTTTACCAGCTCTGATTAAAATGGCCATGAAATACGAATATCAAAAGGAAGTGTGAATGAAAACATATAGTTACCAAATATGTCAACAATTCTGAAATGTTTAAATTCAATTCTTTCAGATTCATGGTTTTCTGAAGGAAAATTAGTTAAAAGTTTGAGCTGCTCTCTAAAGACCCACTGTTTTTGGTGTTTTTCTCACAGTGGAGGACATACACACTGAAAATTAAGACTAGAATTGTATTTATAAGTACTTTTTAAATTTTAATTGTAGCAAAGATTCTGTATGAAAATGCTCGTAGGTGTGACGTCAACAAGCAACAAGCTCCGCTCCATTCTGATGTATCCACTTGTAGACAAATAAATCCATGTACGACTTTATTTTCCTCCTTGGAGCTGGCATCTGACTCAAATCTGAACAGCTTGCAATGCTAATGTCAGTTTGGTGATGTGAGGGGTTGTGAGCTTGCAGGAAAGAGTGTAAAGATAGATGACGGGAAGCAGGGGCGATGTTACTCCAGTCCCGTCCACAACTCAGAGGCGACTTCTAAAGAACTCTCACATCTCTGCAGAAACAATGTCCTAGAAATCTTACAAGTAATTTTAAAACAGGAAATAGAAAAGCAAGATTTCTTTCACTGAGTGATTTTTTTTCACCTGTAATTCAAGGTAATATTCAGTTCTTAATAATTCAATTTGCAATTAGATCATGCTATTTCCAATGGCAATTTACAGCCTAAAACTCAGAATGAAAAATTACAATTCAAGCTCATATTTTTAAAAATATTTTTTAAAACAAAAGTAAAATCAGTTGCATTTTAAATTGTTATGGGTTTTTAGTGCCATGTAGTTCAAACAAATGAAAATGTATTTTTTTCATTTACAATTCACAGATCATTTTGGTCATGCATTTCCAAAGCCCGAATTGCCTCATCAATTGCAAAATCCATTTTCCAATTGCAAAATCAAACTGCAAATGGAGAATGTCAACAAAGGTTTGAAATTGACTTTGAACTTTTGATAAAAATAAACTACCATTGAAGATGACTGCTGTCAAAGAACAGTCTGAATGGGTTTTAAATTTGTATCTGGCCTAAAAATTGAATATTCTTCAGAACTTATGGTTGACATTGTGTGACTTTACTAACTGGAGTCGGAATTTGTAAAAAAAATTCTTCCCGTTCTGTGTTCAGCTGTAAGATAGAACAGAAGAATTCAACATTCTTCAATAAACCAGTTTGATGGTTTTAAACTTCTACCAAAACACTATTTTATGTAAATTATTAAACGTGGATATAATTTTGCACCCTGTACACTGGGACATGCCTACAAATGTAGAAGTTAGAAGGATAAAATAATCTTGCACGGTTTAACAATTAAAAATTATTAATTAAGGGTTAATACAATATATATAATTTCCTTCAAAATGTGTACATTTGAGCAAATGTAGTATCTTGGCTGGCTGAGTCACACAGCCACTGAGCATGCTCTGTGATCCAATAAAAAGAAGAAGAAAGATGACTCACTCGGTGTGTGTGCTGATGAATAAGTCAGAGCGATGTGCTTGATTATATAGAAATATTATAGCAGTCATATCATGCACGCTGTGGATCTAGAAATAAGACACTTTTGCCCACTTAAGGTGCAATCCCACTATTATTGGAGGGGTTGAGAGAGGAATGTTTATACATGTTCAACTGAAATGGATGATGTAAAAACGACAGAATTGTTCTCAAACATGATCAACTATGAGGAAAAACCCCAAAACATACAATTTCGGTATAATTAAAAAAAGAATGAAATAATACTCACTTGTACTATCAAGTACAGTGTGTCCAGCAGAGGGCTGTGACTCACCTCAAACTCATTTACAGTGAGTCATGAGTCAGCTTATCAGTTTCTGGTTCCCAAAGAGGACGATTACTCCTCATTTCATCATCATCGATTAATTTAGAGAATAATGCTGAATCAGAGATAAGGAACTTCGCTTTGTCATGCTTTTTTTTTTTTTTTTTTTTATAATTAAGCTCTCTCAGACCTCCCTCTTTCTAGTTACCTTTTCAGGATATTCCTGAAGACATTAAAGCGTTCCAGATGAAGATACAGCTATGTATACTTTCACTATGATGAGATGTGATGTCACCTATTGATTATATTAGTGTGGCATTTTGAAGCTTCGTTCTTATATTGACATCCTGGAAACTTCTGAAATCCAAAAATTTTGTTTTTTTTTTCTTTTTTAATGAAACCCCATTGCTGCTAAATTATGGCAGGTCTGACAACAACACAAGAGTCATTGGTCACCAGTTCAACTTTGCTCCTACCTACCTGTCATTTTGATCTGAAGCATGTAATAAAAATCAAGGATTGCGTTAAAAAGAAAGAGAAAATCAGTTTAATTGCCTCAAATATTTATTCTTAACTCCAGAGGACTTTTTTTTTTTTTTAATTTGGACCACTTTACTACTTTCCTACTATTTCAGCCCACTTTTCTAGAGTTATGAAATATATTAACGACCCACTCCAGTGAAAATTGTGGGGTTTTTTTAGTCTGTTCTTGTGGCATTTTCTCATGATGGACGACATATATAAAATAATTGTAGATTAAAATTGCATCTCTGAGTGATACTTCATTCAAATTGGGATGAATCAGGAACAGAAATCCAGATCTCAGTTGTGGAGACTGAGAAATAGAAGCTGAAATGGCCGTGCCAAAATCTCCCTGCTTCAATCCATTCGGATGCATCTTCTTGCAGACAAAAAGATCTAATAACTCCTTCGTTTTTCTGGTCTGAGCTGGAATCTGGCTCAAAACTGTACTGCTCGATAGCTCTGATATTGTTCACCTCTTTTATTGCCCTGGTAATGATAGGCTGGAGTTTTTAGAGACTGTAAGCTAGTGGGAGAGGGTGTAAGAAAAGGCATAATGGGATATAAGCAGAGGCTAACTTCCAATACAGCAATCCTGCCCACAACTCAGAGGTGAGTTTCTGATGAACTACAGCATTAGAAAACAAAAAATTGTTTTTAAATTATTATTATTTAGCCTAAAAATAGTATAAAAATATTAAAAAATCACTGACAACGCTTTTGCAATAGATCAAAAAATGCAAAAAATGATCCAAGTAGGACTCAAAGCTAAACTGTGAATGTAAATAATTTTAATAAAATAGTGTAACTTTATTACGAGCTTTGTTATCAGAATTATATAATCTTTTTCAGGTTTACACCAATTTTCATTTCAGTTTCACATGTCAAGTTTTATTGCTTTTGAAGATTTCCGGGCTAAAAACAAACAGGAAAACTACACTAGCACTCAACAAACTTAATAAGAACAGAAGTAAACCAACAATTTGGATTAAAGCAAAAGTTTGTTTGTGTGAATTGTCATGCAGAGTAAAGAGTAATTAACTGATTGATAACAGCTGATGAACTGAAGCCAGGTGGGAATAATTAAGGAGAACTTGAACATAAAGTGAGTAGAGTATTGCTAGCAGAGTTAAACAAAAAATACTTTTGAAAAATGTTAGGCTTTTTTGAAGTTTTAGTGAGTTATTTTTTTTTTTAATCTTTTTTTATCTTTGTTTACTGGAAAGTGTAATGAGACACCCTGCGTTAAGGTTCTTAAAACACGTTTGCATTCTTGGAGAGAACACCTTTTATTGCTGCTCTTAGAAATCCACATCAGCTGATATTGAGGGATTTATGGTTCAGGTCAAATCAATAAATTTCTCCATCGTTGGATGCCGATGTTTGAATCAACTGACATTTTGAGTTACGCTTTATGTGAAATCATTACCAGCATCTAACTCCCTCAAGTTCCATTTTGACTACTCACTGAACAGTTTTTGTGTAAAACAGTGCTCCCACTGAAGCTCATTTTTTGTATTTTAGGTTTTTTTTATCATCAGTGAGGGCAAATCCTAAAAGTTTCCGCTAATTTTCACAATATAGTAAATGCAAACAGATGTGCTGCTTTATCAGAGAAAATCATTGTTGTTATATGTGCTCCATAACGTGTGTTTCTTTTTTTTTTTAATTTCAATTTTTCATCAAAAGGCTGCCAAAAAATATTCTTTTTGGCAATCTAAAGATCCAACGTTGAACTATAGTTTTCCACCTTCTGCCTAAAATGTTCTTTTTGTTTTTTATGATTTTGTATTTGTCTTGAAATCTTCCATCTGGACAGAACATCCTCTCGACTCAGTTCCGTGCCACTCAAGAAAACACAAACTGGCCAAAAGAGAACCAGTGGTGTTGATGTGACGGAGATGTTGAAATACACATCTCATAAAAATGAAGCATTTTCAGTTGATAACGGAGGTCATCGAATACTCTGAAGATTTCTACACACTAGAGTTTAGAGTTGAGGTTCATGGAGCAGGACACCGCAGATGACCCCGATTCATCAAAAAGACAGTTTGCTGTTTTGTTTATATCTTTCCAAAAAGATGCATCCAAGTGTATTAAACTCCCTAAATGATGTCATAAATCTAAGGGTGGACTCAACGAAACATTCTTAGATAAACACGAAAAACTATCTGAGGTCATTAAGGATGTATTTATCGAAGAAAATATGAACACCCTCAACTTTAGTCAAGGCCTTGGAGAGGATTCATGTGTGGTTGAATAAAAATGGAACCGAACGTGGAAGATCTGCTGAATGAAATAGGCTTATTAATGTCTATTCTCAAAAATATCCATCTGTCTGGACAACGTGTACACTTGAGAGACGGCGTCTCCATTGCCACTTATGCCAATTTGGCGCTTGCTGCCTGAAATGCATGAATCATAGCCTATTATTGTGATAAAATATAGAATTTTGTCAGTCAGACTGAGATGCCTCTTCATTTTCTCTGTGTAGTTTTGGCAAAAGCAAAAGGGGATATTTTGGTTTGCAAAATTAATTCAACTATTATGCAAACATGTTGCCAGTTTTTTTCCGTTCTTTGTTGTCATTCAGATTTCATTGCTCTCGTTTTAGCCTCTGGGTTATTGCTCTGTTTGCTGACATTATTTTGTGTGTGCATTTCATTGTTCTGTTGAACTTTTTTGTGTTTTGTTTTTCTCATACTTTTGACAAACAGCAATCCGTCTCCATCCATTCCATGACGGCATACTCTGTTGCTGTGGTCCCAGCTCTCTTCAGGTCATTGACCTGTTCCTCTCTGGATCATCCGAATGGTCAAACTTAAGACTGGACATCTGCTGGTTTAGGGAGGGGAACCTTCCGTGCCAGACGTCTTAGAGTATTACCAACAGTCACCATGGAAACGGTAGTCTCCGCTCTTTTCAGGTCATTGACCAGCTCCTCCTATGTAGTTCCAGGCTGTTCTTACCTTTCTTAGGACCATTGAGACCCCACAAGGTTTTGATGTTGCATGCAGAGAAAGACCAAGGGAGATTGACATTTTTCACCAAGCTACTTTGAAATCAGCCATTTTGAACCTTGTGGAGCTCTACAATTGTGTCTCTGGTGTCTTTGGACAGCTCTTTGGTCTTCTTGGCCATGTTAGTAGTTGGAGTCTTACCGATTGTAGGGGGTAGACAGGTGTCTTTATGCAGCCAATTACCTCAAACGGTTGCATCGAAATAAGGGAAATAAGTGGAATGGAATTGAGGGTCAGAATTTTGATTTATAGCAGTAGCATACTTTCTTTTTGAAATCATACAATGTGATTTCCAGATTTTGTTTAGATTATGTCTCTCACAGTGGACATCCATCTAAGATGAACATTTCAGATCCCTCCATGATTTCAAAGCAAAATCACAGGGTGCTCAAATACCCATATGATTCCATGTATACTGTATATATTTGAGAAAAATGGACTTTCTCCTTCTTACTGACTTATAAACGAATTAACACATTTTTGGAGGCTGTATCGAGCTCCATTAGACACGCCCAGGCCTGATTTTTGCCACAAATATTTTGATCGTCTCACAGACATTTGGACAAATATTCTGTGGACTGTTGAGGGAAAAGTTGAAGAATTTCAAAGGAGCGCCTGCCTTGTACATGTCTCCAGAACATGTTTTCTCACTCTCTCTCTCTTTCTCTTGCTGACCTACTTTTTCTTGTCCGGGCAGGTGTGCAGAACTGCAGTATCTGCGGCCTGTTTTCAAAGAGAGTGTGGCCAAAGGATCAATAAGGGAAGGAGAAGAAAGAGAGCAACCCGAGAAAATTATGATGTTTTTGTCTTTGTCATTATGGGTTTGTTTGCTCTTTAGATGTTTGTTGATGGTTTATTTATTGTTATTGAAGGCCCGATGTTATCTTAAGCTTATTAGAATTTTGACAAAATATATTTTTATGGAGAGTAAAATATTGAAAAAAATTTCAGTTTTAAGTTAATTTATTCTAGAATAACACTCCTGCCTTATTTATTTATGTTAAGAAGTTACAGTTTTAAAGTTTTTGGACTATTTTGTAGTTTAGCTAATATTTCAGCTACATGCCAGCTATTTTGGCTAATATAGACTTTTTTTTTGTTTTTGAGGTTTGTTCTGGAGTTTAGCTAAAATTTTAGCTACATGCGAGCTGTTTTGGGCTTTTAAAAATTTTTTGGGCTGTTTTAGAGTTAATACACGCTAGCTGTTTTGGCAAATTTAGGCTTTTTTTTAAGTTTAGCTATTATTTCAGCTGTTTTGGCTAACCTAAGGTTTTTTTTTAATATTCCTTTTTTAGGCTAATTTGGCATTTTGCTAATATTTTAGCTGCCTATCATCTTTTTCAGCAATTAGTTTCAGTGATTTTAGCTATAATCTTCAGCGGCCAAATTCATCTTACAGCATTCACACTAGCATTATTGCATGTAATGATATATATCCATTTCATAATTATCTTAAAAAGTTGTGGTTTCAAAGTTTTAATAATTTATTTTCAGAGTGTTCAATAACAGTTGATCCTGTTCTGTCTGTGACTTAAGGTGTGTTTAGGATTTTGGCTCCCTGTGCGATTGAGTTTGACACACCTGCTCTAGATGAAGAACAAGGTGGTGCAGAAATGAAAATTAATTTACAGGCAAAAAATATGATTGTGATTGGCTAAGAAGAAAGAGGGGCTTTAAAGACAAAAAACACTTTATAGACTTAAGTTTATCATTTTTAAAATCTAAAAATGTGAAAAAATTATTTATAGGAGACATTTTTTACATTTATTGCAAAAATTTTAGATTTTTTATAACTCTGTCAAAAGATCTTTTTTTTCTTTGAGAAAATGAAAGGAAAGCACACAATAAAACATATTAATAATGTCTCTTGCTCATTCTATCTCTTAAAAATTGTGGACATAAATGAAAATTAAAGCAAATTGTGATAATTCAATGAAAAGCCAGAGTTGGCATTTTTAACAATGCAAAATTATAAATAAACTTTGAGGAAAAAAGATGCTTGTTGCATACAAAAAGATTAATTAAACTGCAGCTTGAACTCATGTTGCTAATCCTAGATTAAATAAAAGTCTCATTATGGACCATTTATGTAGTTTTTTCAATTTTTTTTATTGGAAAAAATGGTAATTGTTGCAAAAATTTTAGAAGCACTTATTCCGTTATGGCTTGATTTGAATGAATTTCGTGAGTCTTTCCCGATTTTGAGATGCTTTAGCTTCAGAGTATAGATTTATCTGTGCATAATGAACCACAGTCACATATCAGGAGAGCTGGGAACAGCCGGATCTTTGCCCCATCTGCTTCCAAGTCCCAATTAGATTAATGCCAGAAATACATGAGAACAGACACTGTTTTAAAGACTTTCTGCTCAGACAGAAGCGCAGTTTCTTTGCTATCTATGTCCAGTGTACAGTATATCCACAAATGTCAGTGGGGGGAACATGGAGGCCGATTTACTGGAGTGAAAATGAGGTTGCTGGCTGGAGCCTCAAATGTGACACCTGTGGATCATGAACTTGTGATTGAGAAAGATGTCAAGACAGAAACAAGAGACAATTTTATAGCAGAGAAAATGAAAAATCTAAAGCTGTTTAAATAGAAAAATATGACAATCTTCCAGCTCCACCACAACCTTCTTGAGTTTATCTTTCTCTGTTGTCCAGATGCGATCACTTAAAATGCAATCAACCGGACGTTCGGCACATTAAAGAGAGCTTATGTGTTCTTTGGCCGGTGTTTTTGGATGAGAGTGCTGTAATCATATTTGAAAAGGGAAGGAACAACATTTTAAGTGGTGCACAAAAACATACCAACACATCCACGAAGGCACTTGCACCAAACCATTCTCCTAAAACATCAATTCATTTTGCAAAAGTGAGAGGATTTGATTTATTTAATGACACTTGTAGCAGATTCCCTGTGATGGGAGCTCAAAATGAGAAGCAGATAATGTATTTTAATTTAATTTACAAGTCTCCCATCTGAAGAGGATCTTTAATTTTCCACTGAAAGCTCAACTTTCCTTATTTCTTTGGAAAATCCACACACAATGTTAGAAACTAAAGCTTCAAAACAGAGGAAATGAAAATGTTATCCTATATTTGCTTATTTTATTATGTTTTTGCACTTTTTATTTCTCTCCTCTTATACAATATCAACAATATTTTTCAGAATCATTCAAATATACCCATTGTATACATATTAGTTTGGATTTTAACATCTTCAAGAGATCTCTTTACAATTTTTGGAGCTGATAACAATATTTTTAAATCAAAACAAATGAAGTGATTTGCTTTTTCTTTGAAATAACTCATATTTTGTGAATTTGCCCAAATTTGTAAATAAAGTTTTGAATCATTCAGATATTGACAGCTTTTTTCTTTTGTTTACAGATTTGTCGTAAATTTTAAATTATGCCCAGAATAATCTGGTGAGGATTAAAATACTGACGCAGGTATTTTACGTAAAAGTAAATAGTTGCTTACAACTATTTCCTGTTTATATGTCCTGCATCAGGCTTGTTCTGCTTTGTCTTTATTTCCTTTTGTAACATCAAGCATTCCCATCGTGATTGGCTGACTAAAGAAAACAGGATGCTTTTCCTCAGCGTGGCCTCTTTTCTGCACCACAGGCAGGCAGCTGGAGGCACGGTCCTCTTCTTCCAATAAAAGAGTAATGCATTGTTCCTTTCCCATCTCCTGTAAGAGTTATCCTTAATCTGTGGAGCTTCATCAGCATAAGATGTCCATCATCATTGTTCACCAGTTTTGCCAAAAATGTAAAAAAAAAATATATATATATATATGTTTATATGCTTCTAATAAAAAAGAAAAAAAAATCAAAAAGTGGATTTTTTTAAACTTGTGTCACAAAAATAAAACTTTGGTTTAGTTTTTATAGAATCTCTCATTAAAATATGAGGAATATTTGCTACAGGAGTACATCTAGCTGTCATCAGAAGAAAGATACAATTTTAAAGTATAACGACAAAAGAGATAGACTTGTTTTAAAAGAAAAAAAAATTAATAATATTTTTACAATTGCGCATTTGCGTTTTTGTAGATGTTATTTTTGTTTGCTTTTTTTTGCTTTAAGGACAGAAAATTTACATTTGTGTGTCATTTTTAAAAAAATAATTTGAGGAGCTAAACAAAATTGGATGTAAATTTAATGTGCTTCAAACAGCATTTGTGTTTTTATGTACTGTAATAATGTGCTTCAAACAGCATTTGTGTTTTTATGTACTGTAATAAATTGAGTCTGTTAATTTGTTAAAAAATAATAACAATAATTGAGTGGTGGGCCTGGACACCAGAAATCCCCAGGCCATTTATTCTTGATTGATTTGCTTATACACTCAACAAAAATATAAGCCCAACACTTTTGTTTTTGCTCCCATTTTTAATGACATGGACATAAAGATCTAAAATTCATTCCAGATACACAATATTTTCTTTTATTGTGGGCAGTCTAAGGCACACCTGTGCACTAATCATGATGTCAGATCAGCATCTTAATGTGGCACACCTGTGAGGTGGGATGGATTATCTCAGCAAAGCAGAAGTGCTCACTATCACACATTTAGACAGATTTGACAACAATGTTTGAGAGAAAAAGTAATATTGTTTTTCTGGAATGAAGTTTAGATCTTTAAGTCCATCTCATGAAAAATGGGAGTAAAAACAAAAGTGTTGCGTTTATATTTTTGCTGAGTGTATTTATATTACCAGTACTACCAGCACATGTGTTTAAGGTGTATTTGGAAACGAGCTCTTCAAATTACCACACTGCCGCTGCCGTGTTTTACACCACATTTCCCTAGAAAAATATATGATACCAAAAAAAAAGCAGAGAAATCAGAAAAATGTTTAGTAAAAATTTTAGCATAATTCCTCTAATTATGTTGACCTCAGATTTTTTTTCATTATTATTATTATTTGCTTTGTAATTTTTAAATTTTGTTTTTCAAATCAACTTGCAGCATCTGTTGAGTCACATCCAATTTACTTTCAAAGTTTTATTCTCTTTTTCTGCCTTTTTTTTTGCACAATTTTGATATCACAGATTAGCTCATAAAACCTATTTAACTATTTTTGTCATTATTCAAACCACAAAAGTAATCTTGTAGTTTAACCTTTTAAAAAATGCAGATTGTTTGTTTTATAAATGTATATTAATTATTATCTGTTACTAATACTGTTTATTATCCTTGGGTTTATCTGGGTTTACCATGAATTGATTCGTGTGGCAATCCATCCACACGTCTGTGGAACAGCTGAGGTCTTCACAACAGGTCAAACTCGAACTAAAGAGGAATTTTCTGAGTTTTATTTTGAAATAGACTGGATTTCTGCAAGAAAAATTTCAACAAAGCCTCTGGCAAGTTTCAAAATTAGATTGGACAATAAGGGTGAAGTCCTGTCTTCCCCGTGTGCGTCATCGGCCATGTTTGCAAAGGTTTCCATCTGTGATAAGGAGACTTTGTCTTCCTGATGCCTTTACGGCAAAGAACTTTCTATCAGCAGGTTAATTTCCCTCTACAAGACAGACTGCAAACAGCAGTAACCTACAACACCCTGTGAACCCAGGAAAGGGTGTGTTCCCTGTGAAGAGGAGATGAAAGAGAAGATGAGAGGAGGATGCTGGGACCTCGGCAGACGATGAGAAAATACCTCTACCCTTCCTCAGCAAATGAAGAATTTGTTGGGATAGTAAGTGATGAGTAAAGATGAGACACTATCTCCCGGCTGAGAAGATGTATTTAGCCATTCATCAGCCGCACACATGCAGAAGGCTGAGAACACACACAGGACGAGTGTGTGGGGCTAATAAATAGCCCTGCTCATGAGCCTTTTTAGATTGAGTTCTTTTACAATCTGGTGAGCAAAAAATATGGGCAGGGGGTTATTATTATTATTATGATTATTTCTGAACAGATTTTTGAAAGATTTGTGCATAAACAGAAATGTCTTAAGTTGAAAGAAAAGGATGTGAAGAAGTTGTTCCAATTTAGTAAAACTTGTGTTGTGGAAACTTAGACCGACCCCAATGTCCCACCTTGGATCCATAAAGTTTTTTACGTCTATATAAATATACAAAAAAATATTCCTACAAATTCAGATAATATATCTATTACTGCTTCATTAATAAACGAATGACATGACAGGTTTTTTTCAGACAAATTTAGCCAAAATAGCTAATATATATTGACCCAGCCATAAATAAAATTATTATATAAATATCTGCATAATTGTTGCATTTTTTTCCAAGATGGAGAAATCTGTTTCTAACACTTTACTGTTCTACGTTTCTCAGTGAGAATGGAAAACACTTGAGACAGCTGCTTATGTCTCCACAGGTGGTCACCAAATTCTGATGTTGATCCATGCTTCTGAGCACAAGCATGCTTAATTAATGTGTAACTTTTAAAGGCTTAACAGTAACAGTTTGTTTTATTCCCCCCGCCCACCGCAAGATAAAATATTCTGAAGTTTGTCAAACATAATCTGAATAAAAACAGTTATGTTCTACTGTTGGATATGAATAAAAAAGTAATATTAAATGGATTAGCTAACGTTCTTCCACTGTCAATTTCACTGCTTGGCATTTCTAGGTGGTTCGATCCAGAAAAACATACTAAATAAAGAGTTAGAGTCTAATTCTGATTGGGGAAAAATTGTGTTTTAGGTATTTTTAGCATGCTTTTGCTGTATTTTTAAATGATAGAGGACATACATATAGAAAATTAAGCTCTTAAAGGCATCCTTTTACTCAAATCGATGAGAATCAGGAGCAGATGAAAAAAATCAAATTTAAAAAAAGACTATTTGTGACATAGAAAACACAGGGGATGGGCCAGACGCTTCCTGCTACTTAACAAAAAGTCATACATTTGAAGTTTATGTAATTAAGCATACTTGAGTATAATATCATGTACATGTAGGAAGTATTCAATCTGAATACTTCTTCACACCAAATTGACACATTTTACATTTACAACATAGATAGTAAACAAAAAGTAAATTTCAAATATACTGCCTTACTTTAAGAATAGACAAAGTATACTTGTAGTATGCTGAAATAGACTACTTTTTGCTAAAGGGCTTGATATGCAACAGGGTTTCAAATAGTCCCGTTCACAACTCAGTGGTAAATTTCTAATGAACTGCAGCTGTTCTGCAGAGACAATGCCCAAGTTTTATTTAATTGTGGCTAAAATGGCATAATAATAATAATAATTAGAAGACTGCTGAGAATGCCTCAAAGTGAATATTTGCAATTTTTCCTTATTTCCGCTCCATTCAGTTAAAGTGTTTGGAGTTGTGACATTGATAATATGTCAAAGTACTATGTTTTCTAGGGAAAGAGTATCTCCTCAAGAGATAAAGGCAGGTTTTTATTTTTTGCAAAAAAGCTGCATTTGAAAATATTAATTTAGTTTGGATCTCAACTCAATTAAACAATCAAAAAATCAAAATAACACAATGATTGAAAATTTCATTTTGAATGCTAATTTTGATGAACAAACTGTTGAGTCATAAAGTTCCCAGCATTACCACTCCTTTTTTTTTTTTTTACAGAAATGCTGTTGTAGCAAGAACGGCACCATAAGAGATCAGATGATTTTTATTATGGCTTCACATAAATAAGAAGTGATCTCTTGGTTTTGACTGAAAGCTGAATTTTCATTCGATGGGTTTGGTGGTCATCAGTCACAGCTACAGTCTTTCCAGCTCAAATTCTTGCCGGGACCTTTTTGTGTGGCGTCGGCATGACTTGGCTATTTTCTAAAAGAATAAAACACATTTGAAAATAAATAAATGAATGGTAATAGCGCTCTCTGCGGTGGGTTCGAGCCACATTTTCCATGTTTTTATGTGATTTGAATATATTTAAGCTTAAAATAATCACATTTGACAGTGAAAACAATGGAGGCAACTTCTTCAAATGTTGTTTTCTTGCTTTTATCCTCAACATATTTAAAATAAAAGCTGATGTTTGGAAAACATCTAAGTTTTAGAGCCAGTTCACGGTCTGTCAGTGGATATTTGTGTGTTTTAGCTTTGCGAGATTCTTAAAATAAGTGAATGCTCAACTTTTTTGAGGTCTTCATTTTGAATATTTATTGTGGTAAACAAAAAAAGTCCCACACTACCCAGTGGATATACAGTAGATTTAGTTGTATTTCTTTTGTATAAGATGTTACAGACTTTTTTTTACAGACTTCTATTTAATAATTGTTGAGCTAACGTCTAACATCTGCATCTTTTATTTCTTCTTTACAGTTGTTCATTAGTCTTCGAAAGTATTGCTTTGATGTAACAATAAAGCTATAAAAAGACACATTTTATAGTTTGTGTCTTCTTTTCTTTATGTTTTAAATCAAAAGTCTCAGTTACTTCCTTTCACTTTGTACAATTAGCTAAAAAAGTTATAAAAGAATGCTTGAAGCCCCCCACCTGAATGACTTAAAGGAAACATTGTTAGCTTAAACTGAAAGACGCCACGTTTTGACAACAGAAGCGTCTGCTGTGTAGATGACTCTAGCATGTTTGTGCTTCAGGCGATGCATTTTTAATCCCGTTTTGGCTGCATTGCATTATTTATCCTCTCATAACAGTTGCCGTTTACCTGACTTCCTGAAGTGAAATGTTTATGCCCCTCCATTTTTTGACCTCTACATCAATAAATGATGAGGCCTTCATCGGGGATGCACTTGTGGGGAATCCGTGGCACACGGATACCTCTGTATTATTATCTTTTTTGGGATTGGCTCTTGTGTATGTACATCCAATACTTTCTCACAACAGCATTTTGCCACCACATTAAAATTGTATCTAATTTTTTATATAATTTTAGAATTGCATACAGAATCATTTTCATCCTTAAGGGAAGCAGCTTTTTTTAGTTTGTGTGCAATGGATGTTTTTATAAAAAAAAAATGCTGCACTGTGGTCATATGATGCTTTTTCAGTAATACTATATATTCTGATTTTAGCTATTTTAAAACTCATATTGAATGTGTATCCTTGTTTTTTTTTTATGCAGAACTTTTTAATTTATCAGCAAAATATTTGGTGATAATTTCTTGTTTTCAATGACCGAATCATGTGTTTTTGTTTATTTTTTTGTCATGAAATTTAAATTAAATATTGTTTTAATTAAGACTGCAGTGAATGAATGAATGAATGAAATGGTTTATTTCAAGCAATCAGGTTATAATACATGGAATAACTTCACATAATAAATCACAAATAGATCACTTGAAAGGGAGTGGAAGGAAGCGAACCTATATAATCCCACCCTGGCTCGACCATACCATTTTATCTACATGAATTATCAATATCCGGTTCAGGACTTAATATCAAATATTAATAAAGTTTCAGGTTATAAAAGATCCTTAATATTGTTGATGTAATAGAATATCAAAAACATCCATAGACAAATCATTTATATTAATCATCAACAATAATCTAAACATTCTAATTAAGAAAAAATAAAAAAAAAATATCAAGTAGTAACTCAACTTCATTTGTTACTGCAGGAAAAGATATCAGAATACTCTCGTTAAAAAAGACAATTTGAGCAGATTGGATTTATCAAAGAACGATTATTAGAATGAAAAAGTGCTGAGTAAAAAATCATGATTTATTAATGGAAAAAAAAACTTCAAAATATTCTCGTTAAAAAAGACAATTTAAGCAGATTATTTATCAAAAATTGGGGCAGATCAGAGCTACATCTTTGTTTAAGTGACCAAGCCCCTTCCAACGTAACGGATGTAGTATCAGTTGTCAACATTCCAATAATATGAGTTCAATGGGAACGTGGCATTATAGTTTGGTGCACCTCATTTATACATAAGTTAAAAAATTGATGATGTGCCTCATATTCCGGTGCGCCCTGTAGTGCAGATACTGCAATATATTAAATATGGGTAACATTCTAAAAACTGTCTTTAAAACTTGATATAAAAAAGTTTCAGTTTGTCAAACAGTGAGCAAATACAGTCCACGTTTAAATAAATGTTAGGTACTTCTCTCTTTTTTTTTCCTTTAATGGTTGTTCTGCCATAAAGCGTGAATGACTTCATGTCTCTACATGTCTCCTCGCTCCTCCATCTGAAGCTGCCTCGCGAATCGTGACCAGCCTTCAGGGGAAGGCGCTGGATTTGTCTCTGTATTTACGTCAGTGATGTTCTTCCCTACAGTGGTCAATGTCAAAGCTGCAATCTATCAGCATCCAAAAAAGGCAAACACACAGACGCACGCCCTTTTTAAAATCTATTTATTGCAGACAGAACCAATAAACGTGAACGCTTGCGTTCCCTCTCCGTCATGCGGATGGCTGGTCGGAGTCTGGTTAAGAAGCAGTTGTCGCAGCAAAAAAGCCATTATCTGAGACAGAAAGCGAGATGGCTGTTGGTTGGAGGAAGAGGAGGGCAGACGCCGAGTCCCTGTCCTCCACTGGCACTGAGTCACAGGCTGTTAATGGAATTCCCAATATCTTTTCCATGAGCACTGTCACACATGATCATATGAGAAGGTCTTGATGCAAGAAAAAACACAGAGGAATCAAAGCTTTTGAGTTTGAAACAATTCTGCATTCTGCCAGGAGAAATGTTGATATTACAAATGTTATCTATTCAAAGACAAATAGTATTCTGAGCTTTTGTGTGAATGTATTTACCTTTACAACAATCGTATTTATTATTTGTTTGAAGATTTTAAAGGAGTCCATTAGATTTTGAGTATCAGGGATAATAGTTTATCACCACTGAATTTGTGCAATTACAACAAAATACAACTTAAATATATATATAAAATATTCTGGATATGAATTATTTTTGCGCCACTTTTAATTATTTTTAATATGGTGTACAACTGACCCCTCTAATAATATTCCTGCCATCGTTTATTTAATTTTTTGCAAATTTCTCACTCATTTGTGCACCAATTAATTTATTTATGTATCTTTTTTTCAGTATCCTGTATTAATAGTCAAATAAATAGTTTGGTTTGGACATTTTTTTTCTTTTTACAACCATTTTGCAATCATTTAATAACCAGGGGATTTTATGACTAAAGAAAATGAAAACAATTTCTCATTTTGTCTCGTTTCTGTGTGTATTGGACCCAATATGCAGTAGACCAGGCTTGATGGTAGAAACTTAAAAAAAAAAAAAAAACATAAACATTTATGGGTAAAAAAAAACGGTAATTAAGCAGATGACCTGATAGGAATTAAACTAAAAAGGGCACCAAGACACACTGAGGATAATTAATAGCAATGAAAACATTGTGAGCATAAATCTGGTATGACTGTCAGGGGGACGACATCACTGAAACACCAAAATATAGTGCATAATCCCCACAGTTTTCTTAGACACCTGGCTTCTATTTGGTAATTATTCAAAAACATGTTGGTGCTCATCAGTTTTTTGTTTTTTTTCTCGTATCAGCAACGTGCTCTGCTATTTTCTATTTAATGATCACAGTTGGTGTGTCATTGTCATTGTTCATACATCATACGTGGTTCAATGCAGAGATGGGGCCTTAGATTTGAGATTTAAGATTTGGGATTTTTAAGTGACAATTACTTATTTTTTTTTTATTTTTTAGCTTTGGGACATTGCTGTCAGGTGTGAATTCAAAAGCCATATTTGCAAGCATTTGCTCAAATTGTTCAAAAGTAGCTGTGAGAGTTTAATGTTTATTTTACTACATGTTTTATGACTCGATTAAGGGACGCTTTATAGCAACAAGCAAACTGCTGCAGTTCACCAAAAGCCTTGAAGGAAGCAACTCATTTTAAACGAGTGTCATTAAATCCAATGGATTCACAAACAGTCAGAGAATTTAGAAAAATGACGCAAAACCAATCAAAAATTCACAGTAATGTAAGCAACGACTAAACAGAACAACCTAGACTCAAATTCAAGTATTCAGTTGGGAAAAATAACCGGTATCGACAGATAATTGTTTTTTACACTTGTTGATTTTGTAAAAATATACAAAATTATGGATTTTTTGTGTTTCAATCCTGGGAAACTTTTAGATAATCCTATAGATGCATTTGAAGGTGCATTTGAAAATGTTCTAAAAGTTTCACATTTACTGCATGACATCCTCCTAACGGCAAACATCAGATTCCAGCCTGTACATTCCTTTTATTTATATCATCTGTTTTTTTTTTGTTTTTTTTTAATGGTGATTGTATTAATGAGCTCCGCAAACTTATTGATAAGTATCCTCTTTCTTTGGATCAGCCGTGCACTTTTTCCTCACCAAAAGGTTTCATGTGTTGGTTATAAATCATGCTTTACTAACTGAAACTGAAAAAGAGCAGACACGGCATTCAAATCATTCCCATTTTATATGAATCTGATGTGCAGCAATTTGCCAAGTTCATCCAAACAAAGAGAACAACTTATCTTCAAAGTTGATTGTTTCTCAGAAAAATAGAAACCAGACAGAAAAGTAATCAATCACAAAGGCAAGCGCCAATACTCCACATTGATTCGTGCTTGGGATCTGAATATTGCAATGTTTGTTTACTAAACGTGACATTGACACTACTTTTTAGGTGCTATTTAATGATGCCTTTGATCCCACCCTTTTCTTTTTAATTAAACGGAGTCACACAGATTTCTGTTACTCCCTAAATTCCTGCACGTCACGTTTAGTAAACTCCCTTGTAGAATCATTTCTGTCTCCCCGTTTAGCCTCCAGGAGCACAGAGGAACAGCAATGCCACAGTGATGTCCTTTGATACCAATGAGCAGACAGGGAGGTGAGACAGTGGGAATTTACGAGATGACTCGTCTGTAATTAATCTTCGTAAGAGTGAAGAAACCTCCCACGCTCTCCACCCTGTACACCTCAGAGAGATCACATTCATGACCTGTGAGGGTATGTTTGTGTGCGCGTGCTCTTTTAAGACCTTTTGCATGAAATAGAAGAGGGCAGATGAGAACAGCAGGTGTTTCTCAATGCCAGATTTACTTATCAACTGCTTTCTAAGCAGTTCTTTTACCTTTTTTTCTTGGAAAGAGAGTTTTTTTTTTCATCTGCAGACAAGAAGTATCCAAGCAAGCAAGTTAAGGTCAAGTTTTTCTCAGATTGAAATTCAATGTAAGTAGTGACCATAAAGGTACATGAAAGTTTAAAATCCTTTGTTACACACAGATCAACTTTATAGCATCAAATTGTTCCATCTGGTTTGTGCTGGAGCTAACACTGGAAACTAAAAAAAAGATATAAGCCTAAAATTATCTGAAAAGAAGTTTCTCCTGTTTTTTTTAATAGATACATTTGTTCAAAACATATTTTAGATCATTCCAACTGTTCTGCCAGCTTCTCTCACAGAGCTGCTGTCAGACTGTTTCAATCACAAGAAAAAATGTCGTTTTCCAGGAGAGTGGCAGGAGTTCACTAGAATTTTGCCTCTAAGTTGTGGGTGGGACTATTGGTGCAGAGCAACCCCGCCCCCTCTTCCTCTCTTCGTTGCTGAGAGCTCTCTGTTTACATGCTCTACTGCTTAGCTGTGCAAAAAAATAGCGAAGACGTACATGGATCTTCTGCCAAGGTTAGAGTAGAACGCAGCAGGGAGCTTGTGGAATATTTTCGACCTCACAAAGGTTATGTCCGAATTCCCATCCTAATTTCTAACTACTATATAGTGCAGGACTATCTAGTGCTCTGTATTTTAAAAGCAATTTGGACGCCATGCTCACTGTTTTTGTTTCTTTTTAATAAAAAGCGGATATGACATCACTTATTTCACAAATTAAAACTATAATCAATACGAACATTTTATGATGTCTGTGAATCCACTGTGTTCTCATGATGAGAATGTGGATAGTTTATTTAAAAATTACATTTAAATTGTTTTTTTTTTCTTTTTTATACAAAAATTGTTAGAACGCAGTGCATTGTGGTCTATGATCTCGAATGCAACGATCATCGAAGTACACTAGTTTTTTACAAAGACTTCTGGGAAAAAATATAGTGCATTATATAGTGAGTAGAAGGAATTTGGACATAGCCAAATACTCAATTTTTTCATTTTTCTAGTTGAAGATAGAAAAATTCAGAAATGCTCTTTTAGGTGTAATTTTTCTTTTCGACTCCGACGGTCAGACTGTATTAGACTGTCCCCTTTGTTCCCCCCCCCTTACCCCTAGACTCGAGCTGTGGTACCCCAGGGGACGTAACAACAATAAGATATTAAAAACACCCACAACAATATTTTTTAACAGTAGAGGATCTTTAAACATTCGCTAAACATGTAATCTTAGCACAAGTAAAGGAAAAGACAAGCAGAATGCCTCTGGAACTTCCTCTTTAAAAACAAATATGTGATGGATGGACACTTGAAAATCTATAAAAAGCAGTGGAAATGATTACCCACAATGCTGAGCTGCTTTTTTTTTTATTGCCTTCTTTTGTTATCTCAGATATGTAAATTGTTAGCATCCCTGCACATGTATCACATGTGATTTACTTTTACAAACCAAAAATGACAAAGATGTATCATACTTTCAGCCATATTCATGAAGGAAAAAAACTATTTATCTACAAATCTCTTTGTGAGTAGAAACATGTTTATAGCCACTGTGATCACAATGAAAGTGTGTTCAATTTGTTTCTCTTACATTTTTAAATCAAGTTTCTCTCCTCAGCAATTATTATTCCATAGTACCTGATGCCAAGTCAACATAAAACTAGTTTCAGCTAAAATGATTTATTTCTCTAGTTGGTATTAGAGAGCACTTACCTTTTAATTTTAATTTTTATTTTTGCTGTGTGTGAGCTCGTCAGGTCTGTGAGGATGCATTACACAGCAGAAAATATCGGCTTTCATGCGTGAGGTCACAAGGTCCCTCTGTCATCAGGACCACATGTAACCGGAACTCTGTATTCCCGTGCGAGTGAGGGGAATGAGGAAAAAAGGAAGGACGGGAACTGTGTACTCAAGTGTTACAATATTCTAAATAAAGATACGTAATGCGTTTTTTGTGGCACACCACGTCCTAAATGATAAAATTTTAAATAATAGTTCTCTGGAAGAAACTTGAAGTAAGACTTCCCTTGAGGTGCATTCAAGGTCTGCTAGATACTTCTTTTTTTTTTTTTTTTTTTGTCTTTTCACTTTCTGCCTACTTTTAAGCGGATATAATTGACCTCATCTAAACCTGTCTGATCCTTCATGTGGTTGCACATTGTAAAAAGGAGATTAACTGTTAACCTGTAATCCCCGTGAAGCCTGTGTCTAATTGAACTAAGCACCTTCGTTTGGATTAATATGAGCGCTGCCGTGGTGCTGCCGACCGCAATGTTGTTGTGATCAAACAAGTGAAAGTTGTGAAAAACAAAATAAACAATTTTTCCTTAACGGCTAAGAGTTTGTCCTAATCTGGATTAGTGCTTTAATAGCATTCCAGTCAGTTTACAAAGACTCTGTTGATCTACACTCAGAACTAGCAGTGTTTTTATGTCTGTTTCTACTTTAAAATAGTCCAAAAACAATAAAGTGATGGGTTCCCCAAACTTTCTTTTTAGGTGGTAATGGAGAAAATTCTATCTGTCAAACTTTGATTTTTTATTCTTGTTGATAAAATGATTAGGCTTTGTTTGACCTGAAGGCAGAGGTCACGCAACCTGAAGCTCCACAGCAATGTGCAGCTCTTTTACTCAACCATAGTGGCTCACTGGTTGAAGAAAAATGAAATAAAAGTAATTTTAAAAGTACAAAATTAGCACTGATTTCATTTAGATTATCAAAGTTTATAAATTTATGACTGAGGTGGACTTGCAAATAAGATAAATCAAGTTTTTACATCCTCGCTAACGTCACACGGCTTTGTTTTCTCAACACTTCACTTAGAATGCATAGATTTCAACCAAAAGTCACCAAAGACCTTGGGTATTACAAGAAAAAAAATCATTTTTGTCTTGAGTTGTGTTAAACTTTTCATAGGAGTGCATTAGCTCCACTGGGGTGATCCTGTCCGGCACATAGCTTCTTTTATTTTGAAAGGACTTCACGCGAACTTCTGTCAAAAGTAAAAAAAAAAAAAAGAAAAATCAAATTTTTGGAAGAATACCTGTTTGTCTTTAGATTTTGGGTCTATTCAATCAAAAAAAAATCCTATTTATCATAAAAGCAACAAAGCAGAGCAGTATCAAATCTTCCTATAGGGTAAAACAAGACATCAACTTGGATTTGATCAGAAAGAAAAAGGCCCAATTGGCTCTTTTACTGCTGAAAGTTGCAGACCCCTGCCATACGGAATGCTGCTAGTCATGAAGCCAAAGATTATTTTCGTATTGAAGATCCATTGTCACTTCGGAGATCTTCCATGCATTCTTTGTATATTAATTGCAATTGACGTTGATTGTGATTTGGAACTTAAATAATCATAGCTAACAGTAGGAATGAATGTTCCTATCACCATCAGACTGAACAATTCCTCTGTATGACCAAGTCATCAAAATTTTCACAATTATATACCTATTTACTTAATTGTTTGTTTGCTCTGATATTTAGTGAGCTGTAATTGTATCGTCACTTGTTTTTTTTATTTGAGCTTAATGAACACATTTCTCTCAGTTAAATCCAATTCAACTAAACAGGATTTCCCTTCTCAAAAATCCTATTGTTTCTTCCCCAAAACAAACAAAAAATAATGAGCAAAAATAAATTAGCAAAAATCTTAAGTCATAGAAATGTCTTTTGTAAAAGCCTGTTTTCTAAAAAATTCTGCAAAAATAAAGATTAAAAAAAAGAAAATTAAAAACAAGCCAAAGCTGCAGCTTACCTCTTAAAACTACTTGATCAATATTGATTAAACTATAACCCAAAACTTCCCTGAGAATGTTTTCTCTCAATGTGGATATCCAAAAGCTTGTGTTTGTTGTTGTGCACTCTTCACCTGGCCTTTACTCCGGATTTCTTTACAGATAATGTAATCTAGGAAAGTTGTGACGACACATAATGGTAAGTACCACAATCCTTCCAGGGAACTGGCCGCTGGTCGATGGCTGCAGCTACAGTAACTGATCCCTGCCTGAGTGCATTTTCCGCACAGAGATGGTGAGGCCTTTTTCTTGAGAATGCAGTCGAAGAACAGTATTTCTATGAATTAATTATCATCTTGGATCTATTACCATATCTCTTAGAAATGTGCTTCTCTGAGGGCATTTGAGTCTTCCTTAAAAGCTGATCCTGTTCTGACAGTGATGCTGTTCACACTCAAGAGCACTATGTTCAATGAAATACAACACAAACGCGTATGGTTCATCCTCGCAAAAACATTTCCTTTTACAAACACTGAACTGACTTCATTTCATGCTTGTCTTACCATGGCTTCTTCTGCATGTCACCTTTCCTGAGTTGGATGGGAAGCTTCTGCAGATGTGTTCTGTGGAGGGATTCATCATTTTTACAAGATTCAGCTCATAAAAAAGGGATTTTTCAAGCATGCAATGCTGCTGAATGAAAAGCTATTCTCATTGGCCTGCAGTGACAGGATCAGATGAGCAAATATGACCATATGTGGAAACAAAAGCGGCAATAATGTCACAAACAGATGTCCGGTTGATCCTAATGGATCCAAAATTAAATGTAGGCAGCGATCGATCAACCATGACACTGTTGTGAAGCATCTCAACGTTTTCTTTCTAGGAAATAAATCCACCAATTCAGTTTATTTATAACTGTGGTAATTCTGCAGCTTTTCAAATTAAAAACTGGGAGTGCAGCATCTGGTCAAAGACAGTTAAAATGTTCTTCTACTTTAACCACTTCCACACTGAATATTAATTCTTTTAGATAATGTATTATAGTCAGTAAAACAGGAAACAAAAAGCAACATTAAAGATTAAGATTCAAGATTAAAGAGAGTTTTATTGCCATTTGTACGTGTTAGGAACAGGTACATTGGAATTTTTCTTAAAGATGATGTTAAACAAAAACTGTCCTACTGTAAAAATAAATAATTTTTAGAATCAAACAACAAGCAAAAAATATTTACAGGGATACAACATAAATTTAAAAGTGTTTTATTTTTATAGCACTTAAGAACCAAGCCACAACAATGGGGTACACATACTAACAAAATTAATATAACACAACAGGAAAAAAGGCTTAAATAGTTCCAACACATTACATTTTAACATTAAAATTCTAAAAATACATTGACAAAAAAATTTAAATAAATCAGAGCTATAAGCAACTTCATAAAACACAACTAGGGGCTGCATTTCCTATAATATTTTCAAAATATCCTGTTTTCTATCGTGGGTTTTTTTCTGCGTTTTAAAATGTTATGAAAATTACTTTTAGCATTATAAGACAATTTTGAATCTTTTTTTAAACCTACTTGTACTTTTTTTGTTTATCTTTTTGGTAAAATAAATGTTTAATTTTTCATTTCTTAAACAGTTGAGCCTTTATTCTACTCATTTTTGAATAAAACAGTTCTTGTTTTAAACACTTGATACACATCTTTATTGTATCAAATCTAAACTCCTGAATGTTTCTGATGTAGGGAATCAATAAAACTACAGAAACCTCAGCTGCCATGAGACAACACAAAATTCCTGTTTGAAACTGGTGCAAAAACAAATTTAGCGGAAGGCAGATTGTCTAAATAAACACACAAAAAACTCTGCTGTTGATTTAAAAAAAAAGTTAAAAAAAAAAAAAAAAAGAATTCACATTCATCTAAGTATCTCCTTAATCTCCTGAGTGCCTTTTGGAGTCACAGGGTTGCTGGAGCCTATCCTTGTTATTGTTGGGTGACAGTAGCCAGACCCTTGAGAGGTCACTGCGGAGCCTTAAACAAATTAGAAGCTCATTTTACCATTCCTCGTTGACATTAAGATAACATTATGGATCTCTTTTGCAATATTTGATGCCTTTCTGAAGTTTTACTTTGCACTTCCCATAATGCATTTCTGTTAATCGATCAACTCTTCACTTTTCTGTTTAGTTTTGTCAAGTTTTGGTTAATTTTTAAAAGTCAGACAAGCATTTTTAAAGCATTAGGATCCTCTGACATCACATTTGCTGCCATATCTTTATATATGATTCGTTTTTTTTGTTTTTTTTTCATTTTTAAAAACAATAAAGTGGACTGCAAAACTTGAAATAGTTTAGATTCTTCTTGTACAGAATACAATGTAAACAGTCAGTCCGGCGGCAGAAAACACACAAGTTTGAGAGGAATTTCTACCCTCCGCGGATAATTAACGCAATAAAACCAGGGACAAGAAGCCAAGAAAGAAATCACACGCAAAACATCTAGCTATAGTATCCCTTGCTGTAGTAATTTAAACATATATATTTTTAATTGATTGAATAATGAGGGAGCAATTCTCTTTGTACAATTAATCAAGATGTGGAAGATAAAACTGACCACAGGAAGCAACAGTTGGAAAGTAAAATCTATAAACACTGATTAAACCTCAAATGTTAGCCTAAAGGAGAAAAGGCAACAAGAAGGACGTGAAGATGAAGGAACCTTAAAACATCAGTTTGCTTTTTTTTTTTGACATTTCTGTGAATTTTTACATAAACGTTGAGATCATTTAGCCTAATTTTAAATGTTTAGTTAAGTCATCTAAACTTGTAATTTTTAATATTTACTAAGAGAAATGAATTTTCCTTCCCGGAAAGTCATTTTTGTTTATTTGAACATTTCATTTAATTTTTATGTTTGACAATAGGATGAAAACGTCAAAAAAATGTGTTAGCAATTTTAAAAGATTGTAATGGCGTGCTTTAAACAATTGATTGTTCCCGTTGTTGGCCAAAGACAGATTTCCGATCTTTTCTAATGACCAGAACGTGGTGTTCAGCCCAAATATCCCACCGTGGGATGATAGAAAGATAAAAGCAAATGAGTTATCATGCAAAGAAAAGAGGGGATAAAAAAGTGTGGGATGATCAAAAGAAACACACAAGACAGCATTGGCTCCAGCATGGATCTCTTTGCGGCTTCCTAACTGTTTTTTCCAGAGTTGGAAGGATGAAGTCCAGACAACAGGGTGATTTTAGGCACATTACGGTTTGGTTCTAGTCTAAAACAGCTCTGGATGAAGCTTCAGTTTTCATGTGGTGCCAGGTTTAAGAATATTTAACAAAATCTTGTAAATATAAATCTTTTTTGACATGTTTCGTAAATGTAAAATCAGGCTTGTAAGTCCTCAATTGTTGCACTAAATAAGAGCCAACTTTGAGCTTGAAGAAGGGGCCAAAAGCTGTTTAAAAGACAAATAGTAACATTCCTTCACCAAGTTTTTTTTTTTACCTCTGTCTGTCATATCATGATATGTGATTTTCAGTGATATATATTTGGGATTGTTAAAAGCGAGAACTTAATTTGAATGTGAGAAAGTGCCAAGTTTGCACCCAAGTCAGTCAATTTTTTAAAATATGGACACAAAATTGATTTGGATTCTGACAACATGAGATAAATGAAAAGTTTATTAAAAGAAGAAAACACAAAAACCTTATTGTTGAATTAAATATAGTCAATCACTGCATGTATTGTGTTGCTCTTTTTTGTTTTTAATGCCAACAGATCATCAAACCTTTACTCTTTAGACTTTACATGGACGGAAATATGTAAAAACTCCAACATTTTAGATGAGGTGATGCAAAACACTCAATATAATGTTGAAATAGATAGTTTAGTCATATGTTAAGATTGTTAACAGTTTATTATTATGTTTTCTACAGACAAAAGTCTCACTTTAGATGGTATAAATCTTATTAAGAATGTTAATAAACCTTATTTGGCTTATTGTGCTAATAAATGTCTTACTAACACTCTATAAACACATTAATAATGTTTGTCAATGGGCTAATAAAGCTGGTTAAGGAATCTTATTATACAGTGTTACCAAACTATTTTTTTATTTGTTTTTTAAAACTCGTTTTTTTAGTTCATTAAAGGTTTATGCACACACCATGATTTTAAATCTCCATTCTGCTTTTTATCCTAGACCAGGGGTCGGCAACCTTTAAGAGTAAAAGAGCCGTTTGGGCTTGTTTTCTACTGATCAAAACCTTGAAGGAGCCGCATTGACTTACGTTAGCCCTTAAGAAATATGGATTTGCATTCATAACCTTCTTTTTTTTTAATAAATATGAATAATGTCTATTTTTGGCACGAACAAAAGCAAAAAATATATATATAAAAGAAACTAGCATCTCTCAAAAAGGGAATTTTTTTAGGTTTTTAACTTTAGTAGCAAAAAAGCAAGTTTGTTGCTTAAGTACTAGCTGAACTTCAAATGAGTATAACATTTCTATATAAATTAAATCAACCAAAAATTTTAGCATGTTGCTGAAATGAAAGCTATACTCAAAATTAGCCTAAAACACCCAGTTGATAACAAATTAGTTAAAAATGTTAGCATATTGCTAAAACATTAGCTGAACTCCAAATTAGCATAAAAAGCTAATTAGAGGCCAAATCTTTAAAAAGAAAGCTAGTTTGTTGTTTAATTACTAGCTGAACTCCAAGATAGCCTTAAACTCCTTAGTACACTAACTTAGTCAAGAATATTAGCAAAAAAAAATTCAGCAGATAACAAATTAGCTGAAAAAGTCAGCATTTTACTAAAATATAATTTAACTCCAAATTTGCATACATTTCCTCAGTAGACAAAATTACTCAAAAACGTTAGCATGTTGCCAAAATAGAAGCTAAAACTCTAAATTAGCCAAAAAACCCAAGTGGATAACAGATTAGCCAAAAACGTTAGCATGTTGCTAAAATAATAGCTAATCTCCAATTTTTTGGAAAATTATTATTTTTTTTTTTTCAGCCAGAGAGCCACCACGGAGAGATAAAAGAGCCACATGTGGCTCTGGAGCCGCAGGTTGCAGACCCCTGTCCTAGACCATACAAGAGCTTCCGCTGACGCGTTGATCTCATTCTGAGAATCGGTCGGCACAGGAACACACGTGTAGATCATGGAAGCTAAAAAGAAACTCACTGTCGTGCTGAAGGAAGTGGGAAAGTTTCGGAAGATGAAATGCGTGACCATTTCACAACCAATGAGTCGGGATTCTCAGCTGCACATGGGTGTGCTGTTTGGCCCTGTAGCCAAACAGTGAGAAGATCCTGGTATTAAAATACTTTTTTTTTTTTTTTTTGCTGGAGTTTTGTTCTATGGTGAACTTAACAACGAAAGGCACAGAAATGGGTCCAACCTGCTAGTAATGATGGGCCCTAACATCTAGGTCGCTTTACAAGAAGACAGTGAACGTAAGGGGTCGCATTCATTCATTAAAATCTCAAACCTGAAAGGTTGCAGCAGGAGATAGATGGGAGGTCAAACAGCCAATAATTGGGTCAAATGGATGGTAACTTCATTTCTTAGTACCTTCTTTTGGACCAAGTTTTTTGCAGTGCTGTTGACAATTATTGCTTTGTTTTTTTTGTTTTTTTTTCTTGTTACTAACGTGTTACTTTCTCAACGCCTCTGCCGATTCATCGTGCTCCTCTTTCACTCGGTCGGCTTCAGCACTCACATCCAGGGTGGTTTCAGGTCAAGACCGCTTGGGAGCAACTATTCTCAAAGAGGACTTCCACGTATGTGGGGGGAAGAAAAAAAAAAGAAGAAAACAAAGGCTTTTATGATTCCAGAGAGGGTTCAAACAGCACAGAGTGAGGAAGTGAAACTCAAACTTGTTGCTTGCATTTCATCTCAGCTTGACTGGACAGCATAAGCTGCTACTAATACAAAACATTTGAACATGTGCAGATCCGACCCAGATCTGAATGGGAATCGGTTCGATTCTGACATAAATCACACTATAGCTTTCAGGGAAATCAGTTTACCGATACAACTTCACCAAAAATCGTCACGTTCTGGGAGAGACGGACACATCCTCCTATGATTAATTCATTAAACAACCTTTTAGAAGAAACATGTCGGCAAGAGTTCAGGAGGAAAGAGAAAGTGAGACAATCAGCGTGTTGACACAAGACTTGCACCTCGCCTGTGAGGTTCTCCACATGAGGTTTACTTAGAATCACATGAACTTGAGTCACAATCTGACACGTTTGGACTGCCCGACGATGAGAAAGCTTTGGGGTCAAATTACTGAGCAAGACATAAAAAAGTAGAGGTTAAACAAGGTTATTTATGGTCAATTCAACAAATGAAGTGATGATTTCTCTTTGTCTGCTGATTAAAATGAAACGCAAAAAGGAATTTTTAAACATTTCCAGAGGAAAGAAAAGTGCCAAAGCTGCATAGTTGGAGCGGATTTTCTCCTGTCTTCACTGACCTCCAAGTCAGGCCACTGACAAGAATGCTTCCCACAGAAAAAAAAATCATTATTTTTCCACAGTTTTTCCACAAATTTCTGCAAACGTGTTAACAGTTTTTCGCTTCTGCAATGTTTTCCATTTGTTTTTACTGTAAGTTCAGAGACCTACAGACATGGATCTTGTTTTGTAACTTGAGTCTTCAATGTGTTTGTTTGAAGGTTTGCTCCTGAAACAAAACATTGCTGAAGGACGCCCCCTATTGAACCTTTTTAACTTATATAAATTTATATTTTCTTTTTTTTTTCTCCAAATGTGAAACACCTGAATTGTGTCTTAAATTATGATTTTCTTATATCAGCTTTCTGTTCATTTAACCACTTGCATCTTAAAATAATCAACCACTCTGATCTCAGTTTGTAACAAAAAGCCAATTAAGATTATGAAACCTCATAATCTTAATTAAACGTCATAACGATGTGAGTTCCCACTGGAATTTTGAGTTTTTTCCGTCTTGCGCTCATCATTTGGAGCAGGGTGGCCATGCGCGCTGTCCTTTCAGCACCAAATTCTAACGAACGCCACAGGACAGTCACGTTACTCTGAAATAACCTCCTATTTATAGGTCTGCAATAATCCGATTATGACAAAACAGGAAAGTATGCGCAATATAGGTGGTTTCGTAAAGAGTGCGCTTTCAGAACTTTGGCTCCACTTCAATAAAAAGGCTGGACTTCAGTAGCACAATTTACAGGTCTGCACGATTCGAATAGACTGGATGGGCTTGGAAAGTCTGAGAGGTTTGAAGGGGTGGGCATGGAAGCTCCCTTGCACGCCCTGACTTTTTTATAAAACTGTTTTAACCTCAGACTTCATCTCCATGCGATCACAAACCTCAACAGGCTCCACGAGCTTCCCTCTGAACAGAAACTACAGGCAATTTCGTCTCCAAACATCTCACATTTTCAAAGAATCATCTTAAAAGGTAGATAATTGGGTTTCCATTATGGATGTAAAGCGCGCGACTGCTCTAAATGAGGTTATGAGGATCGCAAGAAGGATATGGGAGAATTTCCACTAAGATGTTGGTATCTGCGCTGCGCGCTGGGCTGATTGGAAATTTCAGTGGAAGTATTAGTGGAGGAAGACGCTTCCTGTAACCGCGTCTCGCACATATAATGGAGTAACAGAAAGGAGGGGGGCGCAGAAAACTTGACACAGCCTTCAAGTGATGGTCAGTCAACTCGCGCGGACTTTCTTTCCACTCCAGGTGCGCCTGTTGTTTGATTCGAGTGACCACCATCCCAGCGAGATACTTTAAAAAGTGAGCTTCAAGCAAGGTGGACGCTTCTCAGCGAGGACGCACGCTGGATTTGGGCTGTTTGCGCGCTCTCCGTGCGCTCTGACGGATGCTCGGAGACGCATGACTTCTAAAGTTTTATCTCAAGATAAAATACGACCCAAGAAAAGACGTCTGAACAGGAGCAACGTCAAATAATTTATTTCTTTATTTTTTCTAAACAAACGGGACCCTATTTTGTTAAGGTAAAGAAAACTTTACATTTGATTGAAAATAGTTTGCCTGCATTCGCTTAAACTACATGCCTGCAAAAACGGATGACCTCCTTGTAAATTTGAAAGCATCTTAGTGGAAAATGTACATCATTTTATGATTTTTTTAAGGCAAAATGTGTGTTGTTGAAGTTTACTGTAGAACCCTCTAGTGTGAGCTGTCAGAGATGTTCTTGGATTTGATGGCGCAAAAAGACTCAACTCTTGGGTTTCATCTTCCCTCCCGCAGGTGCCACTGATAAAAAGCCTCATCTCTTCACTTTACGCTCGGGAACTATGAGCGGACCGCGCAGGCACGCCATCATGGGACTGCTGTTAGTGATGTGCGCGCTGACCGAGCACATCTGCGAGAGCGATGAGGCGGAGGATGCAACAGATCATGAGGCACGTGGAGGACAACCGGGGCCGCCACCACAGCGCGAAAACGGAAGCACCGGCGCTCGCAGCGCGGGCGGAGAGCTCGTCAGTGGAGCAGAGGGACTTTCGCAACAAGGCAGACAAAGGGAATCACTCTGTTGGTGAGTGCTGGAGAAATTACGCACCAAACATGCTCCAAAACGCACGAAGTCGCTGTTGGAGTGATGCGTAAAACCCATGGATCTCCTTTATTCTTGTAATGTTAACAGCCATTCTGGCACAACTGCAAAAGCTTTAACTGTTTTATTGGACTGTGCCATCATAATGCGCGTGACAGTTTCTCCCTTCTTTTCCAACAGTTACATTTCCCAGAGATCTGAGAAAGAAAGAGAAATTCATAAAACACATAACAGGTAAGACTTCCCCTAAAATCAGAAACATTTTTTGTGACTTAACAGACAGTTATGTTGCATGACTAAAGGAGTTTAATATGCTATAAACTGAGTTATAGCCTTGAATAAAAACCATAAAACAGATGTCAATGCGCCAGAGAAAGGAGAAAAAAAGGCCTCACTCTCTCCTGTCTTCTGTCAGGTCCTCTTTTCTTCAGCCCAAAGTGCAGGAAGACTGTGTACAGAGTTTACCACCACACCAGAGACTGCACAATACCTGCATGTAAGCAGCACCTGCAAATCTGTCAATGTCAAGACTTTGTCAACATCAATAACTGACATATCCTTTTCTTTTTTTTAAGACTTTAAAAGATGTGCACGACTACTCACGCGGCTGGCAGGAAGCCCACAGTGCACGGAGGGGTAGCACGCACAGGTACCTCCATGCTTTATAAAGCACATATACATGGGCAGTTATTTGTTTCAAGAGCATGCTGGGAAACTGACAAGGTGTTATTAACAAATCCATCAACGTATGAGAGTGAAAACAGACACATTTTTAGCTCCTCTTATCATGCAAACTATACAAAAGTAACACACATTTGTGCAAAACCTAAAAAATTATTTAGATTTTCCTCAAAGTTGCACTTCAAGAGTGTTTTTCCAACTTTTTACACTCAATCAAGACCCAGAACCAACTTAGAAATTGGATTTAAGTTCACAGACTTTGATCATGCTGTTGAGGAAACACTCTGCCGTTTGTTCTCAGCGTTGTTCTGTGCTCGTGTGGTGGCACAAGGAGAGCAGCAGATTAGTGTCGAATCCACACTCTTGATATATCATTGAAGTTGTGCTGAACATCTGTCTCCTTCATTTCAGGCTGAAAACAAAACTCCAGAAGAAAAAAAAATAAACACTTTGGAGATAAAAGTGCCTTGGACAGTTAAAGGAAAGCCTAAATCTGAGAAGCCTGACAGATTTTAGGCAACGAATTGTCCTTCACTCAGGTCCTTTCAGCTGAGGCGTGGACTGCTGCCAACCATTACTCTGTCTGGACCTGGAAGGCCAGATGTCATGACCATGGGAGCAACAAGACCCGGACTGGTGTGGAGATGCTGAAAGTGAGGACTGGACACGGAAAAAGTGACTGAGAAAGAAAACAGGGGCCTTTATGTCTTCGCTGGAATCCAAAAACATGTTCCTGAAACAAAGAAAATCCCTATTTTCTTCAATGATCTGCTTTCAGCAATTAGCTTTCTTTTCCAGTTTGAGTCCATCGATTCTGCTGCAGAAGGTTCTGATTTAAAGATGTGTTTTCATAATCATGGGTGACCAGAACAAACTTTTTGCTTAACAATTGAAAAAAAAATGAATTTCTGTACTGGAATCTACACAAATAATCATTTCCTGTAGATTCAAATAGCATAAAAACAAAATGTAGTTATTGACAAAGGTTTACACATCAGAATGAACATTTGGACCACACATTTGATAAATATTTCTTATTTTAGAAGCTTAATGCAACCTCATATGACATGACTTTTTGTTAATGCATCTCAAATAAAAGTAAAACACAAAATCCCTCATTGGAAGTTAATTACATGTATTTTTTTATGATAAAAAGCAAAGGATTTTGGAGTTTGCTGGTATAAACTTGAAGAGTGAAACTGCAGCTTCCTCTGGAATTAAGATATCCTGGAAACATTTGACACACCTGATCCTACTGTCAGGTAGGGCGGTGGATCTATTATGATTTGGGCTTCTTTAACTGGGATAGTGGAGTGAATCCCAGTTACCATCGGATGAGGTCTGATCACAAACCGTAAAGTCGAGAAAACCTCTAAATGAGTCAGGAAACAGAACAATGAGTTCAGGAATTCCAGCAAATCTACAGTAGAGTTGCTGAAATAGAGCAGAGTTTGTAATGACACTGATTAAGAAGCTGTGGTCACTCCTCAAGACAGCTGTGCATGAGAGATGATGTAAACAAAGGGAAGTATTTGTCCCAAAAGCATAAATTAACTTTATTCCCATTTATGTTTTTTTTTTCTATTTTCTTTTCGGGTCCTAAAGTAAGAGAGAAAGTTTTTGTAAATTCCTATTTTTTTTTATCTAAAACTGCAGAAAAAACGTATCATTTACAAAATATCCTGATGTGTAAATCTTTGTCATTGTTTGAGGTGTACTTTTTGCACAACTATAAGTCAACAGAAATACCACTGTAAATGAGACGAATCCATCCAGCTTCCATCAACGACCGACATTTAGTTAAAGGATGTTTTAAAAAAAAATACATATTTAAAAAAGTGAATATATTTAAATAAATTATGAGATTGGTAGACATGAGACTCCTCTTTCTTGAGAAAGTTGTTTTTTTTTGTTTTTGCATTCCCATCTCAAATGAAGGAATGTTCCCGAACGATCACATGACCGGACTAAGTCCTGGGACGGCAGATCTGGTGGACTTCACTGCTGCTTCACAGAGGCTTTAAATTAAGAAAAAAGAAAAGTATATAAAGCTCAGTCAGAGAGAGCAAAGTGTTTGTGTAAAATTGGATGCAAAATACTTTACTGTGATCACTTTCTAGTATAAATATGTCTTCATGGGTTTATCACTCTCATATTTGGATAATTGATCTTAAAAAGGTTGTTAATTTTGCTTTCCTTCTTGTTTTATTTGGCATTTACCAATAAGATTTCAAGGATTTGCAGGATATCCTGGTCAAGCTTCACTTGTCCAGAGAGATGGTTGCTTCCCTCAGCTCAGTACCTCAATTACGTCTTTTATGTTTAATTAGTCGTTTTCTCCTTTAATTTGGACTTCTTTTTTAAGTTCCAGATGATCTTTGGAAAAAAACTAAAGAACAGAAACCTACAAGTTGGGAACCAAACTCATTTTTGCACCTTTATCATTATTGTTTTACAATCTGGGGTATCCTATTATTTAAATGACGTTTAACCACAACTATCTACCTGCTTGCATGAATGTCAATGACAAATATCCATGTTATGACCGTCTTAAAACTTTTTCTTAAAAGATCTTATACAGTTAAAAGATTTGTACAAATTAAACATGAATTGTTTGAAATCTACTAATTTAGCAACTACAAAAAGTTCAGGCGTTAAAGGGTTAAAACACCAAATGTTGACATTTAAGATCAACAGAAACTATAAGATTTCATTTTTATGTTTACTTTTCAAAACAGCTTTCAAGGAAGAATGTTAAACTTTGAAAGTATTGGATTAAAAATATCCACATTTCTCAATTAGCCATTAGCACAATGCATTAGCTCACACGGATGATGAAAGTTTTAAACACATAAAATGATTCAGCTGAGCAGAGCTGGCACTTGACCACTACATCATGTAATCGACTAGTTTTTGTAACCATAAAGTCCTTAAAATTGATATTTTTTTGTCTGAATATTATGCTAGCCGCTACAATCAGAAACATTTTTAAGTTATTATAGCAAATTATTGCTCAAAGAGAAGAAATGAAACAAAGAAAATTTGTTTCAAGAAGTATTAAACACTGCTAAAATGAAAATTCAGCCCTC
The DNA here is from genome assembly GCA_003999625.1 of Oryzias javanicus. Lineage (NCBI taxonomy): Eukaryota > Metazoa > Chordata > Actinopteri > Beloniformes > Adrianichthyidae > Oryzias > Oryzias javanicus. Next base: position 14,584,259 of record CM012460.1, on the reverse strand, counting down.
CTTGAGCACTGTTTGAATGATATTTCAACATTTCACAACAGATTTTGCAATGAAATGCACAAAAAATTAAAGGAAAAAAAACTCTTCAGGCAGAAGGAATTCCAGCAGATTTATTCATTTTATTTCTCTGTTCAAATCCAGATAGGTTTTTGCTGTAAATGACTATTCATTGCAACTTTAGGAAGTTCAAATTCTAGCGGTTTCAAACCTTGAAAAGGACATTTAATTTAAGCAATTATTTTTCTATTGCAACTATAGTGAAATGACAGCCTTTTTTTGTCTTCAAACCCTTTTAATTTTTTTTTTTATTACAGTAACTATAAGATTTTACGATCTTATTCTAAATCCAGCTTATTTTTGTTAGCTTAAAAGGTTTAAGTTAACTATGAGGCGTTTCTTTAACAACTTTCAGTTTTTGGTTTGTAAACTTAAAATGCAAAAATGAATAATTTCTAATAAATTCCTCAAAACTTCCTTTTTAAAATACTTTGACCCGCTCAGATTCATAAGTACAGCTGTATCTCTCTTATCTTTAATCTTTTGTTCAAACAATCCAAAAATATATGGGTCTTTAGGTGGTTTAATCAACTATAATGGTAAGTGCTCGTATGACACAATCAAAATATCAGGTTGATATTTCAGGTTTCTCATTGAATCTCAGTTGTGGGTTAAGGGTTTTTCTCCAGGAAAGCTTTGCAGCACCGCAGACACTGTTCATAGACCTTCTCAAAGTCCTTGTCTTCTCCCTGAAACAAAAAAAGAGAGGATGGGAAAAAAAAAGGGTTAAAATCTGCTAAAAACGTTAAAATAAATGTGAAAATGTACAAGATTAACAACAAAATACTACAGTTTCATGAAATATCCTTTTTTCCGCCATACGGGTTACAGATGTGTATATTAAACTCATGCGAGATTTAAATTTATTTTAAATTACTGAAAACAATATCACTAAAATGTTTTTTTCTTTTAAAAAAATGAAGACTTTGTGACATAATCCATTCCTTTTAATAGAGAAATGACAAAATATACTTTAACGCATCATCTTGTGGTTCATTTAGATGTTCAGCTGTTGAGATAAATCGGTAACTATCAGACATAAATGTGCTTTTGTTGAGGTATAAACAAAAGGTAAGTCACATTTTTCATTATGTTGGAATAGAAATGTCTGAACTAAAACTAGAAATATCTTGATGCTTAAAAAAAAAATCCTATTGAAAACTGATCGTCAATTAGGACAAAAATGGAATAAAACTTGACGTTTTGACTGACAGTAACGAGGATAATAAAGGTGTTGGCTGTAAAAAAGTGAATCCAAACAAGTTATTGGGTTTTTGTTTAAGAAAAAAGATCAATCAACGAGAGTGGAAAAGCTGTTTTTAGGTTTAGGTCCAACTGTAAAATGAAAAAAATATATATATCTAGGTTTATCCAGAGAGTGATTGTTTGGCTGCTTGTGAGGTTATTGGCGAGGAACCCCAAACTCAGAGCTGCCGAACGTCTAAAGTATTTACAAAAAACAGACTTGATTATCCAGGAGCTGGCAAGAAGAGTTACAAAAGTTCACAAATGTTGATGGCTGCACAAAAAAATGAGAAGCCAACATTTCTAAAACAAAGCTTTATTTATTTACGTGTAATAGAGCTATAAAGTAAATGCAATAATAGTCGGAACCACATAGTAGTTTTAAAAAAAATTCAAGAGATACTTTATACAAATATGACACAAAAAGTGGCATTAAAATCCTCAAAACTAATTCAAAAACTACATTTTTTTCACTCGTGGCTTTCGAGAAAAGGAAGATATAGAAGCCAAGAAACTTCCCAAATCATCTGGCAGAAGTTTCACGTTCAGTCAAAAGAAAACGTTAACTTGAGCCAATTTTATGGAAATCATTCTGTATATATTTTGAGGTTAAAACACACTTTGTATAGTACTGTGACATGCCTGCAAAAGGTTGAACTTTTATTCAAACTACCAAGGAAATAAAACAGATTGTTCAATTCAAATGTTCAATCTTTATTGACACTTGTCTCCAAATACAACCTTGTCGCTGTGAATCATTTCAATATATCCAACAAGCAACATTAAGGCTAAACTTCCACATCAACATTTATTAATTAAAGGTCCAAATTTAAACACTAATTTCTGACATTGTAAGTTAAACTTTCCTAATGTTTGAAAAAGAAACCTAAACCTTGGAAGTAGCCTAAATACTTACATAATACGGGTCTTTGATGATGAGCTCATTCTGTGGGTCATATGAACCGAGGAGCTCGATCTTTGCGGTGCTGTTTTTCACCGATTTCGCTTTTCTGTTGAGGTCACTGTGAAGAGAAAAGATGGAACTTCAGAAGAACAAAGCAACACTTTAAGGTTTTGACCTTTGGATCATCGCCTGAACCTCTTTTTCGATGAAGATTAGGTAACGGTCATACTCGTGGGGAGAGAACGCGTTAACAGCAGGGACTTAAACGTCCAGCGGTTGCGTGAATTAAATATATGTGACTTTATAAAAGTTTCTAAACATGAGGTCAGATGAACTATCTGAGGAAGAACTTGAGGGGGAGAGAACAGAATCTGCCTAAAGAGCAAAGACGAGGCATCCAAAGAACTCAGTAAGCTGCTTACAGATCAAATCTGCCATAGGCATGTGATCTCAAAATGATCGTTCAAAGTAGCACAAAATACCCCCCCACCCTCTAACCTTTGGAAAGAGCTTAAGAAAGGATATTGCTCATTAAAAGGAGGCAGTTTTTTTTTTTTTTTTTTTCCACTGCTTCTACAGCGCAGATCGCTGTCAACCTTGTCAACAGTCCTGCGTGACCCTGCTCTGGGTTTTTGATCCCATGAAGTGATTCGTGTGTAAAGCTCGACCCTCAACGCCCACATTTTTCATATCTGTGAGATCTGATAAACACGGCTTGAGAGGGGATGAAACAAACGTACTTCAAATTGCTATCGTCCATGCACAGAATGTAGCTGTAGCTCATGAAATCGTCCTTGGTCACCTGGAAGAGGAAAAAAGGCAGAAGAAAATGTTTTATTAGAATGGACCTCCTCTGGCTAATATGGACTGCTATAAAAATAAAAAAAAGGTATAAGCAAGAATTTCAAAAATAACTTCAGTCAGAAATGATCACAATACAACATAAAAATGTGTCAAAACAATCATTTCTAAGGGCTGGGTTGATAAAATTGATTCATTGATCTAAATCGATCTAAATAGATCAATAATCGATCCATAAAAGTAGATATTGATCTAACGTATAATGCTAAAGTCTTCTAGAGTATAATAGGATTTCCCATAGGGCGGCTAACACTCGGTTGACCTGAACATACATTGCTGACTAAATTAACATCTTTATAAACTCACAGGTATGAATTTTCCAAACTCTTTTAAAGAAATATTATTTAAATTAACTATTTGTGGTCTAAAGTCCCGTTTATTGCTCATACTTTCTTCTTTTTTTGGAATAAGGTTTAATGCTATAACGCGATCAACACTTGGTGGCCAAACGGAAACGCCCTCCAGGAGAGGCACAACAATCGTTGGAGCTTCTTTGTTTGAGAATCCATGTAACACTGTAAGCTGTCAACAATCTCATTATAATTTTACCAATTAACCAAAGAGATTAAAAGATTAATATGAATGCCTTCAAAACAAATGTCTCTAAATGTGAAAACCGTGTAAACTCAAAATTGAATTGAATCAAATTAAGTGGATCAAAAAAAAAAAAAGTCAGAATCAAATCGATCCTGGCTCTGGTGAATTGAATCGATTCTGGAAATTATTGGATATTCCCATCCCTATTATTTCTATCTTTTACTATTTATATTTTTTCATATTTTCAAACACACTAAAATTAAACCATTAAAACTTGACCCTGACAGACCTACAGGTCATCTGGAGTCTCAGCATACCCATAATTCATAGCTCCGGTAAAGTCATCAGGACACCAGGCGCCACACTTTTTCTCTGTTTTAACAAAAATACTCCTGTTAAAAGCATTAAACTGACTTTAATCAAGCTGTGTTTACCTTATTGTGGAATGACAAGTGCATATAAACTGTAAGAGAGCTTTTGTAGCAGCGGGGACGTCAGCTGAGAGAACATCTGTAAGCGTTTTGACTTTGACTTGTCATGATTTAATATGACAAATAGCACTTATAGAAAGAAAAAAGGTTTATATTTATCTATAAAAGTAACTTAGCTTATACATGTTCGCTTGAATATTTTCCATGTGTGGCATTCTTTCGGTTCTCTGATGGTGACACACACTGATCACATTGACTGCTGACCTTTGCTCCCGTAGTCTCGACACTCTCACGGTTTACACGGAGTAGGAGTAATCCGGAAAAAAAAAAAAGCCTGTTCACAAGCCTGGCAGAGACTCGATTTTGGAAATATTTGGCCGAGCACGAGCAGGGGAGGCTTGTATTGGAAATGAGGAATGAGATGCAGATAGCAGTGTTTGTGCTGATAAAATCTCAAAGATAACACCATAATGAAGCCATGAGGGGAATGGTACAAGTGCAATTATTACATAAAAAAAAAAATCTTTGTTTTTTTTCTTCTAAATATTACTAAATATTGCATTTAATATGTCACGTTTTGAGTTTTTAACTCATAATAGTTCTGCTTTATGAGGTCAACTAGTCCACATTTCATAGAAATACATCGAGTTTTAAGGAAATGTAAATGAATGTACTCACTCAGATGGATCTTAAATGCCTTAAAACTTGTACATTTTCACAGTTCAGTGTTTATGTTTGAAATGCAATTATTACAAAGAAAGACATGTTTAAGATTGTTTTATTAAACCCTTTGTGTAACCATCCACATGTTTTTCAGCTTCTCAGTTTGATTCTTCAAGGAATTCCATTGAAATTCAATAGATTGCATTCTAAAAATGTTGCGACTCAAACAGAGGCCTAAACGATCAAAAGAGTGTAATTTTCATAATACAGTTTGTGAAGAAGCCATAATTCAAATGACAACCAAAAAAAACAAAAACAAAAAAAAAACAAATATGTTACACCTTTAGGCCGATTAAGGTTTTCTCGCGACAAATTGCTTCTGCTAGAAATGCACCAAAAATATCGTCCGTATTCCTTCACTCCTGGTTCTTTTACTTTCAAACTATAGTTCAGAACCATTTTTCAAGCATTAGTTTCTCGTAGGAAGGGTCAGGGCAGCGCACCATTCCCGTTCTGGTTTACAAAGACAAACTCTTGCTGGAATGCCATTTTTTTTTCTTTGTTTAAAAAAAAAAACAAACAATGAGTACATCAAAACGTAAACCAGCAATAAAGGTCATATTGCTACATCTAAAATTAAGCTATAAACATAATAAATTATTATTTGATATAGGGAAATTAGAGCAAATTCTGGGATTTTTTTCAATTCATCTATTAAAATATCAACTTTGTGTTGGTTTTAATAAGTTTTGGTATTTTCAGGATACCAAATCAGTAAATGTATTCACTTTTAGATGGAATATTAGTAATTTCTAAAATATCTCTGCTGATGTGTTTGAGGTTTTAAGAATTTCAGAACTTCTGAAACAAAAATTGACAGTGAAACCTCAGTTCAAATTAGAAAATGCTCCAGTATGTCCAAAAAATATTTTTTTTAACTCTCCATAAATATTCTGTTTAGTTTTTACCCTAAATATTTGACCAGAAATGAAGGAGGGAAAAGAATCTCAGCTTCAAAATCATTCTGACAGCTCAAAACTAAAACAGTGACCGGACAAACGTAAGTGATTGCTGCTGATTTTGTTTGGCCAGCGTTAAATCTCATTCCTCATATTTTGTTGATTCAATGATAAAATTTCAGAGCACACAAAATTAAAATGTCATTCGTCCTAAATGGTGTGTTGGCAGCAGCAGAAAGGAGAAAAATATCCCACAAAGTTTGTTATAAATAACTAGGAAATGTGTTCTTTTAACAAGACAAACATGCGTGTTCATTTGGGAACACTATAACCCCACCTTTGACCTTTCTGTTGGACACAGAAAACTTTAGGCAAATTAAGAGAACAAACAAAATGTATAATGAAAGAAAAGGGAAAAGCTCACTGCATGGATTTGAACAGGGTTAAGACAAAAAGGTCCAGACTCCAGAGCCCTAATTTAAAGAGCTTAAATCTGATTTGACAGGCTTGCTGTAGGACAGACCCAGGAGGTGGCAGTTCTCAAGCTTGGTGTTAAATCCAGGAGCCAAAGGGTGAGAAAAACATTTTGAAAAGGCGTTTAGAAACCAGCATGAGAGCTTTGGGGGTTAGTCTAAGAATGAATCAGCACATCATGAGCCTGATGCCTCAAACGGACTAACATCTTGACTATTTTTTCTAAGATTAAAAAGCATGTCGAATGATGATTCATAAAGTTTAAATGAAACAGCTTAAAAGCTTTATAAAAAAAAAAAAAACACACACACAACCTAATGGGTGACATATTACTAGATTTTTGTAATCAACAAAGCCCTGTTGGTTTAAATGAAAACTCCCTATTTTTTGTCAAATAAAAAAAGTTAAATTACGACGGAGTATTGGGGTCATTTTACAAGCAAAGAAAATGTTTTTAAATTACAACTTTAAAGTCCTAAATTTACGAGAAAAAAATTTGTGTATTTATGAAAGTCACAGGCTACATTTATGACTTTTTCTCGTAAATTTACTTGTTTTAAAATCGTAAATTTATGACTATAAAAGTCGTAAATATATGACATTAAGACAGAATTTTTCAAAAAAAGTCACAAATTAACAAGAAAAAAGTCGGAAATCTACAACTTTATAACTTGTATTTTTTTTTCACGTGGCCCTAGTACTCGGTCATACAAAATACCTAGTATATAAGTTAACAAATATTTAAACAAGACAGCAGAAAAAGACATCTTAATTTTGTTTTTTTCACAACAAACCAAATTCTTAAGCTATTTACACACGGGCATTTGACGTTCACACTGGACAAGCAGGGAGGGGCTTCTTCTTCTCCTTCTTCTATTGTTTACTGGCGCATGTCTGCCACCTATAGCTGAAAGAGGCTTAGTGTGACATGTTGAACTGTTGCAAATCTTGCAATTTGGGCACAAAACAAAAACGGTTCAGTTTATTGTTAGCATCCTTGCAATGACGGATCTGGTTTACCCTCGTGTCTGGATTGTGGCCTTGGCTCATCTTTATTTGAAAAACAAATGCAGACATTGTCAGATCCGTCACCATGTCTGGGTTCACCAGATAAACCAAAACCCATTCATTGTTACAAAATCCAAGTAGCTGAATGGTCAACGTTTGCCCTGGTTTAACTGTCAGAACGCATTTAATAGCTGCTCGTTTTGTACGTAGAGCCAAAAAACCGATTGTAAAACTTGTTTGTTCACAGACTTCTCATCAGAAGTAATCCTTTGAACATGCGTTGCCAAGGGCGGTGTTGTATTTAATTTTTTTAAAAGGGTCTTTTAAAGGGGGTAAAATTAGTCTTTGGATTAAATATGAAAATTGAAGATGAAAAGGTGGTTTATTCTCAAACTGTTTAGAATACATCTTTTTTCCTCAGGGTTCCTACAAGTTTCTTCAAGCTAAATTTCAGACTTTTTAAGACCTTTTTAAGTCTATGCATAACAAAAATTAAGACAAATTTCTTAGCCTATTTCCCATTTTATTAACTAGTTCTGATTTTATTAATTTATTTCAAGTTTATGATCAAATTGAGCTTGTTGTACTTTTTGGTATGTGTCATAATGCCTTAGCCTGCTTCTTTTTTTAAACCGGTGCATAATGATTTATTCTGCTGCTGTTTATTTCCAATATTGTATCAAAATAATCATAGTTGAAAAAATACATTTTCCACAAGAAATATGAATCAGAAAAGTTTCAAACAAAACATTTTAAAGTCTCAGATATCAAAACTCAATACCCTTTTTAAGGTATTGTTTCCAAACTCATAAATTCAATGCTTTAAATACTTTTTAAGAATCCGCGCAAATCTGTTTCTTTAATTTTGAACACAGAATCTTTTAAAAGCAAAAAAATTAACTTTCTTTAAATTTGAAGATGATTTCTGGTCAATTTTACAACAAACAATAAATAAAAAAGCTGTGAAGTCATATTTCCTTGTTCAATTTGTCTATTCTAACCCTTGTGCTTATTTTGAGCTTTGTTAAAAATGAACTTGTTGAACCTCAAAAGAATTCAATCTAATTTTGGACTTAGTAACACGAGAGTGTTATATGATATGACCTAGTTAATATGGAGGCACCGTACTCAGACACCCACACCAACTGGTGAGACGAGCCAGGTTTGTTTGTACCTGTCGGGCTCTATGGCTTGTCTCAATGCCATGCTTCCTGAGGCAAGCCAGACCACGGGTGTCCGGTGAGCTGCCTGTATTCCAGTCAGATGTAGCAGCACTGTCTATGACCCACTGAAACAACAGAGAACACAAATGCTAGCTACCCTAAGAAGGGATGGGAGGGTCATACCTGCCTAGCCACATGCTCCATGGGAACGTTGTGTCTCTTCATGCACGCCTGACCGCGGTGATCTGGAGTGCTTCCTATCTCATAGGTAGAGGTGGCAGCACTGTCTATCCTCCACTAGACAGACAGAGGCATTCAGTAAAACGTTTCACAGTGTCATTTGCATACAGGTTTGCTGCAGACTGGTGGACTCCTAAGGGGGGAAAAAATGACTGGAATGGTTAAAACATGGAAAAACCTATAATAACAAACTAATTTATGTTCTATGTCCAACACATTAAGAAAGGTGTATGCAGTATTACATAAAAAAAGGTAAAATATGTGACTTGGTCTCTCAATGTGTTATGTAATTATAAAGCCTCAGGATATATTTTACGTTTTTAACTAGCAGTTGACAAAATATAAATCTTCATGTCAATATCAAACAGATTTTTGGTACAGATATACATTGGGATAACAAAATTCCAATAAGGCAATTATAAAAGGTACTTCTCATCACAATTGTGAAAATTATACATATATATTTTTAAGTGATAAGACACTTTACCTGATCAACAACACCAGAATCAGTTGCCATTTTCCTAAAAACAGCTTCAGCGATGGGGGACCTGCAGATATTCCCTGTTTAAAAAAAAATAAAATTTTTAGTTTTTTTTTTTGTTATTAGAAAAAATAAAATCAATTAAGAAAAAATGCTAAGAACAAATCAAATATAAATAGGAAAAAAAAAACCACAAGGTATATGGAGCTATATATTTAAGCACACTATCAAAGGTATATTTGTTTTTAGATCCATACACCAAAGTAAATGCTAGTTGTTTTTAGATGGCATTTTTACACCAAAGTAAAATCTTCTAAATTGTCTTTTAGTCCATGAAATACTTACACACACTGAAGCCCCCCCCACCACCCCGCCGCCCCCGCCCCCCGAAAAGTATCTGTTATTTATTGTCTGTTACATTTTTAAGATCAGCTCTTGCATGTTTATTCCATTTAAAGACCAAGTTTGATTAGTTATAATTTTCATTTTATTTTTTAAATTATTTTTTTGGAGAAATAAACACTCGTACTGAATTTTGACTGGTGCACAATTTTCCGGTCATTGCTGAGCGCATGCGCTGTTTTCATCAAGCGTAACCTCTGTTTTTAATCACTAAAATGAAGTTATACGTTTATTTTAAGTATAGGACTAGTTAAATAAATAACTTAAATAAATGTCACAGTGATTGTCGCAAGTACACTTATATATATATATATATATAATATATATATATATTATATATATATATATATATATATATATATATATTTTTTTTTTTTTTTAACTGAAATTGAAAGCTCGTGCCTTCACACATGCGACGCAGACATTATGCATTACTAATTACCACATTTTTCTTTAAATATTAACTAAATGCTTTAAACCTTGTTTTAAAAATTAATCTAAATAAAAGTTAAAATGGTTTGTTACAATGTGGTTTTTGTTTAATTCATTTGGACCGAAACCGGAAGTGAATATCCTTAAAATGTTGGGGCGATCGTTACACTTTTTGAACAACCACACAAGTCTTTCATTCATGTTCTAATTCACTATGGCAAATGATTTATTTCCGATTATTCAGAATTTCAACGGGATTCGACAAATATATCTTACCCAGACAGACGAAAAGAACAGATTTTGAACTGGTGGCCGCCATGTTGATCTTGTGGTCTTGAATGATGACAAGCAATATTGACGGCCAACTAGCGCCTGAGCAAAAAAAAAACAAAAAAACAAACAAAAAAAAAATCTAAAGACTTTTTTGTTCTACATCTAAATATATTTTCAGCGGATTAAATCAATTTTAATAGCCAAATCCATTTTAATAATAACAACAATCATCATCATTATAATACTAATATTATTACTACTACTACTACTACTAGTACTACTACTACTACTACTACTACTACTACTACTACTAATAATAATAATAATAATAATAATAACAATAATAAATAAATAAATAAATTTGCTGGAAATTCCTTTTTATGTTAATAAGTGCCTGAAAATAATTTTAGCTGATTTAATTATTTTTAATTCCATACAATCCCAAGTTTTTTAATCATATTTCATATTAACACTTTACTCCAACTTTCATGTGGATTTTATACTAATCTGTAAAAATGAAAAATATCTTCTTGGCATTTTAGTTAAACATTTCCAATCCTACATTTAATTGTTTTTAAAGGCAAGTTATTTTTTCTGATTTTTCTTATAAGATGGAATGCAGTGAATTTTGTGCTTTTATGTTGAATGTGGAGCTCCTCAAAGACCCTCTGCAATAACTAATAGGAATAAATACTGTATATTTGAAACAATTCAAAACAAATGAAATCACAGTCAACACCACTTAACATGTCTTCTTTATACAGTATGTTAGACAGTATAATTGCCCCATGTGTTGCTCCAGCTTTTTTCATGTAATATAGTGCAGGAGGGGAGTGTTGGATTTAAAACCATCTGCAACTAGTTCCACAGATCCAAATAAAATACATTGTTGAAACTGTCATGTCCTGCTTCCAGCAGGATCATTCTTTTCATTACTGTTTACAGTTGTGCTACTTTGTACTCTACTGAGTTTCTCGTTGTCTAGACTCTCCTTCCTTCACACTGTTAAAAAGCACAGATTCCCCTAGAAATCGCTGTAAACTTGTAAATTTCCAGGTCAAACCGCATGTTGGGGAATTACTATAGCCAGATATACGAACAGTGATATAAACAAAAGAATGAAAAGTGCAATAAAAGAAACAAAAAAACGTACTGATTTAAGATCAAATAGAGTTGGAAGCCGTTTGCTTCCTGTAAGCCAGTAACTTTTTGTCCCTGGTGTGTTTAGTCTCAGTTTAGCCGGTGATTAAGAATATGATTTATTAGAACTAATTGGCAGATATTGCAAGCACTCTGAAGTGATCACGTAAGCTTTTGAGATGTAGTGAGAATGCATTTTAAAATGTCAGCTTGACACACAAAGAAAACAGTTTAGTATTTAAAAAAAGGTTTTTATCTATTTCTGTATGTCGGTTTTTAAGTTTTTTTTTTTTTTTTACTTATCTATTTCTGAATGTCAGTTTTTAGGTTTTATTTAAAAAAAAAACCTTGTAAATTTCACCATAAAGTGCAACATACCAGGACTAACAGTTTCTGAATGGCAGCCGTTGATTGGTTGCAAAGGGAAGTCAGTCTATGGTGAAGTTAGTTTTTTATTATTCAATGCAATTTTGCTATAATAAAATTTCCTAATTATACAGTTTTTTATTAGTTTCTAAAAAAATCAAGTAAAATGCTGTATTTCTTAGTTGTTTACTGGAGAAATTGTATTGTTAGTACTACAGTTCCAGTAACTTTCTTCTCAACCTCGTGAATACTTAGCCATTTCCAGGATGGTAATTGTATGTTGCTGCATCCTGCCTTTAAAAACTTATCCACTTGACCATATCCTGCCTTTAAAAAAAAAGGAATTATGCAGAAAATAAACAAGCAAAACAATTCTTGCACTACTCTCTCTTTTGAACAAATATTTCTGATATAAACCTATAAAACAAAGTTATCATAAATATTAAATTTAGCCAAAGAACAAAACACATTTGATTTCATATTTTAAGTCTGTTTATTTTTTTTTTGTTAAGTCAAATAATTTGATTGAGTCTCCCCGCTGTAACAAATACCTAGTGGTCACTTGGTGAACTGCAGCTGCTTTACTGTCAAGCTACAGCCCAGAAGCTAAAGGCTTTCAGTATGGCATCTTTACATGCATACATTTTTCAAAACTCCTAAATTATGAATGATAATCCCACACAACCACTTTTCTTTTAACCGTAATTTGACTATAAAAAAAATATTCAGACTAGCAAAACAAAGAAGATGCCTTTATCACTGCTACAAGAAAAAGCAAATTAGACACAGGCATACTTTAGATGATGTTAGTTTCATTATGCTTTTTTTAATCTCTCTTTACAGAAATGACAGAGGACACAATCAAATTTAAACCAGACTCAATGTTATGTAGTAATTTAATGCAGAAAATGACACTGATTCAAGCAAGAAAATCAACTAAGCACCAAAGTCAAAAACGAAAAGAATTTAATTTAGGAATTAACTGCTTTAGTCGAGATTAAAGAAACTATTTTTAAGAAAATATTTTTTTGTTTGTTTGTTTGTTTGCTTGTTTTGTTGGGATTCATCTATGAGGAATGTAGGAAGGTGTTGGCTTTATGTCAACAAAGACAGGAAAAAGTAGTATAATGTGTTTGATAGGTTGCAGATGTACAGACAGCTCTTAAATTCCCAAATCCCAGTCTTCCATACCTAAGTTTTGAGGGAAAATATAATACTGACATTTATAGGATTTTGCAAAGAAAACCAAATGTTTTGGGAAAATAAAACAAAGTGTACACATTCAGTTTAACAGAGAGGCCAAACAAGGATCTGTTTGAAGATAATGTTTAGCTTAGCACCTTAACCAACAACGATGTGCTTTGTTTGGATGAGGAAAAGTTGAGTTTAGATGCTTGTTACATCTTATTTTAGTTTAAACTTTTATTTGCTTACAGTAAAATGTGAAAATGGGAAACATCTGGTAATGTTCATGCTTTTCACTTTTTAAACAATGAAATGTAGAAAAACACGATTAGAATTATATGAGATTTTGGGACAGTTTAGTACTTCAAGTTGCAGAAATAAGAATATTCATATTTATATACTAAGTTTTAACATATATAAATTTGATTTTGCTGTTTTTGTTCTTTTCACGCATGTTTGGCTCTTCTCTATGTGTTATTGAGAAAATAAAGCTATTTCATAAGCCCAATGCATCCTGGGACATTAGATAAGGAACATTAATAATTTTGGTTACTCAGATTAACTAGAATTCAGTGTGATGTTCCATTAATAGCATTAAAAGCTATGTATCAAAAGCTGATTTTTAACTTTTAAAGTATGATTCACACTAAGGGTTAAAAGAGTAAATTAATTTTAAAAAAAAGCAGCTCCGTTGGTGGAGTTTAGTAACTCTAGCCACACTGAAGTTCAGTCTTTCACCCTTCTCCTCGGGGAAGCTGTATCTCTCCATACTGTCAAAGGTTTGGGAGGAAAATATTTGTGGTCTGTCTGTCCAGAACAAGCATCATCTTTATCCACTTATACTCACAATTTATTCCCAATGGATTTTTCCCATTAGAGCTGGAAGTGGGAGGCGAGACACAGACCATGTCTCCCTCCAAAACTGTTAAAGTTTCACCTCCATCTGTCTAGGTGTTGATGATCTTCTTGGACCAGAAGCGTGTTCTTCAGTGATATCTGTCCAAATAAAAAGGAATTCTCTTCTAATGTCTATACCATCCCCAGAATTTTGCTTGAGTTTGGACTCTTTTTTATGTTTTCTATAATCCCGTCCAGAACTCTACGTGGCCTTCGTCCAAGCTGGGGCTCAAGGGGAAGAATTCCTTTAGGAAACTGGAGAATCTCCCACACTGTAAACACCAAAGCATTTAGCCCATATCTCAAAATGCTTCATCCTGAATAATGATTATATGAATGGATCCTGAAATCCTGCCACCCTGAGTTAGAGCCTTGCAATAACCAGGGTTTAAAACGTTTCCATATAAGAGAAAAGTAATGGGTGTTTATGATGGGTCAAGATGGATAACTGGCCAACAATTTAAACAGTTTGGTTGAAAGCAGAGAATGAGAAAAACTGCTTCATAAAAATTTCAATTGCTTCAATCAGTCAAGCACTTTTCATCAACATGCTGTAAAAACACAGGGTGCTTGACATAAAATACTTTTATAGTTAAAGAAATTTAAAGTCAATGGACACAATAGATTTAAAGCAACAACAAAAGGAGACAAACAAAAAAAAGAAAATTTTAGGAGACATTACACTGTAAAAAGTGAAACATTGGATCAGTTAACAAAAGTGTTGCTGTCTGTCACATTTAAAAATATTCGTTTTTATGAAATTACATTTTTAAGTTGAGTAAACCATCTACTCAAAAATGTAATTTGATTTTAAGTGTCATTATACAACTTTTATGAATTGATTTGATGTTTCACTTTTTACAGTGTAGATTAAACGATTGAAAGGTTAAAAACTTACAAATGATAAACCATCAGTGACACTTATGGTCAATGATCCAATATTGGATGATGCTTCCAAAAACTGCACAATCACCCCCGTTTTGACGTAAAGTCCCACTCAAGTCACATTTTTTATAACGTGAAATCATACCAAGGGATTTTTTAAATTCTGATAATTACGTTTTTAGCCAAAATCAAAGATCACACATAAATCAGTGATGATGGCTCATTAGAAATACAATTCTGGGTTATAGACTGTTGCCAGAGCAACACGGCCCCCTCCCCGTCACTGTGAGCTCTGTTTGTGATAACATTAGAATAAAGTCAAAAATAACGTCAAGAAATATTGGATCTATTTAGTCGTACAGTTGGAGTGTTGAATGTTCGTCATGTCTCACAACTCCCAAGGGGAGACTTTGTCCCGCCCATTTCAGTAACCACATTATTAGTCTGAGCATTTTCAAGCATCCAGTTTTCCAATCCAATGCAATTTGAATTAAGAAATACTCAGAAATGCAGTTTTAATCATAAATTCTGTTATATAGGTCCTCTACTATAAGAAAAATGCTACAAGAACATGTATCCTTTTTTTAAAAAATGTTTTGTATCCTTACCCCAGTCTCTCCCCTCTTCAAAAAATTATACAGTTCATACAAACTATCAATATAAATAAAGTTGAACCTCAAATACAAAAGAGGTTTATACAAATATGATCCCTGTGTGTGTGAAGATTCATAAACTCTACTAACACAGTAAAATCTGTCTCATACAAGAGGCCTCCTTTAGCTCCTATCTTTTTGGTCAAATACTGGACAGGAAAAAAAGCAGAAGATTCTCTTAATAAATGAGGTGCAGTAACAGGAAATTGACTTATAATGAAGGTTTTTTGTTGAGCACGTGTGTGAAAACAGAATTTATTTGAGTCGTAATGTGGTGCAACTGAAATATCAAATAATATACCCTCAAACCAGTTAAATGCCTAAATTTTGAAGTGAAAGAAATACAACAAATAACCCAACAAACACAAGTCAGTAACAGGGATCGGACAGGAAATGGCATGAAATTTCCGAGGAAATGTGCACAGGAAATACATGAGAAATGTTATCAGCGGTGCAGGAAATAATCCTAAAGTTCAGAAACACATATCCAATCTAGATGCTGCAGAATAACAGTGAATAATACTTTTGCTAAATTTTTTTCTGGGCATAAAAAAGCACCAAAAAAATCTAAAACTTTTTTTTAATCATGAATGTAGACTACATTACAAAATAATAAAGCAAAAGCTACAGCACTTTCCATTCAGTGCACATTAACATTCAAGCAACTTACCATGCCAAACTCCAGTTTGCTTCTTATCCACTCTATATTATGCTGAGTGTCTGTTATTGTAGTCTGCACAACATGTGAACTCGGGTTCCCAGCTATTATCAAAGAGAGTGTGCTGAGTTTGACCCCCTTCAAGTTAAAGAATCAGGCTTAAATAAATAGGAAGTCGTAGAAGTTCAGCAGTCTTGTTTGCTGTGGAGCAGATCCAAAGGAATTATCGTACTTTAGGGTAAAGGATTTATCGCCTATCATTATAAATGAATATTTTAGACAAACATTTGTTGCTCAAATATTTATTTTATGCGTGACATTGATTACTTTTAGAATTTGGCTCTGTTTTTGTATCAGTGGTTCATATTTTATGTATGTAGTTGTTTTGTCCCGCAGTGCTAGATTTTAATGAATACATTATGGCAAAAAGAGACCAACTCTTCTCATGTTTCGCTGCTTTGAAAGAAAAAAAACTATTTTGCACTGTTAAACACAACAAACCGAGCGCCAACTTTCAAGCTTTTATTTTGTTCCTTTCATCATTGTCTTCAATGATTTATTGTTCCAAAACTAGTTAAAGAAACTGAAAGGAGGACATTCCAAGAGACAAATTGATTTAAAAAAAAGGGGGAGATATCTTCCTCCAGGTTGATTGTTCTGAGTTTTTACTTAAATTCAGTCTCCATTCCTACTTTTTTGTCTGCCAAAGACTTGCTGGACAGACACTTTACTGAAAGACGTTCTTTAAATCATTTTCCAGAGGTGCTGCGTCTGACTCATGTCACATAGATTTTGATGTGAATCTTTTTCCAACAAGAAGGCTCATTCATCATTACTGATGAGTGACCGCTAACAAAAATATTTTAAAGAAAAAAAAATCAAGGTTTTTGACTCATCATTGACTAACTTTTGCCAACATTGGTTATTTGAGAAACTTGCTTTGCTTTAAAGTAGATGACTGTTCAGATTATAAAATTGTTTTTTTTTTTTTTTTTGTCTCAAGATTAAACACTCCGTATTAGAACTTGAGACATAATTTAAACTTCAATTCATCCAATTTCTAAACGGGCTTTATTCCCATTAGGGTCATATGGTTGCTGGAGCCTATCCCAGTTACAAATTGGACTATTTCAGGAAATTCTCTAAATGCTTTTCTTAAGACTGTCATTATTGTGTTCATAAATATTGTAATTATAATAATAAATGTGTTATTATGTCATATTTCAGAACCTGTGCAGCTTCTAAAACCATATAATGTATGAAGATAGTGTCAGAAATGAAAATACTTTATCAAGCAAATTTTAATTTAATTAAAAAATCAAGATTTCATTACAAGGCAAACAAGTCATACCGCGTATTGTTAGCCACTCAGTAAATTCTAATTAACTGGCCAGTATTAAAGTGATCAGTGATTTATGTCCTTATCTGCATTATTTATTTAATAATTTTGCAGTTTTGTGACAGCCTTACATCAACTTTTTTTCATGTCATTAGTGACTGGCTAATATGATGTGAGCTCCCACATCTGCTTTTCATTTGAAGAGCTACCGAATCAGCAAAACAAAGAAGCAAATTCTCTTAAATTGTTAGTACACGTCATAACCTGTAAAGCTTTTATCACATCACCGCAAGATAAGATTAAGTTAAATTCTGTATATGTCTGGCTTGTCTCCAAACACTTTTTCCTGACTGTTGATGTTGTCATGTTTTGGGCCACCAAAGTTCTCAATGCAATAGATTATGCTAAATTTAGCATATTTTAATGATGCATATTATTAAGTTTTGCGTTGCATTTTACCAAACAGAATACATTTTAATTAGAAGTGTCAAAATAAATGCTGAAAAACAGAACAGGGGAACTTACTCATAACATTAATACAGATCATTATAAATTCTTGAGAAGAAAGCATAAGAGTTGCTTAAATACTCTTACAAACACCTAAAAAAAATCCTTTTAACCAACTTTTGTTAAACTAAAACCTGCAACAGTTTCATTTTTTTAAGGCGTGTCAACATAATCTGGAGGATCACAATCTAAAAAAGAAAGAGTCTTAATGGAATTTGTTTTAATCTCACTTTATTTGACATAAAAAAGTCAATAAGGCAAACACAAAGGTTAGTCTGAGTGTTAATTAAATACTGCGCTGCTGTCCATATACTGTTCCAATAAAGATATTTTTGGAGTTCCACAGAACGGCATTAAATGGATGCTTTCCCTCTGGAGTGACCCTTTTTTTTTAATGTATTGCACAACCAAACCTAATTTAACACAAAATTTATTTTATTTGTTTATCCATTCACCTAATAAATATTGAGTTTTTTAATCTTTAATTTCTTATCACAATTTGCTAAGCTTAAAATACAAAAAAAGTAAGTGACTTTACATAAAGTTTATTAGCCAAACGCAGTTGTTTTTTGAAATACAGTAAGACAAGTCCTTGATAAATAGACTGACTAATTGACTGTGATGTGACTTTTCATTACAGGTAATTGAAGATGAATGTATAATTACTAATCATAAGTTACTTTACATAATTCTCAGATATTAATGATCAAATAAATAGACGGATGAAGCAATATTTGCAAACCAAATTACATTTTTCTAATTGAGGCAGTCAGTTTCATTCACGTCTCGGAGAAAGACCATAATTATTGTGAATGACACAACGAAAACACAATTAGGAGATGATGCTGTGTCACATTAAAGAGGGAAATGTGTTTTTCTAGTAGTTTAAAATTGCTGAAAGCAAGGAGGGCTCAGGGGAAAGGGGCTAATGCTGTCGGCGTTTATGTTTACTTTGCTCCCCACATCCCAACCAGTTTTTTTCTTCATCCAGAACAGATTTATCATCAGCCATCGAGAAAACACGCTAGACATGGCATCCGCACTTTGTTTCAACCCTAGCATTACTGTCAGAGAATGAGATCCAGGAATTTCTAGGGATCAAACCTCCTCACCCCCAAGATAACAACCCCTTCCCTCAGCAAAAAATAGTAAATACTAAAAGAAAGGCAGTATACTTGAAGTTTACTTTTTATATACTACTGTACATTGTAAATTGTATATGTTCCAATTAAGTCTTCCTACACTATGCTCCATGGCCTTTATTAGACTGGCTATACTTACACTTATACTGAAGTATGCTTAACAAAATTAACTTCAAGTGTGCTACTTTATGCTAAGGGTTCATTTATTTAAGATATACATTTAAGTTTTGTTTGCTGAGAATGAAGACAAAATAGGACTTATTTTGTTTATTTCAGACTATTTGCAAGTTTACGACAAGAAATGACAACATTTTTCGGCTGCAGTGTAACTTCAAGTCCTGCTCCAATCATTTTTTTTATCTATTGTAAACAGTTCACAGTGTGTTTTTTATTTGTTTTTTTTTTTATATTGATTATGTTAATTTTTTTGGAAAAACCAAAAAAGCTGTGGTTTTTAGGACTCAGTTTGTGAAAAGCGGGAGGTCATCAGAAATTTGCCTCTTAGTTGTGGGTGGCACAGAAGTAAGCCTCTTCTGATTTCCCATCATCCCACTAGCTTCCACCCCCTCACAACCTCAAGCAACACAAATGATTTGCAATGTTGGAACTATCTAGATGTACAGTTTTCACCCAGATGCCAGCTCACACAAGGAAATCAAAGACTTACATGGATCTATTTGTCTGTAAGTGGATCCATCAGAACGGAGCTTGTGGCCTACCTATTGTAGTTCGTATGTAACCACTACAAGCTTTTCCAACGATTTGAATAAAGAAATACTCAGAAATACAATTTTAAGATCAATTTTAGATACATGTCCTCCATCACCAGAAAAGGCCTCAAGAACATGTTAAAAATACCAAAAACATTTTCGTTGGACTCTAACTGCAAGTAAAAACTCAATCACGTTGTCCCCAATTTAGTGTGATTTTAGATAAATAATGAATTCAAAGTACAATCAGCTCCTATAGGGACAATGAAACAATAGATAGGCAGTACCTGTAGTCAAAATTTAACTTGAGAAATTTAAAAAAAATCATTTTTCTTATTCATTTTTTGAAGTAAAATCCAAAAATCCACCCACCGTTCGCCTAATTCTATGAAATATTTGACAGATGATTTTTGTAAAAACTGTAGGTGAACACTAAGAAAGTTGGACTTCTTAAGCACAAAAAAATATACATTTCTTGATTCTGATTTATTCCTGGAACTTTTTGTTTTTGAAAGCAACAGCATGAAAATCCCCCCACCCCACCCCCAGGTGATTTAACAGGTGCAACAAAAAATAATGTTCTTCAAATTTAAATTTGTCTTTTTATGAAATATGGTTTCAGTTTCCAAAACATACTTTGCTTATTCGCATTGTTCTATAAAAATAGGTCTTTAATCCATCAGTTGCAAAAGTCAATATTTAACAAATTGGAAAAATATTCATCCATCTCAGAAACATAGCCACGGTGCTGATAAAAGACAATCAAAAAGTCATTTCTTGAAATGTTATCTGTTTGTACTAACACACATTTGTCTCATATTTTTCTTTTTTTATATATATATTTAAAGCTATGTCATCTCTGCAAAATATCATTAATCATAGTGACATGTCCGGCACAGAAAGTATCCATCGAGTCTCATGATTTGTAATGGAGGTCAAGAGGACGTAAAATGCAACACAGCTTGAATCCCAAGTGAGTTGTTTGAATTGATTTAAGGGAAGCCAATCAAAAGAAATCATGCAGCTGAATAAATGTAATCAGCACCAAAAGCAGATGTGGTATGAAAATTATCTTTCTCAAAAAAAGAAAAAAATAGTCTCTTTAGATTATCTTTTTTTCATTAAAAAAAAAACAGCAACATCTTGTGATTATAGAAAACTGAGGGTTAGAATTTATGTTTTGTGGGAATTTCTTCTGAGCCAGCAGCATGGGAGGTCCTATTTCAATAACATCTATACTATCCATTCAAGTGCTGCCCTCTGCCTTTTCAACAAGTAACCCTGGTAATCTGGCATCTTTCTGCCTCTCAGTGCACACACGTGTTTCTGATTCCGCTTGAACAAATGTTTCCCATTAGATGAGGAAGGAGAAAGCTGGGAGTTTTGAAATGGGATTTGTGCATTGTTTTTCTTTATGTTTTCACTCCCTGAGCTCACTGATACAAAGGTTTTCTACAGATGTTGCCACATCGGAGTCGTTTACACAGAAACAAAAAGAAATTAACGAGGTTATACATTTCCTTTTGAAAAAGAAAGTGGTGCTTTGTGTTAGAAGTGGCATCACTATGAGAACCTATCATTTTTCATTAATAATCATAGAAAACGGTCAATTTTCAACTTGCATAAGCTTAAAACTTGATCAAAATCAATTAAAGGTTTGCTAAGATGCTGAAATTAGTAAAGCAACAACAAACTTAACATGAGCCTTCAAAGTAAAAGCTTTCAAACTTTTAAAGTTTCTCTTGAATATTGAATTTTTTTTATCTGTATTTTTACGTTTTTTTTGTTTTTTTTTTTAAATCAATCAATTTTTTTTTTTTTTTTTTAGTTTTGGCAACTTTGATGCATTTGTGAAGTAATGTTTGACTCCAAGCTGTCACATCGAACAAGAAAAACAAAAAAGTAGCTAGCTAAAACATATGGGCTAAAGCAGTGGCATGCAAAGCAGTTTGGGGGCCCCAGGTGAAAAAAAAATATGGGGCCCTCTATAGTGTTTGCTTTTTTTTAAAAAAAATCCTTATATAAGTACTTAATTGGCCCTCTAATAAACACAACCAATGTCAAGGATCATATCTGCTAAATATTGTGATTTTGTGGATAAAAATGTAATGATTAGGATCAAATGTATACGTTTGATTTATGGAGCAAGTTAGTGGATATATATTTATTTTATTAATAGTAGGCAATACATCTCATGGAGGCAGGTGAGGCACTGCTTCACCTGCCTCCATGATCACACTTCCTAGGTTGAAAGCTATTTAAAATAAAAGTTGCTGATCCAGAAATCCTCCCAATTATGTACATCCAGCCAAAACAACTTTCATCTGCAAAGTTGGAATCAAAACTATTTGGAAAACTGAATTTTCTGCTTGCTGATTTGCTGTTGACTGGAATATTCCATTGTTTCAAAGGGACAGGGGAGGACAAAACACTTTCTCATGATCAGTCTTTTGCCATCTCAGTGATCTGAGATGTTTTTTTCATGACAAAAAATATCTATATATTTTAGAAACTTGTATTAAGTGTTCAGCTTGGGGCCCCAGACGGCTGGGTGCCCCAGGCAATCACCTACCTATGTCTGATGGTAAGTCTGCCCCTGGGCTAAAGAAAACGATAAACATGGATAGAAGCAGAAAGTTAAAACAGGCTGAACAGAGAAAAAAGACAAAAAATAAGGAAGGGAAAGAGGAAACAGGCACATTCTGTTAGCATGGATAAACTTGCAGGAGAGTCGGTTTTGCCACAAGCACTGCTGTACAACAACAGAAACAAAATCCCTTTAAGTTTAACCATTAATAGAAACAGAACTGGGCAGACTTGAGAGTTTACATCTTAAGTTATGCATTAACCAAGCAATGCATAGATATCTTTGACACTAATTGACAATAAGGCTATGATTTTGGACGGATAAGCTCAAGGAAATTGAGAAGAAATGCAGAAAATTTAAGATGATTAGTAAAAGGACGTGGCACATGTAGTCGGTTTGATGGAGAAGTCACGAGATATTGGAAGAAGGGATACTCAAAAATGAAGAAAGCATAGACAATTATTCCTGTGTTTTGCAGATTTTTGGCTTTACAGAAACATATATTTCAGGGAATTCTGTCTATGCATTCTAAAAAGCTTTCCTATTAAAGCGAGTTCTGTAAGTGCAGCACTCATCTTCTTGCCTTACATGTCAAATGAGTAAAGATGGGACAAACATTTCTTACACAACTTTTTTCTTGGTGAGTCAGTTTTCCTTGAAATGATATCAGTTAAACCAAAAACCCGTTTTCTAAGCAGATATTGTGTACTGAAAGCCCTACACCTCCACTCGCAAACAAAAGAAGCAGTATCGACTCTCTCTGTTCTCACCTGTGATAGTATCAGGTGTACTTTGAACAGGTCTGTATTTGGTTAAAACACAGACCTATGCAGAGTGGGTGGGGTGTACTGATGGGTGTTTGAGCAGACAAGGTGAAGTTTCCTGTTGTAACTCGTGCTCAGGTGAAGAACAGACTTGAATGGAATCTGTCAGGAGCAACTCTGGATAGACCTTACTCCAAGAGATCAGTGTAAGCGGGGAAAACCACGATGGAGACGAGCAGTGGCGCCACAAAAATCCTGGAAAAGGGTCCGGAATACCTTCGGAAGCAAATGGAACGAGACAACAAAGGTCACATGAGTGCTGTGGAGAGGCTCGCCGCAAGTAAGCCCAGATACGTCAAGAGTCAACAAGTGGTCAACTCATGCCAGGAGCCAGTGATCACCCTTAGCCCTTTTTCTGAGAGCGGCACTGGATCTTCAAACCCACCGTTAAACCATGGTGGGAATCTTGTTACAGGGAGTAGCCCAACCGGTGTTGCACAAGACTCCTCGGCGGGAAAGGAGCGTCAGTCCAGCTCCAAAAAGAGACCAGATTCACTTCTGATCTACAGGCAGAAATGTGAATCATTAAGAGGGCCTGCAAACAATCGCAAACATCCGATGTCTCGCAAGCTCCTGCTTGGTTCTGTGAATAGAAATGTCCCATTACTTGGGAATGCTGGCAAGGAATGTGGGTCTGAAGGCAACAAGGAAAAAGGAGCAGCGGAGGACTGCAGCCCACGTGTCTTTGTCTCTCAGTCAGAGAAGAGGTCAAACAGAGCTGTGGAGGAACACAGTAAGGAAAGCAGCAATGACTCTGGCACGAAGAAAGCCGCTGGTGGTCTTCTGGAAGTTCCTGACATTGAAAGGAGGTCTGGGAAGGGGGTCAGCCGCTCCCACTCTGACATTAGTTCCAGGTATTCCAGAAACTTTGCAGACTTTGACGTCTTTTTTAAATACTGCGGTCTGGACGCGGACATCATCGACTCCTTGGGAAGAGATAACTTCTCCACGTGCTCGGATGAAATCTCGATGACCATCATTCGGAGCGTCAGCGTGTCCACGTCGGACGACGGCTTCTCCAGGGACAGCGGTGACAGTGATGGGCTCCTGGAGAAGGAGTTGGTAATAAAAGAGAAACAGGGCACATCCGTCATTGAGCGAAACGCACGGATCATCAAATGGCTCTACAGCTGCAAAAATGCAGCAGAGACTGGGAAGAAGCTGCGAGATCTCAGCTGATGTTTCCATAATACTTGTTTATTTGAATTAACTTGACACATTCTTAGCAATGTTATAACGTATCGATGTTGGTTGTGGAAAACTTTCACGCTTGGAGTATTTTCTGAAACTGTATTGTCTATGTAAAAATAACTCACCTTAAAACACTTAACCTCCAAATAGTTATAAAAAATGATATTTTACATTAATTAGTGTTGTTGCTCTCTGACAGCACAAAGATTTCTGACAAGTCGGGTCATGATGTGAAAGAAAAACATCAGATTTTGTAGGTCATTCCCATCTGAATAATAGGCTTGCAATCAATGGAAGTTTGTGGGTCACGGGACAAACCTCACAGTTTGTTGATGTCCTAAACAGAGTGTTCTTGCTCGATGTAAGTTTTCTTTTATTTTTTGTGAAATTGCAAAAGAACTTTAATAATTAGTTATTAAATATGTGTGGCCTTTTCTTCCCTTCAAAACGTAATAATTTCACAATAAAAGCATCAATATTCTGACAAAGAAGTGACCACACAAAGATAAGAAGCTTAGAGTTCATGACTCCATGATGTTTGACCCATTTTATTGATGCTAAAAATTGTTTCTCACAGGACGTCTTAAATCAAAGTTTATGCAAGCAAATATTTCATGGACTTTTTGGCTTTTTCCAGGTGAAAGGTGCACCTTATATCACAAATAAGCATGATTATACAAATATGTACAAACACCTTTGCATAAAAGAGATTATCTCATCATGCTTTTCATCATTAGGAAAGGCAACATACAAAGAAATGCTGTTATTTTCCACCCACCCTTTAAGATGTATGTGAGAGGTATGTGCCAAGTAATCTGATGGGCTTATGTCCAGTGACCCGTTGAAACATATCTCCATTTCCCTCCCAGTTTACGCCTTCTTTGTCTCCTGACCACTCTCTGTGTTTCTGCCAAGTTTCTTTGTTTCTTCTTTAAAGCTCAGATGATGAAAAGAAAATCTACAGAGGGTACTTGAGGTCAAGACTGTTTGTTGCATCGCTAGAGATGGACAGTATTTAAGATGCTGTTTGGTGAAACTGTGTTAACAGCAAAAATCTGACTGCTAAACAAATAGTTTTTGACTATTCATATATAAATAAGTTGTATCACGTGTCCTGAAGTAAATACTTTGATATAATTTTACTCAAGTGAGTTTTTACATAAATTTGAACAACAGTTCAGAATCTTTTATAAAGGGTGGGAATGTTATTTTAAAAATTGAAGCTAATTTTAATGTATAAAAAAGACATTGACTAAAAAGTGTTGAACTTGATGAACAAGAGCATGTAGAATACAAACTGAATTTAGCTAATTGAGCCTTTGGAGGGCAGTATTTTACCACAAGACTGTTTCAGAGCATCCAAGCACTCATCAGAAAAAAAATGTTCAAATGCAAACATCATAGAGGCAAATTCTAAAATGTAGCCATAGATGTTTTTTTGTACAAAAAAATTTAATGTTTTTTTTTTCTATGATGCCAACTGAACAACAAATCTTGTTTTCATTTTGCAATCAAACGTTTTTCCATTATGTAAACTAATATTTTTCCAGCTATGATGTAACAGCTGGAGACAGGTGAATACCCAGACAGCAAAAATACGCTTGAAAACTATATTTGCTTTTATAAGGAAGTATGATAGACAGGACAGGCAAGTTAGGCAAGATATTTCAGACAAGGAAACTGTCTAGAAAACTACAAGTAAAGGAAGTAAAATACCGACATGACGAACTAATAGTAAAATTAAACAATTTTTTATAAAAAAAAAAAAAAAAACCCTGTTATTAGAGAAATAATAACCTACGATTTCAAATTGTTTTTGTTGGATGTATCTAAGCTGCCTATATAAAATAGTCTTCAGAGCACAATTTAAAGCCACATATTCAATCACTACTCAAGAAATTTAAATTATAATTTAATAGAATATAATATAAAATTAATAAAACGTTGACTAAACATGTTCTTTTTAATTATTATTATTCCAGTTCATTTAACTTAAATGCAATCTTTAGGGTTTTTTTTCTAGGAAGCAACATATTCAAACATATATATTTGAGAAACTTTATGTATTCTGAAAATTTCAAGCACATATAAGAAGCTTTTAGGCAAACAAAATCTTGCAAACCAGATCTGTGATTGCTTGGTTGTTGTGCTATAATGCAAGCCAGATGATAAAAAACTGGTAAACCTGGATAATTAAGCATTTGTTGTCTGTGCACTGAATTTTACATTTAAAAAAAAGCCAGGTTTACATTAAACGCCATGCAGTCAAATAAAACCAGCTTATCCTTGAAATTGGGTAATCAACAATTAACAAAAGCCTTGCTTTGTTGTGGAAATTCTTTTAAAAATAACCACTTTATCTAATGTAATATAATTTGAATTCATTATATTTATAGTGGCAACATTTCTGTTCTTCACGCTGTTGTTTCTCACCAAAAGAACAAGAGCATGAGGAACATAATGTACTTTTTTTTCAATGATGATATTTGTATTAAAACATGTGTTCATGTGAGTAATCTTAAGTGTTTTATTGATTAAATGGCAATAATCTAAAAATACATCTTCATCCACACAGTAATCTCTTCTGCAGTCCTTCCCCCCACCCCCCATCCCCCACTTCAAAATAAAAACACAAGTACTTGTGCGCAGTCCTCTGTCACGTGTCGGAAAAGCCCCAACAAAACAGAAGGGATTACAAAGTTGTGGGTGACATCTACTCCAGCCAATCAGAAACGAGTATCCGAGCAGATGCTAGGCGCTTTCAGCGATTCTATCCAATAAAAGAGTGGGAGGCGGGTGTTCAGCTCGTGGTGGCTCCGCCCCCTTGCATTTACTTCCGTCAATATTTCTAGCGAAGCAGGCAGAGGAGAGAAAACTGAGACAGACTGCAACAAAGGAGTCGATTGACTTCAGAGGTTCGTGATATTCTGATGGTTCAATCGGTCCTTTATGTTCGTATTTGATCCTTTATTAGAAAAATTTGCGTTTAAGCGACTGACAGCTTATTTTTACTTTTATTTTTAACCGTTTTAAGCGGCCACCGCTGAAAAAAATCCAAAGCTTTGATGATTCAATTGTGTTTTTAGACGAGTTGAGCATTTTTAATTTTTTTTTTTTTTTAGTTATTTAGCCAATTACATTTTAAATGTCTAATTCAATTGTTTTTTTTTTTTTTTTTTTTTTTTTTTTTGTTTACAGTTCCAGTATTATTGTGGGTTTGTGGAAGTAAACGAAGGCCCCGCCTCATTGTTTTTATATTAATTAAATGGTTACTTACGCAATTTTTTTTGCTCATATATTTTTATTTTCATCATCAGCTTGCATAATATGGCTGAATATATAGTTTATGGATAAATATGTTTTAAGTAAACAATCAGTTTTTAAAATGATATCAACAGCATCAGATATACCCCCATATCTGTACTTTAATGGTACATTCCTTAAGAGGTATTGTTCATTTCTGCTCCCCAGGAGCTTGGAGGGGGATCTGCCCTCTCTGCTCAGTCCCTCCCCAGCTAAAATGCCTTTCTTGGGCCAAGACTGGAGGTCTCCGGGTTGGAGTTGGACAAAGACAGAGCACGGCTGGAAAAGGATGGTGTACTTTGGACATGAACTAGAGGACAACAACAGGGAGATAAGCCTGACAGAGTAAGATCATAACTGCATCTCTGTTGATGTTTATCTGCCTCTAAGTAGGTTATGCTTTAGTTGGTCACTTATTTACCAAAATAAGACATTTGCATCAGTTCTGCTAATCATTTGTCCTTGTTTACATTGAAACTTTTTTTGTTTTATTTGGGTTTCGTGGCATCCTCCCAATTCCACTTGCAATAAGTTACTGGGTTTTCCTCATAACACTTCAAGCCCCAGGCTGCAGCTACATTCAAGCTTGATCATATCATTTTAGCTAGATCTGAGAAGCTCCATAATTCTATTTGAAGTCAGACTTGCCGCCAAGTCCACACAAAAACGCCTCAACTGGAAAATCTCCTTCAACTCACTAAACCAAACAAGTTGAACAGCTGCAGAAGCCAATAAAGCAGTTTTGACTCAAAGCGGAAATGTTTTATCACAGATGCTGAGCTATCACTGCTTAATATCTGTGATAAATTTCTTTGTTAAAACTCTTGACTCCAAATCTCATCTAGCTTCTGATTTACAACAGTGAATGAAAAAAATGTGATTGTGATGATTTTTGAAAAGTCTGAATCAGAAGACATTTTCTGCTGTTTGCCATTCAGCAGAATGCCAGGTCCTTTTATTATACTGTACCACAGACTTATTACCAGTTGATTATTTAAATTATATCTCTTAAGCCCCCTTTCTCCATTCATTATCGGTTGGTATAACTTTATATCTACATTTATAGTTGATTTTTGAGATCAAATGCTGTTAAAAAAACACTTTAAAAAATCAGAAAGTGTTGAATTTAAGCATTAAAATCTATTATCAAAAATTAAAGTATTTCAGTGTGTTTGCCTGCAAAGACTAAAATTATATTTGAATCCTTCCTAAGTTAAATTGTCACTCACCAGCATTTGGGGCATTCAATTATTTGGTCAATCTTTAACTATTTTTTAAATCATTTTGGAAAACAATAAGCTAACCTCATACTGTAACCATAAAGACAATTACAGTCTTAGTTATTGTCTTCTGAGCGAGTCAGAGCTGGAGATATCTCCTGGTCACAGCCTCTCTCTTTGTATCGATCACTCTTGTCGTGAATCTTGTCATCGGAAAGGCAAACAATGCAGCAACACACAGTGTGGTGAACCCTCTTTAAACTGGCAGTCATTGTCACCCCAGTGATTTCATCCACAGAGTCAGATCACAGTCGAGTCAGCAAATGTTCACTTATTGTCTCTATGTTGCATAAATTACCTGAATTGTTTTGTCTTAAATCAAAGAGTCAGTTTTGCTCGACATCATCATCATCGTCGCATCTTATATCCTGGATTTTATTGGAAGCGGTGTTTGAACTCAAAGCAGGTTATCACATTCCCGCCTATAATTCACTGTGACTTTTCGATTTGGTTTTTTTTGTACATCTGTGAGGGAAGAAAAAAAAATATGCGTTTTCATCACTGCCAAAAAGTTCCTCCAGCAGGAAACGATTAAAGTAACATATTGTGACTGTTTTTATGGGAAACCTTGACAGCTACATAAATTCTTTAGCTTTTAGTGGTGTCAAGTACATCTCTCAAGAACAAGTACACTGCTGGACGGGGAAAAATTAGAGATTTGTTCCTAAACTTTAAATTCTAATGTTCGATAACAGAAAAATCTTTTTTTAAAGTGGAGATTTAGCTAATTAAAGGTGCCTAAATATTTTGAAATATTTGCTTTTTTTTTCAGAAAATTTTTTTGGACACAAATGAGAAAAAGGACAACAATTTAAGAGCAATTCCTATCTTGAAGAACATAAAATGAACAATAAAACTGAAACAAATAATACAAATAGAGACCTTGACCTATATCTTGTTACTTTTTTCCTTGTTTTTTTCATTGAAAAAAAGGAATTCCTGGTCAGAGACTCTTCCAAGTGATAAGAGCTGCAAACCTAAAAGCTATGCATCAATTTGTCAGAGTATTTGGACCACAGTGAAAGAATAAAATAAAATAATAATTATTTGATAAAAAACTAAAAATTAAAAAAAGAGTGGGGAAAAAGTTCAAAAGTTTATGAAAAAATGTTGTAAAATTTTAAGAAAGATAAAAAATGTATGAGAAGGAAGTTGTTAAATTCTAAAAAAAAAAAAATTTTACATGATAAAATTTGTAAATTTATTAGGAGGAAGTCAGCATTTTACAAAAATAAAATCCTACATTTTTTTATTTAATATTATTTATTATTTTTTGAAAATAAAGTTATACATTTACAAAAAAAGTGAAGCACCGCTGTGATGTCCATCCCCTTTCTCTGAATTGTCTGCAACATAAATTAAACAATTGATGTTGAAAGTCATTTTTGAAACATTTTAAAAGCTAAATGACATTTAAAAAAAAAAAAAAAGATTTTTTTTAAAATCAGGAATTACAACTTTTTGAAGCATTACTTTTATGACTTTACTCTTGTAAAATATACACAGCTTTTTCTTATTATTTTATGACTTGATGTTTTCCCTTTTTTTCATTATTTTACATTATTCTCATATTGTTGTTTTTTTTTTCTTTTGAAGTGGCTCCAACACTCCATTGTAACATTAAGATTAAAATGTGTAGCCAAATATATTTAATAACCAGTACCAAAGCCCAAAAATAACAATAATTTATTTTGTTTTTATTTTCACATAAAAAATAAATCACAATTCTGTTTGGGATTTTAAAAGAAAAGCTTTTGCAGCATTAAACACTGTCAAATATTAATGCTGGAAGTAGAAAAGATGGCATTATGAACCAGTATAGTAATTTAATGTATATTTTTGTTTTGCTTTTATAACATTTTTTTACTTTAATTAACTTGTTACATGCTTTTTTTCTATCATTTATTGAATTGGCAATACTCTAAAATTGTTTTTATGTTTGCAAATGTATATTTGAATTGGTTGATTTTTGGTCACAAAGACCCTCGCTGGTAAAAACTCTTAGCTGCATTTGAGAAAAAAAAATTACCTTAATTTTTATTTAAAGGAAAGCAGCAGTAATCCCTTTGAGCTGAAACGTAATGGCCTTTGTGAGCTCTGTGGGGTCTTTGTTCCATTTGTGCTCAATTTTGAGATTAAACGACTCCATTTGGAACTGCCAATCCAGAGCTCCACATCCAGTTGTACCAAGGTCTTTTAGGTCATTTCCTGTTGGTTCAAAAAGTGGGAATGTGGTGGGAGCCTAAATCCCAAATCTACATCTTGTCAACAAATGATTGAAACGTTAAGTCTGTTTCTGAGTCTTTTCAGGTCTGTGAGGCAGAGAGGATTGCAAGTCCTTTGGAGTTTTATTTTGTATAACAACAACTAGTCCTTTCCCTCTGTGGAAATCAATCACTAAAAATCATCCTTAAAAGTTAATTGATGTATTTTTTTAAACGAAATAATCAGAAATATTGACACTATAGAGACAGACAGAGAAGGCCTGATGTTTTCTGATCCATAACCCGTCTGTCAGGCTGATTCACATCTACCATCTGCAGAGTCTCTTGTCTTCTGGCAGACAGCTTGTCTTGATTAGTCTGGGTTCTGTCAGTTTGCACAAACAACGATTTTCATTTGAGTTCCTGTTTGATGGTGTTCGTCTGATGTCCAGTCAAATATTTCATCCGTTTTTTGGCTCTGCGGACTGTAAAACGGCAGCTGGTCATCTGGTATGAAGGAAGAAACAATCTCTCGAGCTGCTTCAGGATGCAGCGCAGCAGAGCTGTCACAGCGGCTTGTGTTTACTTAAAAATAATCAGAATCCCCTGAACCCATTTGCTGGTAATAATTAACCACTGAGTATCTGTTTTTGTGTGTGAACAGGCTCTGCGGCGACAACAACGATCATTTATTTGTGGGAGAAGTGTGTGAGTTTAACACCGCCAAGAGGAAAAAAGACTTCTACAACAACAACACCAAATCTCAGTGTGAGGATCACACACCTGTTGCATTCTCAAGCTTTACGTACACTTTCTTGCTCTGCAAGACATCTGACTTAATCAAACCAGAATGTCCTCCTCAATTTATGGATGGATTCAGTTTCCAATGAGTCTGATATGCCAAACTTTTAGCGAAACCAGATTTGACATTTTCACCTCCAACTACTTTTTTCTGCTTTTGCTTTGTCTCTTGCGGACATAAAAAAGAATATATTTTCGATAGATTTGTCTGTTGCATTTATATGATCAGATCAGCAAGTCTGAGGCTATTATGAGCAATTTCTTTCAATAAATTCAAAACTGTTTTTTGTTAGAATGCTTCATATTTTTTTAGTACAACCCCAGCTTCCTTATGTTTACCAACATTTTTTTCATTATAATTATACTTTATTCCCCAAAACTGACAAAAAACAAAATTTTAATTAGTGCATTTTGTCTTTTTTTACTACAAAAATCACAAAAAGATAAGATCAAACTGTTTTTATGTATATCAAAAAGTGTAAAGGCAAATCAAAATGCAAACATTAAAAAAAAATGTCAAAATAATCTGAAAAATGACTCCAACCTCCCACAAAATATATAAAAATTTTCCAAGAATTTATTCCATGGGACGTCACAAGTATGTGTCCTGACTATTTTGTTTATTTTAAACCAAAGATTTAATAACGTATAACCTTTTTGAAAAATTTTTGTTAAATTTTGAATGAAAACTACACTAATGGCAAGCTGGCAGTGATTGTAAACGACTGATGTGATTGGCTGACACATCCTCCCTCTTCCAAGTCGTCATGATTTGCACCCTCCGCACCACTTTTTGGGTGTCCCCAACTTGTGGATTTTTGACATGCTGGCTGTTCCGATCAGGGGTCCCCCAACTTCCAGGCTGCGAACTGATACTAGTCGAGTTCAGCTTGGTACCGGGCTGCAGACAGGGAAAAAATGCATACATTCAATAGGGGTCCTCTATTTAACCCTAACCTGGTACTGGTTCCGCGTCTGGGATCACGTCCTGAGGGCTGGAGACCCGACGTCCAGTACAAAAACGATGAGTTGGGGACACCCAAAAAAGTCGTGCGTAGGAGGCCCGAACCATAAGTCCATACATGATGAGTTGGGAGTGAGAATGCGTAGGATTGGCAAACGCATCAGTGAGTTTAGAGCACATGTTAAAGTCAAGGCCCGGGGGCCCGATCCGGCCCTCTGGGCAATTCTATTCGGCCCAGTGTTATCTTGAGCTCATTTCTAACTTGTATAATTTTGACGAAATAGATTTTTATGGAGAGTAAAATAATGAAAGTTATTTAAGGTTTAAGTTGATTTATTCTATTCTGTTCTATTCTATTTAGTTATTTTTTTTTGTTTGTTTTTTTTAGGCTAATTTGGCATGTAGCTATTATTTTTGAATGGCTATCAGCTTCAGTATTTTCAGCGGTCAAATTCAGCTTACAGTATTCAAAGTAGCATTATCACAGATGATGCTGTAGTTCTTAAATATGTTAAATATTTTAAAAATGTAGTTTTAGAGTGTTCAATAAATGTTTATCCTATTCGGCCAGCGACCCAAGGTGTTATTCTGTATTCCGGCAATACAATTGAGTTTGACACCCCTGGTTTAGAGACTACCGGCACTTTAATATTTGAAAGCATAATATAATAGATATTTTCTTACATTCTAAAGAAAACTTTGGTTTCTACGGTACTTACTTTTGTCTATAGTGAACATCACTTTTTGTTGCTTTTTAGTTGTTTTCCGTGATAAATGGATCTACGTACAGAAAGGGAGCACCAAAGAGGTGAGTACTGAAGCTTTTCCTGTAGTTACCCAAAGGAAGTTTGGCTTGCCAGTGGAGTTGACTTTATCCTCTTTACACTTCAGCGTCATGGATACTGCACACTCGGTGAGGCGCTCAACCGTCTTGACTTCTCCAGCGCCATCCAGGACTTGAGGAGATTCAACTACGTGGCAAAAGTGAGCACAAGCTCTTCTTGTTCACCTGCTTACGGCACTTTTTATCACTCAAATTCTGATCCCTCTTCCTCATTTGCAGCTTTTCCAGTTAATAGCCAGATCTCAGCTGCCGTCTTTGAGCGGAGCTGCCCAGAAAAACTATTTTAACATTCTGGAGAAGATTGTGCGAAAGGGTAAGGATCTTTACGCTAAAGCTGCTGTTTGTAGTGGAAACTTTTGTTCTTTAAAATATGAATTTCACAAAGTATATAGTCATATTCATATAACTGTGAACGCTTTTAAGATGAAGCACAGGTATTACTTGCATTGCCGTTTTATTACAGAAAAATCTATGCATTTTTTCAGCAGATTCCTCTTTTAATTTTGTCCTCCATGAAACAACACAAACAAAACTACACAACTTTCTTTCTGTTAAAAATAAACCAAAAAACACATCATGGTAAATTGGGGCAGAATTCTTCAAATCATTATTTAACTATTTTTGCAAAGTTTTATTTTGCAGGAAAGCATAACAACATTTGTTTTATCTGTTTAATTTACAGATGTTTACTTTTCGCTATTTATAATTCAGTTTTTTATTTCATGTCAACTCATTTTATGTTTTCTTTTTTGTTGATTTTACACCAAAGTACTGGAGGATCACTACAATCCACGCCTTGTCAAAGAGCTCCTGCAAGACCTGAACTCCACTCTGCACAGTCTGACCATCCATGTTGGCAGATGCGTCCTCGTTGGCAACGTCAATATCTGGGGTTGCCGCCTGGAGACCATCGTCAAATGGCAGCAAGAGCTCAACAACCTAGAGATCCCCAAGGTGCTTGTTTAATTTATTTCAGTATTGGAAAGCAAAAGCTCACAAATTGTTAGAATTTTTTTTATCTATAACAAGGACTATTTGTTCTTTTCTTGCTTTCTATTTCAGCAAATCTACAACGGGATGTCATTTAGCGACTTGCCTTTGCACATGCACGACAAGATCCTCTACAACCTATCCGATGCCTTTGACATTATAAATTTGGGACAAGCCACGCCCACACTGCAAGCTCTCAGCGAGAACAGGACTCTGTGGAAGAAACTCTGCCACTTCCACTTTTCTGATAAACCGGTAAGAAAGTGACCTCTTGTCTACTTAAAAACTCTAAATACAAACTTCAACTGCAACTGTTCTGTTGAGAAAAAATATTTGACCACTAGAGGGCAGAATTGTTACTAAAATTGTTGGTTCGTCTCATCTTTCACATACGAATCATTTAAAGACGCAGTCATTAAAATGTTTTTTTTTATATTAAATCTCTAATTCACGTCTTCTCTTTTCTATGTGGGAATCGTGGTCCCAAAAACCCAGTTTTGTCGGAGTTTGGCCGTAAACAAGAGTGACAACGTGGACTGGAAGTTGATGTATTTCAGTTTGCTGAAGCACTACCCCATGAAGGAGCAGTACGGCGACACGCTGCACTTCTGCAAACACTGTAGCATCCTGTTTTGGAAGGTAAGCCCGTCTGCAGCTGAAAGTTCAGCTCAGACATTCCTCAGAAAAACATTAGGAATGAATGTAAATTTGTGAAGAAAGGAACAAACTTTATTTAATAGCTTTAAGGGAGCATCTGGTTGCATATTATATACAAAATATGTTGATTTAATGATTAAAAATGATTATCATATATATATATATAATATATGCTTTGGGTGACACTTTCTATCCTAAATTTTAACACATAATAGTAAAAAAAATAGTTTACTTTTTGTGAAGTTTTGGAAAAATCTTTTTTTTTTTTAATAATAATAGAATTTTGACTTAATTCTCAAGGCATGCAAACTAATTTAACCGCCTATTCAAGCACATGTGTGCCCTGCTGGCTCTGCTAATCCTCGAGCACACTGGATTTGTGGACTCGTGTTTTCCACACGTGTAAACGACTCCGTCTCCTTGGCGACTGCTCTTCAAACACAAGAAGAAAGAACTGCAGGAAATTCCACAGAAAATAATGTCACTTTAAAGCCTCACTTCCCTTTCTTTTTTTTTCTCCTCCACTTGAAAGTTTAACCCCTTTTTTTTCTTCTCTCTCCTTCCTTTTCCTTGTCCGGTTCCTCTCCTTCCTGCCTCTTCCCATGGTTCCCTCCTCTCACTTTTCCCTTAAGGATCGCAGTGTGGCTTTGTTATTCAAGGTACTTGATGTACTGTCTCGAGTTTTCTTTTGGACTTTTATTTCCTTTTTTATTCCATGAAGTTGTGATTGTATCAGATCTACGCTTTATGTGAACTATTTAAAATTATTATTTAGAAATGTCCAGTTAAATAACAACATTGATGCAATGTCAGAAAAGGACAATGTAATTAAAAAAGGAATTGAAAGAAGCAGTCAAAGCTAAATCCTTTAAATATTACTCCAGTTTTACAAGCTACATATAGGTAAAAAATCATTTTTTTGACATTTATGAGAACTTTATAAAAAAACAATGTATAAAGCTATGAGTTGAAAGGATTTTCAATTGATCCCGACTATGTACTTTATCTAAATGATCATTTCCAAGGTTTTTTTTCTTTTTTTGTTATGTTGAATTTCTAAATAAATTAGCAGAAATGCACTATTCCTGCATAGAGATTTTGTTTCGGTAAATTTATTGTTTTTGGGTAATTTTTGACACCCTTTTAGAAAATAAAGGGAGACATTGCAATATTACGACAGACTTTTGGGCCACCAAAAAAAAAATAATATTACAAGTTTTTTTTGGGTTTTTTTTTGTACATTTATGTATTTAAATCTTATAAATCTATAACTTTTAAACTAGTAAATTGACCAAAAATTTTCATGAAAGTTTACAACTTTAAATCTCATAAATATACGAGAATTGAAATCGTAATTTAACTGACCCTAATACTCCGTTGTACAATATGAACCACATTTAAGAAGTATTTAGGTTTTTTTTTGTAAAATTAAAAGAAAATGTGTACATTTCAAAAATGTATTTAATAAAATTCAGTTGTAGTAATTTTTGTATTAAACAAAAATAAAAGAAGAAATATAGAAATAAAAAATATAAAAGCTTATTAAAGAAAATGATGAAAATGTTGGGTGTTCTTGTGGCAGTTAACTGATGCTTATTATGAAAATTAAGCTCAAAATTCCATTTTCTGAGTATTTCTTTATTGAAATAATTGTGAATCAGGAGCAGACAAAAAAATATCGTTTAAAGAGAGGTTGAAAATATGCCACAAAATCCCTGCTGCTCTGCAGAAATTATGTCCTAAAAAACAACACAGATTCTTACTAAAAACAACTTAAACACATGTATAAACTGGGACTTTTTTTTGAGGTTCCTGCTGTGACTGATATACTCGTCTTCTCTCCTCAGGACTTCGACCATCCGTGTACAGCCAGCGATCCGGACAGCTGTCTGATGCCCGTCTCTCCGCAGCACTTTATCGACCTCTTTATGTTCTAAACTCCATTTATTTCATGTCTAACCTCTTCAACCCAGATCCAAAGGGCTCTCGTTTGTCTTTAAATTCCATTGTGAAGAGCGCATGACGTTTGTGTTGTTCAGAGTCGCCCTGAGGGAATACAGTATGTAAATAATTTATATGTGAAAGAAAACATGTTGTGAGTAAATGGTAGTTATGTGCAATAAGACTTATTTAAAAGAAAGCCAAAAAAAAGGAACTATAAATGACTTTATGATGAGTGTATTTCCAAAGCAGATCCTGTCTTGAGTTCCTTAATGTCCCACTGAGCAAGTATTAAAAAAAGTATATACATTTTTCTACTTTTGTCATAAGTGACAAAACATTATTTAAGAAAGACATTTTTTTCCAATTTTTATATTATTCCTTTATCATTCCAGCAGTTTTCATGGTACTATCTCGACTTACAATAAAACCTTTTTGAAATTCTCTGAGTGTTTCTTTTTATTGGTTTTGAAGCAAACAGAAGCAGAACAAGATGTTTAATACATATGTTTTTATTTTTCTTTTAGGAAATGTGAGCCAGCACTTTAAATGAGAAACAACAGGACACAGGTTTCTGTGCACACCTCAGTGATCGACAAACTCGGTAAACATTCAAACGAAAAGATAAGGAAAGACGAGTAAATACGTTTCTCAGTGGCATAGAAAAAGGGATATATTTAAAATTAATTATACTTCATTTTTTTCTAGCATGTACAAAGGACTTGAAGACAGATTTTGTTTAAAGGAAAACTTAATGCTAAGAAACTGGAGATCGGAAGCATTAGAGAGATTTGGTCTAACATTAAGGCACTTCAGAGTTTGTACGTTTATTTTTTAACCAGTATACAATCTGATTTAATTTATTACACAAATTTTCACAAATCTGACTTTCGCTGACGCCAAGGAATGCAGAGAGTGGATGTTTCTGAGCATCAAACCTGGCGTCCGCTACAAGATTCCCATTAAGTTGCAAAACCAGCTGAGATTCTCTGAATTTGATGAGCTGAATTGGGATTGCACAACCCAGTTTTTGACATTTAATTCAACGTCGGCACATTAAAGAGCCACAAAAGTCTTGTTTTGTGCAACATCTCATGCAAGAATGCTATACGACTTTGTAAATCACAGCTTGTTACAGCAGTTTATTGCTTTTATTTGATCGGATTCTTTGCCAGTGAATCAAATATCCTGTGAACTAAAATAGAAAATGAAATCAAGAACTAAAACCTTCATAAATAAATTCATTGCTTCATCATAGTAAAAAAAAAAAAAAAACGCACACAGTAATTAAATGAAGTGTGAACTGCTGATTTAAAGCCTCAAAATGAACCTTTGATCTTAAATAATTACCTGTATACTAATTATTGTGATTAATTATAGGCAAAATTGACATGACAAAGTTTAACTGGCTTACTAATATAAAATTTTATGTATTTATCCCATTTTATGACACAAAAAGGAAATAGATGATTTCAGTCAAACATTTCTGCTGACTATGCTATGCTATTCTATTCATTTATTCTGTTTAGCTCCCACTTTTAGAGATTTTGTCTTAACTGCAAAGATTCCTGAAGTAGAAATGCAGCCAAAGTTAAAAAAAAAAAGTCCTAATGGAAGGCACTTAAGCATCATTGTTACACACAATGACTGCATATAGTCGTTTCAGTCAACAATACAATTGTGGAAACAATTTGTTGCCCTTGGTTACAGTGAACTAATCAGGAGGTAGGAATGTCTTTTTAAAAAAAAAAAGCTATTTAAAGCCCCCCACACACCCTCAGACACGATCCCTCTGCTTATCCTGCTGATTCCAGCCAGCTTGACTTTGGCGCGGGCCGTCCATCGGACGTCGTTGGAGTCCGACAGGTTAGCGTAGCGGGAGGAGTCCTCCTCCAGGCCCCGCCCCTCCCAGGTGGGCATTTCCACAGGAAAGCCTACGGAGTCGGGGGTTGCCACGTCTTCTCCTGGTCCCGGGGGTTCGTCGCTCGCAGTCTCTGGTAGATTCTCCAGCTGCGGCGGCTCCCACCCCTCTATTTTTTCTAGTTTTTTCGCTGGAGAGATTTGCCTCATCGTCATGGTGACGCTCTCCCAGAAGCAGAGGGCTTTTTCTTGTTTGTCTTTCTTCTCCTTCTCATCATCTTTGATTTTCTTCTGAGGCCTTGAAAGAAAACATAGGGTCAAACGTGGTCACATGTAAAATCATTATGAGCGGAGTTCATACTGTAACTATAATTGGGGCCGACCGTTTTGGGAACTGGTGTTTATCAGACGTCTAAACAATGTGAACTTTCTCCGTACAGTGAGAAAGGAATTCCCCTTTGTTTGACTGAACTAAGTGATTAATGACGGTTTTTCTTTTCATACATGTTCCACTTCCTCTGCAGGTCAAAAAAATAACAACTGCAAGGAAATTAAGCTCAGAGTTCCATATAAGCAACCATAAGTGTTTGGACATGGCAACCATTTCTCAAAGAAAGTAAAAGCCGATTAAAATTTTTTAAAAAATGCCTCATTTAGTATACAAAACAAAAGTTTTGGTAGAATTTGTGTTTGCAGGACCAACAGAAAAAGCTGATTTATAATCAAGATACAGAGACCTGATCATTATCTGGAATTCTGTTTATATTCAATTTAGCTCCCACAGATTCATATAGAAAACTATCTGATATTTTCTTTTTAAAACAATTTTACAATCACTTTACTAAGTGATATAAAACCTAAATTTAGGCCTAAATTTGATATTAAAAAATGCATGGTACTTTTCTGTACCTACAAGGTACTTACAAGATATTTACATAGTGCTTTTTCTAAACCTACAGGATACTTACAGGATATTTACAACCTACTCGTTACTTACATGGTATTTGCTGTGTATCTATGAGGTACTATTTGGTTTATACTTATGTGGTACCTGCTGGGTATATATATCATACCTATTGAGTTTTTTATGCTGTACACAC
Organism: Oryzias javanicus; assembly: GCA_003999625.1. Classification (NCBI taxonomy): domain Eukaryota; kingdom Metazoa; phylum Chordata; class Actinopteri; order Beloniformes; family Adrianichthyidae; genus Oryzias; species Oryzias javanicus. The sequence continues at coordinate 14,544,101 of CM012460.1, read as the reverse complement.
TGGGTTTTTACACAGTACCTACAGGGTATTTACACGTTGCTTAATGTGTCATTTGTAGTACTTCCGACGTGTAAGAACAAGGTAAGTAAATAAATATACAACATAAATAAATATAAATAAATATAAAACAAATATAATACCTTGAATTTATTTATTCACTTATTGTATGTTTTATATTATATATAAGATAGTAGACAAACAGAAACTACCTTTGACCCAGAATTTACTTTCTTCCTACTTAGCAAGTTTATGTTTCATGGTACTCACCATATGTAAGAAGATGTGTAATTATATAGTATTTATATGCTACCTTATTGTGTTTTTCACTGTATTTACTATTAATAAGAGCTGAGTAAGTACACAGAAAGTACAATTTATTGTATGTGATTATTATTTATTATTCATTATTGTGTTTGACGTGTTAAGTTATAGGATGTTTTGTCTTAAGTACAAGGAAACTGGACTGTAAAAGAAAGCAGCTCCATTTCCATTCTACTATAAGGTACTTGCAGTAATAGATACCTGGTATGTTAATATGAGTATTACTTGGTATTTACTGCTTAAGTAAGGCGCTGACAGGTGTAAGTAAGGTGCTGGAAAACATTGCTGCCTGGTAGGGAGCTGAAAGATTCCACTCACAAATGATGGAAATCTTTACTTCTTTTTATTTGCATGTTCTCTGCCTGCTGGTTCACACCTAACGTGATAGTACAGCATAAATACGCAGCAAGTACTGAGAAGGTACAAAAAAGTACAATGTAAAGACCACTTAAATATCCTGTAAGTACTTTACTGTAAAAGGAAGCCTTACCAAAAGTTCTACTTTGAATTCTATGTTTAGTAAAATGTCTAAGCCAGGGCTGCTCATTCCTGGTCCTCGAGATCTACCACCCTGACTATTTTCCAGATCTCCAAGCCCTGCCACCTGCTGATTGGTTCAGTCAGATGTCTCCACAATCTGATTGAAAGGACACACCTGGTCCAGGTAATCAGCAGCAAGCAGTACAGGGAGAGCTGGAAAACAGGCAGGGTGGTAGATCTTGAGGACCAGGAATGAGCAGCCCTGGTCTAAGCTGTCGCTTGACCAAAAAAAAATCTGTTTTTTCACACTTTTCCTAAACTTTTGAACAACTTTTTGCTCTTCCTCGTCACAAGTCGGATTCTAACCATCACTAACTTATTTTTCTTTTTTTATCCAACTAACTTGCTTGTGTTTCTTAGCCTTGATGAAATGAGCCACCTCACCCTTTCCGATCGGCAGCGTTCACTCCGGTCAGCAGGAGATGCTCATCATCCTTGGAGGACAGCATCTTCTTCTCCCTCCGCTCCTTCTTGGACATGATCTTCTTCACTTTGGCCTCCTTGGAAAAATCAGAAGAACAGAGCATGAATTCACACCTCTCCGTTGTAGCGTACGCTCATCCCTGATCTTCCCAATCTCTGAAAGATGGAAACTTAAAGGAGAGATCTTGCAGTGTTCAATCTCAGCACATTCCAGAGGGAGACCTTTTACACTCCCTCTGAAACTCCCAGTTTTCCTCCCTTCTCTTTAAACACTTTCTAGTGAGTAAAGTTGCCTTCTCAGAAGCAAAGGAGTCAAAATTTGGATTTGTTTTTTGAATTCCTGATCTCTGAGCTTGAGGTCACGACCTTTACTCCTCCTCACATTCACTTTACATTTACTATTCTCAAGATTAACTGATTAAATCTAGAAGGCTGCAGCTCCTCTATTGTTACTATAAACTCATAAATCCAGATTCCTGGGAGACAAACAGAAACATATCTGTTACTGGATAAGACACGGGAATGTCCGATTTTTAGATTAGACAAATGCACATTTCTGCTGATAAAAAAAAAATGGTAGTAAATGAAAAAAAGTAATTTCCTCCTCGCCATTTTTGACTCCTGAGGGCAAACCTCCTGCTGGTTTCTCTCTTAATCCAAAAATAACCTCAATATTTTGTCTTGTTTGCTGTTTTGAGGTTTTCAGAAAAGAAAATAGATTCTTTTTGAGGGTCTTCAACTAACAAACAGCTCTTCCCAGAAAGCTGTTTGTCCTAATTTGAGCATAAAGAACAAGACAGGCAACCGTGCGCAGTGTCAAAGAAGTATGAGGCTATTTTCAGGCTTGTTTTTCCTCCAAAGTAATTGTTCCAGTCCAAAAAGGCCAGCTCCTCAAAAGAATGCTGCATTTCCTTCCCTTCTCCAGACCGGACTCCCTTCTCCTGACAAACACCACTAAATATGTTCGGTGATCAAGGTCGCCTACAGTAGCTCAACAATGCAGAGAGCTGTGCATCACAAAGGCTGTAGCACATTTGTGTGGGTCAGATTCTAATCAGAATGTGTTTAGTGACTCATTTATTACAAAAAAATTGTCTAAAATTGTTTAATCCAGTAAAAAAAATGAATAAAAAAGGCCACAAGAAAGTTTATGTTCTGCTGATATTCACAAATGTTAAGCTTTTAGGGTTTAGTTTTGTTGACTGAGACTTTATTTCCTGTTGTGTTTAAGTTAACTATTACTAATTTGTACTAATCATGCAGTTTTACAAAGCCTGTCTCATCATTTGAGTCAATTAATTGTAACTTATGCAACTTTTTCTGGCCTTTTTTTGGTATAAAAAGTATAATGGCCTCAGATTTCTATTTGGTCTCTTTTTATTTTTGTTTGATATAATTTACATTTTATTTATTTATTTTCTTCTTGCCTTCAGCTTTTTTATATTGTAAACTATACACGATTTTCAAAATGTTGATTCATTTTTTTGTATTTTTAACTTGTTCTTGTGGCATTTTTCTCATGACGGAGAACACAAATGAAGAAAATTAAGATAAAAATTCTGTCAAAACTGTACGGCTGGATAGCTTCAAAATTTTTCGCCTTTTTTTTTTTTTGCACTTGTAATGTTGGGTTTAGGTTGTGATTTCTAGCAAACTGAAGCACTCTGCAGAAACTATGTCCTAGAAAACGCCTACAATTTTTTGATTATGGCTAAAAACTGCATAATCATAGTAAAATACCATTTTTAAAATAAATCAAAAGATGATCAAAGGGGGTCAATAAAGAGTAATTTAGCACAATACAGATGTAGAATGCTTTGAAATACGATCAAAAAAGCAACTTGTAATGTTTTACACAATCAAAAAAGTATTGAAGCAGCAACAGCCAGGGAGTTTTAAGACAATGCATGGCCTGTATGAAGCGGTGAGCACATAGAAAAAAAATCAACATGACACCTTTTATGAAAGCATAGCTGTCAGTGAAGATTATAAAATGATACACACTTTTTAATGAACCATGTTGAGAGAAAACTGCCTTCAGAAGCTAACTGTGACAGTAAGAATATACGGTTGTTCACCTTTTGTTTTAAATATTTCATTTTTTTGAGACGTGATTATTAAAATTAATCCAAAATATTACAAAATAGCTGCTGTTGTGTGTATCTTTTTACCTTTTAAGAATATGTGTTTAAGTTATGAATATTTTCTGCAGTACGTTTTTACCTTTGGAACTAAAAAAGTAATTATCTGAGTTTGTACAAACCAAAACTACCATAAGACAGAAAAAGTTTCAAGTTATTTTTGCTTCATGATTATGTTTTTACTTTAATATTTTAGTGTTTCTTTTAAGTCAGGTTTTTGGCCCAGAAATGGTCTTGAAACGTTTACTTTTTTCCCCAAAAAAACAAGCCTGTTCATTGTTTAAATAAGACTCAAAAAGACAAATCAATATAATATGATCGTATGGATCTGCCCTAGAATATTGCGAACAGTTTTGTGTTCAAGTGACACAAACACATTTAAGCCCTCATCCCAAAACAAGAAAGAAAAAAGTTGAAATACAAGTCAGTTTTTAGTGTTTAAATAAATGACTTTGCTAGTTTAAATGCTCTGAGCCTCTGAATGCAACACACAAAATGTTCAGTCACTGACAATGACCTTATCAAGAGCTTTTGCTCATCTGGATCAAGGATAGCTGTACAAACATGAACCATAGCGAGAAAGCAGACAGTTTTTAAAGCCATGAGGCTCCTGATAAGGCAGCAGATGATTGCTGGTGTTTATAGATAAACAGTGCAGCTCTGACTCACCGTCTTACCTCCGGCTGCACTCTCAAACGCTGTCCTTAGGAGGAAAACTATTGACTGAAAGCGACGTGGTTTGTTTATGGATACAAGCATGGAGAAACTGTTAATAAACTCGCCTCATGAACATTTGTTCCTGTATTTGTCTGCAGGAGGTGATAAGAGAACAGTTGACTGTATCTTTAGTGTGCCGCATTTTCCGAGGTGAATGTTCAGAAGCAGAATCCACGTTTGCGTCTGGGTAACGTCCAAACAGCTCCAAAGGTGCTATTTACCTTGGAGATGGCCATGACGGCTTCCTCGTCCTCTTCCTCTCCTTCTATGTCTTTATCCTGCGACACACAAACGGCGGCAGTAAGTTAGAACAAACTGTGACAACAACAAAGCGCACAATTTACCGTAGGAACGTTGTGCATTTGTTTGTGTGTCTGTTTTGTGTTCCTTTTGAAGACTAACATAAACACTGTTTAACTTTGCCGTGGGGAATGGATGAGAGGAAGAGTGAAGAAGAACAGAGCAATATGTCTAAATCAGTAAATAAAGCGAACTTTCTTGCATTTTTTCTGTCTTTAGTCAGCCTTTTTCTTATTATCCATCTCCTGTGTCATATTTATGGATCTGTATATTAAATCTAAATAGTTTTTGTTTGACTGCCATTGATATCATGGCTGCAAAACTTCCATCCATTTATTATTAAAGACCCATTCAGATGAAAATTGTCCTTTGAACAAGTTCCTGTGGCATTTTTTTATTCAGGATTGTAGACATAAATAAGGAAAAAAAAATTTTTTAATTAGAATAACTGTGAATCAGAAACAGACAAAAAAAATGCACTTGGAAAAATCTTTCTCTGCTCCATTCTGATGTATCAACTTGTAGATCCATTTAGTGTCTTCATCCAAGCTGGAATCTGGCTCAAAACTGTACAATATTGTTTGCTTTTTTTTTTTTTTTTGCACTGCTAATGTTAGCCTGGGGCTGTGAGGGGCTGTAAACCAGAAGGAGAGAGTGTAAACAAAGGGATGATGGGAAGTGAGGGCAGGCTTACTCCATGCTAACAGTAGGATGAACTCTTACAGAAACTGTGTCATGGAAAACATAAACTGACATAATCATAATTAAAATACAGCTGCGAACACTTTTAAAATAGATCAAAAGATGATCAGAGTTGCACTTTAAAGTTTATGTTTATTAAGTATGTTTACTCTCCATTGTTTCTTCTTCTTTGCATCATTTTAATATTTCTTTATTCTTCTTGTTCTAATACTAGTAACAACCTAGTCTGGCACTTGTTTCTGCTACACATAAAATAACAACAGTAACAATAAGAGGGGAACTTGAAATGAAACTATGACTTGTGATACAAATAGAAAAACCAACTAATACATCATTTCCATTTGACTGCCACAGTTTTATTTTATATAAAAGTCAATGCAACTTAAATTATTCTCCAAATGATTCACGTCTACATAGGAAGCAGGCATCTAACAGCAGAAAAGGGCTCCATTTGATTGGTCAACAACAAAAGGAGGGTTTATCTGATTTGTCAATTGTGCAAAAGACTCTATTTTATTTCTTAAATATACTTCAAGTTATGGGTTGTTTTAGCATGTGTGAACACATTTAAAGTATCCATTTATTGTAGTTTACACCATCTTTAGTGATACATGTGTCCCACCACTGTTCACAGTTCAGATCACACCTGTCAGGTAAAGCTCACTATCCTGACCAAAGAAACATCAATCAAATCAAATCTGATACGGTGAATATTGCCCTAAAAGCATTGTCTTTTTCTCTAGTTAGGTTCCCTTTGTTAAAAATTTTAGTCTTCAATGGATGTTTTTGGTTCTGTTTTTTAGTTACATTTCAGTTTAAAATTTTAATTTTTCAAGGATTATTAATGGTTTTTTTTTTTTTTTACATTTCAGTCTTGCTTGAAACATTTTTATTATCAAAATTTAAAAAAACTAAAGTGTTTGGTGGTCCTACTTAATATACTTTCCATTTAGGTCAAAAAAGTGGAAAGTAAAAATGAAATCTTCTCTTTAAAAAATAAAAACATTAAAAAAATGGTAAAAATGGCAAAAAGATATGTCAAAACTCATTAAAAAAGTGTTAAGACAGGTGTGAAGGTAGGTGATCAACATCCCCAAAAAATATCTATATGTGGGTTGGTATTTAAATTACAAAAATAATTACTTTAAATGTCTGTTTGTAGCTTTTTCGTCACGCTGTTGCATAATATACTGTAAATTCTATTTAAAATTTTAGATTCCTCAGCATTTATACACGCTTTAAACCTTTCATTACCCAAGTATTTCATGACTATCAAAGCCACAAAACAAAACAATGATTTTGAAATTAAAGACTTCTTATCGGATTCTTGGCGAATTAATTACAGGCATTAAATCCCGGGATGTCAAAACTCAACATGCAACCTGAGACTCCTGAAATGAAGCCAGAATTCCTCTGAAACGAAGTTCTAAGAACTTCTAACATAAGAACTTTGTGACACGATGAAGAGAAAGCCCTGGAATGAACAAGTCTGAGCAAACTGCTGGAAAAAAGCCACCTAAGCTGATCAAAGGCACACTCCCCAGTACATGGAGTTAAAAAGCATTAAAATTCACTTGAAGGAGTTGCACATCCTAAAAGGCAGCAATGAAAAGAGTAAAACATTTCTTATTTGTGCCCAAAGGGGACACCTTTCTGCCCGCCTTTGTCTTTGTGTGTCGGTATAAGTTTCATCGCTCCAGCAATGTTGAACAAAAAACCAGATTCCAGGAATCCGGGAATTTCTCCTATTTGCATTTTCTCCAAAGATAGGAAGCAAATGCCTCCTCACAAGCTGGTGGTTAAAGAGGCAAATACTGAAAGTTTGTTGTTTTTGGCAAACTTCTGCAAAATCCTGATAAATTTAAATTCTTTGTCACCGTATTCCAAATTCCAAGAAGCTTCATTCAGCCGACCTAAGCAAATTTTTTCTTTTGAGCAAGCCAGAGCAAGCAGAAATAAGATGTTTTAGAGATAAGACGTACAAAAAGTGCCTGATGGGGAATATATGTTGTAACTTGACTCCTTCAGATCTGCAGATCTTGGTCAGTTTTAGCCAAACATGTTCCGTGACCTTTAGCACGGAGGTCAAATAAGTCCTTCTATCGACGTTCACATCAACAACTGAAGCATGAACTCTCCACAAAGCAGAAATCAGCAAATAATCAAAGGGGTTTTAATGGAGGCCAACAGCTGGCAGCTCGCATGACTAAACCTCATCGCTCAGCAGAATGAAGTCATCAACTTTTCACCTTTGTGCTTAAATCAAACAGTTTTCAAAGGAAACTTTTTTTTAAAGAGAGAAAAAGGTGTTCAAAAGAAGCAAAAGTGGAGCATCACAAAGCTACGGAGCCCCTAAAAGGACATTAAAGTTGAGCATCAGTTCCTATCAGATGAGCACAAGATACTACTTATCAAGTATGTCCCTTCAGGGGCTCCGTACAAAGCAGAAAAATCTAGGGAAAAGATTTTACCAATAAGATTTCTGTATTTTATTCTTTTATCTGATCGATCAAACTAAGATGATTAACCCCTTTATGCCCGCCTTAATTTACAGTTATTCAAAGTGATGCTAAATTAAGAAGAATCCTGGATTTAATTATTTGTTGCAAGGGGTTAGATCACTTTATTTTCAAAATCTTTTTTTTTTTTTTTATGTTTTCTTTATCCTAATTTTTCTTGTGTAGATTTTTTTATTTATTAATTATCATCAACTACTTGGGTCAAATGTTTTATTTTTCTTGTTCTTTTAATTAAGAATTTTTATCAAAGGTGATTTACCAGTAACTTATCCTTTTTGGGGGCTAAGTGTCTTGGACACAGCGTCCGTCTGGTCGGGGATTTGAACCACCGACTGACCAACAGGCAAATACGATCCTCAAAGCGAGGGACTACAGCCACCTCCAACTGGCATAAACCAGAGGCAGGTATCGGGGTCAAAGGATTTCCTCAAGTACAAGTACCTTTACTTCAAATTCTCAATTAGAATTAGAAAATATTTTTTCTTAATAACAATTAAAAAACATAACAAGTTACTCATGTAAATACATGTACTGAGGCTATGAACAAATTTCCTCACTGCTCCCCACTACGGCTGCCACAAACAATTATTTTATATAGTCGAATAATCACAGATAATAATTTTTTTTCTCTGATCAGTCGACTAATCAAATCACAAACACATTTTAACCATCATAGCTTTAAACTTCAAGTATTTAAGCAATGTTCTAACTAAAACTAGAGACAATTAGAGCGATAGTTTATTCAGCCTTTATTAAATAATTCAGCCACTTTCCTTTATTTGTTTACGGTATTCAAATAAGACTTAACCGTAGTTATGGGAAAAAAAAAAGACTAATTTACTATTAAATTAGTTGTCATCTATTTTAAAAGTTGGCATAGTTGTGACTAATCAACTAATTGCTGCAGCCTATCTCTCTACATTGTAAAAAGTATAACATTGGATAAATTAACAAAAGCTCCTTAAGTTGTTACATTTAAAAATATTACTTTTTTACATCAACCCAAAATTTTATTGTGAGAAAAATAAACAATTTTAATATAATTAATTGATTTAATGTTCCACTTTTTTCAGTTAAGCTATTAAAAAACTACAGTATATAGTGCGGGACTATCTAGTCTATCTAGGATTTTAAAAACAATTTAAGCAACAAGAAAAGCAATTTTTTTTTCTTATTTTTTTAAATGGCAAACATACAGTACAAATTTAATAAATATTAATTTTTATGAACATCTTAGGATGTTCTGATGATGAAAACTTGATTAAGTTATAAAAAATTACTTTTTTTTGTTTTTTACACTAAAAATCATTATATTAGCTAATCTGTAAACTGTTTTTTTTTTTGCAGAGACTTCTGGGAAATTTTTTGGGCACTAAATTATAGTTTTGGACACCTTGACATTTTTGCTGTTCTGCAAAAATCCAATAAAGATGAGTACAAAGTGAACATAATCTTTTATTTTTATTTTGGCTTGATAGTTGAGATATAAGTCTATTGTGTGCGCTCTTCAGTGGGCCCTCATATGATCCCACTTCACAGGAGTTCTTTAAGCGGCTGGGCAGATGTGCCAACAGTCACTTGCTGCTAGATGAACTTCAGAGGAGTGACGGAGCATGTCAGATGGAGACGATACCACCTTCTCGTCCAGCGTTTCTTCTCCTCCTACCTCCTTTTATCTCCCTCCTTACCTCAAAACCTTTAGATTTAGGATCTCCTCATTCTGTGTCTGTGCCTGTCCTCCTCAGATGTGCTGATTTAACCTCTAAACATGCTAACCATCTGCTCCACAGTCAAAGAGATAAGAAGGAATAAACGTGTAATGACTGTAATTAAAAGTGATTAATGAAATCACAAGCCCTTCTTTTAACCTAATGTTATTCTGTTCAGGCTTGAAGGAAAAATTCACTGTCAAGGTCTCTGTCAGAGGAAAAATCTTAAGGTCGATCTTTATTGATGTACGACACAAAAACGCCTCACACTTCAAGTCATTTTTGGACTTTGAGGCCAATCCGACAAAGCCGTTTGAATCAATGGAAGGAAAACCTCGCCATTTCCAGACGCCGTTATCACAACTTTCACCCTTGACTTCATCCTGTATCCCGGCTCTGCCCCGTCTGCTGTGTCTATGACATTTTTGAATCCAAAAACCTCCCCTTGACCTTTGGAAGCATTTCAACTGCCACGGCGACTCGAGGAGACCTTCCTGATGACTTTCCCAGGAAAATCTGCGGGGAGCAAACTGATCTTAGATCAGCTCCTTATAGACAAAACTCAGCTCAAAGTCAGTTCTCAGATGGCGAAGGCCACAAGGCGCTGATTCCCATGAGGACCCAAAAGGTTCAGCCAAGGGTCTCAGACCTTTGTGACGATCTGTATCAAAGGTTTTCAGCCCGTGTACCTCATTTACTTAAGTTCGGAGGTTGTTGTTTTCTTAGATTTCTTTGTTTTTCACCTGTTCTAGGTTGTTGTTTATCCTAAAAATGACAAATTTGGATTCTTTTAAGTTTTATGATAATTTATTAAGTTCAGTTCACCAGTTAACACTTTTTGTGACAGTCTTAACATTAAAAGCTGTAAAAAAAAATCTCCCAAATACTAAAGTGTACAAGAATAATGTATAAACTTTAATAAAGTTTGTTTTCTGATCTGTTATAGATTGTGCAGCAAAATCTTACTCCACTTTTATATTGAAAAAAACTTATTGGGCTCCACTTCGTTATAAAAATTTAACAAGAACATTCAAGAACCATGTTGCTTTTTTTCATGGGGGGCTTCTGGAGGCCCCCCCTGCAGCATCTATGTGCGTGAGAATCTGTCTACCCCCATGGCCCCCACCATGATCGACCCAGCTGCAGGCAAGTGCTGATACAGACTCCATTCAGACCTCACACATGATGTTCTGGAGCACCTGGGACATATGGGTCTTATGCAAGCACAACAAAGAACCGTTTATGGACTTCTCTGTTTCTGTCAACTCTGGAACTTGACCTAAGAAATAATAACTTCTTTAAAAAAAAAAAAAAAGTGTATTACAGACTACCAAATACACAGTTTTGTTGTTCACCTCTGAGCGCAATATGTGAAAGTCTGCAGGCGCCTCCTCTGGAGACATCTCCAGAGGGGAGCTGAGAATTGCTTCAGAGTTGCTTCACAGTAAACACATATTAGAAATGTAAGTTTTATTGTGTAATAAATAGCAAAAGTGTCAGAAAAGTGTGGCTTTCTCTGCGCTCACCTTGTAGGAGTGATGGTTGTGCCAAGACATGTCGTCTTCCTCCGAAGCATAATCCACCAGAACTTTGCTTTTGGTTTTCTTAAACATATCTTCCTTTTTTTTCCTTCTGAAAAATTATGTCTAAAACTATCGAAAACGATGTTTGTTTTCCTCGTCTTCTTCTATTTCACTGCGCTCCGCTCAGTGCCACGATCGCCGCTTTCCTCCCACGGAGCGCAGAATTACGCACAGCTCTTCCTCAAACCCAAGACGCGTCGCTCCTCTGAAAACGGTCCTTTCAATCAAAGAGGATAAACAAGAGGGGGCTTCTTTTAGTTTGGGACCGTTTTTGCTGAGTTTCTGAGAACCACCTGAACCTCCGTTTAGGCTCCTCCCACTTCCCCCCCTCTGGTCCGGATCCTTGAAGCCTCCACGGGAGGGGAGGAAAAAGGGGCCAACACAAACACCAAACCACTCTGAAATAAGACAACTTAAACCCTTTTTTCATTATCCAAATACTATTTAGATATTAAAAAAAAAATAAAATAAAAAATGGCTTGAAACAAACAGAAAAAAAATTAAAACCAACAACTTATACCAACAAAAATATATATATATGTCATGATTTTAATTAAATGTTTCGAAAATTTTCCAACTTAAATTTTATATATGTAAATTTTCCAAAAACTGCTGTCAAATAAAATATAAAAATTAGGAAAAATTACAATTATTAATATCAAATTTTTTATTTAAAATGTGTCTAATTATTGACAAAAATCAATGCAAGCTTGTTGCAAAAATTAAAAAAAGCAATATTTTTATTAAATTACAACAAAACAAATTATAAAATTGTTAGAAATGTACATTTTTGATCATTTTATTTTTATTCCTGTTCTAGCTCCACCAGTGGATAAGAATTATTGGATATTTTAACTAAAATTCTTATTCAGAGTTTAATTAAATGTCTTTACGAGTTTTACCTTTCTATTTCTAAGTAAAACATTTGAGATT